>CM017560.1:28565611-28638111 GCA_007844125.1 Sinonovacula constricta | reverse complement strand
ATTATCATCGCCGCGCTCATTTGCGGGTCTATATAGGATCGTTCCTGAATATATCTTCATGGATTCACCATGTTTTTCTATAAACAAGTGACGGTCAGCGTGTTCATTCTGTGAATTTCGGTTGTTAATGTGCTTTTCGTGAATATCAGAATGAAATTATATTGTACTATAAAATGTTGCTACATCAGCACCTGTCAATTAAAGTTGTTAATGTTCTAGATGTGTAGTTTGATCTGAAATGTTTAAGTTGCGATTGTTACGACGATGTAGTATGCGCATATCAAATAGTATGCTCTATTCTGTTGTTGACTTTTCCCATATGAGCAAAGACAATTCGTTACTGTTATATATATATATATAAATTTCGAGCATATATATCAATCATGAACATATAACAGCATTTAGAATAACAATATACTTTTACATACTTTAATAAATACAGACTTTTTCTGAATTTAAAACTTCACAGTACAGGTTCGTTGCTGAAGAATATTCGCGTCGTAAAGTCTTAAATATGGTATCCGGAAATTTGGACCAAATTGTCTTTTCAAAAGACCAAATAAGTCATTGCTACCTGAAATGGTCCGCAAAATATGTCCATTGATGCCCTAGGACTGTGTCTACATTGAACCTGTTTTTGTAAACAGGTATTTCCTATCTAAGCCCTGATGCAGAGATTGTTATTGTAAACTAAGAAAACCACTACAAACATTAGTTCCAGTCTGATATACAGATACGTACTGGTTCTGCTGAAGAATTAAATTTCTTTACAGTGATGTATTTTTCTATAAGTACTAGGAGTACCAGTGCTACAAAAGATCGATGACGCTCAAGTTCCCAAAAGCGGTGGCAAAGTATTTTAATAGTCAACCTGTCAGATACATCAATTATGTTGCATTATAGTACAGTCATTATAGTATGCCTTACTATAAACAGTCGCATCTTTTATGAAGAGAAGGTAAATACTAAATCGAATTATTATATCAATATATTAACCACCTTGTTTACGTACATGTATTTTGTTGTACTATTTTAGTAAAGCTTATAAAACAAAATTCAACGAAGATGCTGTATTATTACACGGTCTGGGGGAAACAAAGGCTACTTTTATCCATGAATCGTCTCGAATTACTGTTCCTGTATAATGTGAAAAACAACCTTTTATTCTTTGAAATCGCTTTCACTTGGGGCCTCTTAAATTGCTTTTGATAATGATTAGGGGTGAATAAACTGAACTGAATGGATTGTTGCTATCACACGTTGAACAAACACTAGAATGTGATAACTGGACTTGCTTGCTTCCTTTATATCGGAAACATCTAGTAATATGAGTGTGTCAGACAATAGACAGTCAACACAGGTTCTTTCCTGTAATCAATCTGTGTTGTTTGTTGCGTCAGCAACATTAAATAGCATTTTATTCCAGCGTGATGATTTTTCTGCCAACATGAAGTCAGTGTGTCAGATGATTTATAGGCAGATTGATATTTGAATGTGGTCGATTAATTTGAGGGACAAATAAGTGAGATTGCGTGACTAAAATCCACGTGGGCTTACCATAATGAAAGGATTGTGCTATTCATTGACAAAATACATTGAGACTCAATTAGGTATAAATTAATAGTTCCTCTTATATATGTGGTAAACTTATTGTATAGCTTTAACGTGTGGAACTATTTGTTACAGTAAATATTTACTCAAAAGCTACAAGTTGATTTACTACTGAAAGATTACTTCATTACATTATTTGAAGTTATTATTTTAAATTATTCTATGTGTTAGTGTTAAAGTCACACGTTCAATAATTTAAAGTCAAGTTTATACAATTGTGATCAGCTTGTACAATCAAAGTTAGAAGAGACAATTCTAACCAGATGGTGTCCATATTTGACCTTTGAACACTATTCACCGCATTAACAAATCACGCTATCATCATGGTGCTTCCAGCAAGTTAAGGGTGAACAGAGATTAGAAATGGTGTTGTGTTCTAAAATAAGTATCACATGTCCCGTGCAGCGAGATGGGTTTTTTTCTGGGTTTCGGGGACGTTGTTTTTTGTGTTTTTTGAAATATTTTATAAGGAAATAAGTCGTATGAGCATTGCAACATCTAATAAAATTTGTAAAAAGAGAGGACAAAGGATTTTACATGCAAGCCAAGTGTAAAGGTTAAAACAAATGTATGTTGAGTCGTTGTTAAGTGATTAAGTTGTTGTTGCGTTTAAACTTTGATTAAATTGCTTGTGCGTCTTCCAAACGTTATAACGAAATATTCAACAACAAAAACACCCAGTTGTATTGGGCATTAATCATACACTACTTTATCACGGATAATCAAAAATATGTCACCCATAAAATAAATACAAATTCAGCTTATAAATTGCAAACATAGAATAACGACATTATATTTTTTATGAATTTGACGAATAAGATTACGTGTACACAAAGAATTATGTTAAATATATTTTTCTTATTTTATATTACTCGTGCATTGGACTAGTCACATGAATTTTTCTGTCATTGATAAACACCATAGTTTTCAAAACAATATGTCGCAGCAGACATTTTTCAGGACAAATCGTTAAAATTAATCATAATTAAAACCTTCTTTGTTGATGGCATAAGCGTCTAGTAATATATTTAAGTTCTCGCCGGCATCTCAAATTTTAAAAACTGTCATGGAGGCATGATCAAGTTTTTATTTGTTTATTTATTAGTTTCTAAGAAGTAACTATAACTATACCTATTGTGTTGAGTACATAGCTGGTTATAAACTATTCACTGTGTTTTGACTGATGTTGACACACTGCTGCCTACTAGAGATGACAGACAAGTAAGAATGTTCAGAACAATAACATGACAATTGAAATTTTAGGATCTGGTTCAGGTTAAATTATGTGCTTGTGTTGGACACATTTTCTTTAGGTAGACCGTTATAGTAACAAATCAGAAAAAAATCGGACATGCTAGGTCATATCTATGTAGAATATTGTGATATTAAAATGAAAAAGGGTTGAGCAACAAGTCAGTTATATACTTGATCTATATGCATGTAATGAGGCGATGTCATAGAAGATACATTCCTGCAATATAATGAAGTTTATGCAAATTACATCCAACAGCGCAACAAGTGATTTATTTGGATTTTGGTATTCTTGTTTTGTTGTTAAGATCTTCTCTTTTGTAATTGTATTTACACACATTTTTAAAAAAAAATTCAATATACATCAGATTATTATAATAACCGATAATGAAGCTAAATACTCACATTCAAACAAGTGTCTTTAGAAATGAAATATTCAATTATCGTTTACCAACTATACTACGTTTCCGTACTTATTTAATATCGCTGCTTACGAAAATATTTTTAAAGTCTTACCACAGTTTTGTTCTTACTTTTATATTTGGCTTGACCGTTCCAAGGCGGTTACTGTTGGGTTTGCATTTTTTATTGTTAAATGGCTCATCACAGATGTGTTCTTACTTCTCTAATTGGGTAACAAATGAATACCTTTGTCCTGTGCCGTTTCAACTTTTGGTATATGTTGCAATGCTCATAGGACTTTGTCATATACTCTTATTTACTGTGAATACCTTTGTCCTGCGCCATTTACAATTTTTATATATGTTGCAATGCCATATGACCTTATTAAAATCACAAAGCAGTTCCGTCTTCTGATATTCATGACTGTACCTTATTTTTTACAGAAAGGCGTGTATGCAGCGACTATTTGCCTATTTGTGATCTTACAGAAAAGTTTACATTAGGGTGGCTCTTAAAATTGTTATTTTTCAAAAATTAAATGTTTAAAAGTCTTACCCCTCAAATGTGTTCATTTTGATGAGAAAACACTTTGTGGAAAGTTTAAACAATATATTTCAATATTTAGAGGTAGCTCAATGACCTTGAAAATCAGAAAAATAGTAAAAATGTCTGTATTTCATATATATAATTTATTTTCAACTTTACATCACTTTTTGTTCAAACAGTTTACAATACTTTAGTCTAAAAGTTTCTACCAAAACAGAGTTTTAGGGCACAATAGTAAGTATTTGTTTCCTGCTATCCTGATATAATCTCCTGACTTGCAGTAGGAGCTGGAGTTGAGTTTCATTTTTGGTTAACAGTCCACTAGACTCCTGAATCAGAGCAACACCACGCTCATTTTGATCATTTACAACTCTTAGAGACTCCTGTGCTTCTCCTGCTTGTTTGTAATCGTCTCTTTCATGCCACGCATCTGGATCAACATCGAGAAAGTCATGCCGAATATCCATCATTGGAAACAGTTTCACAGACCTTGGTGTAACAAAGTCCTGTAGGTTGTTGCCTGGGAGTGATTTAAGATCAACTGATGCTTTCTTGGAAAGTCATGTTGTTCATCTTGGTCATCGTCCATCTTTAACTCCTCAATCATACTTCGTTTTGTTGCGGAGCTGACATCACAATAAAAAAACGCCAGGCGACAAGTTCTGGAGACAGGTACCATAAGTGGTTGGCTAATTTACGTGCTGTTGCATTCGAGATGTTTTTATGAATTGATTTGTACTCAAGAAGTGACTTCAATAATTGTAAGTCATTAGAAGGTGCACATACTGCCTAAGGGGATGAGAACCACGCTTTCAAGTAGACACGAACTACAAACACACACACGTCAAGCAATCCTCGTTCTTCTGCAGGGGTAAACTTGAACTGAGCCTTGAACATCCAGATTTTGAGACTGTATATAACCTTAGACATCCAACGTGCATGGTGCATTACACCTGTTGACACGGATGACATTCCACGTGCAGGAGCAGAACCAAGAAGTTCTAGGAATTCTTTATAGTCGTCCCTTAGCAACTTCTGTTCAAGATACCTGCTGGCAAAATGAATGGTGCTTTGTCGTATGTCTTCCACAAGACTTGCCATATCAGAATTTGCAATGCCTGGTTAATACTTGTTTGTGTCAACAGATGTCCAGTGTTCCTAGAAGCGTTTGAAAAGAGTAACTTCCGGCGAGGATGAGCTGCACGTGCACACTTGGAACACTGTTCCTATGATTAGTTCCAAGATGTGATGCCTACAAGCAAGAGATAAAAGCTCTTTCCCCAGCTTTTGCTCTAGAAGAACACATGCACCAGCAAGTCTACCAGTGTTGGAGCTAGTGTTGTAGAAACACATGGCTTAAACCCTGTTGTCAATTTCCCAGTCTTCAACTGCCTCAAATACAGCAGCAGCCTGGGCTGCACCGGTCCAAGATTCAAGCTTAGCAACTGCCAGTAGTTGTGAAACATTTTTTCCTGTCACTAACGCTGGGAGGCGATCAACCTTTTCCTTTCTAGTCAAATCTTTTATAAGCTTTCGATCCCCTTTATTACTGCAGCTCGCTTTTGTCGGAATTCCGATCTGTTTCTTCTTATTGTGGATCTGTTAATAGCAAGTTCATTTTTATTTTGGCCCAAGCTTTTTGCTTTTTTCTGTAATGACCATTGTAGCCTGTCGGTCTGATACTTTAGTACGATCTAGAGTCATTGCAAGTTCTTGTGTAATAACACTTTTTCGCCCAAGCTTTCCTTTAACTCCACGAGTAGCATCACCCCAACAGTCCCTACACATTGTTCATCCAATTTGTCACCGTCTTCTGTTGTATCAGAACTTGAAGAAATAAGCTCAGATCGCGCTTGATCTACTCCGACTATTGATCCTCTTTTTCCTTTTTCACGCTGGGCTAGCAAAAAATCCTTATCTTCTTGTAATACTGATAGACTGGTAAGAACGTTGGCATGAACAACATTAAAAAGATCATCAAGCTTGGAAACAAAGTCTTTTGCAAGTTGAGTTGGTGAATTGGTTCGACCTTTGTTTTTCTTCAAAAGTTTCCACTCTTCAAAAACTTTCTCAAGCATAGTTTGACAATTCTGGTGATCCTTTATTGGAAGTCTAACTTTCAACCAAAACTTTTCTATTTCTGTAATAGTAACTGCTGATGATTGTCTAATTGATTGTTTTAGTTCAATATGGTGATGTAGAAAAGGTCCAAGAGTCATACGCAATGATGGTAGCTTGCTTCCCGTTAAAACGGTTACTGGTTCTCCAAGAAGATACAACTTATTTTTGGATCTTGTTGCCTTTGCCATTGTTTATATCTGAAAGTAATGTACATTACAAATAAAAGTTCTTCATTCTAAATATTTTATTGATACTTAATTGTGTGTATTATTATTATTATTACTTTATTATTAAATAATCATTATCAAAATATTGTTATCTGAAACTTTTAATATACTGTTTTATTCAACATTCAAGTTAACTTGCCAAAAGAAGTGTGTTTACAAGACATTAAGAAGTAAATTACATTATGCTTGCTTAGTAAGCATCAGCTTAGAATCCACATTCCTTTCCTGATCATTCACAAAGCATCATTGTGCCATAATTTTAAATCATTTTTAATTTGTTCACACTGATAAATGTTTTTTATATTTATAGCTGATTAAAGATAGTTCATGTATAATCTTTGCTTTCAGTGCTCTGTTGCTATTCTGTTCTGAGTCATCACTGGAACTGGTGGTGTTTGTAACTTGATCTCTCTCATTGTCTGTCATCAAACCATAATTGAATAATAACAATGTGTTTTATTCAAGTTGTAGGAAATGCGAATTCTGCAAGCAGTTTGTAATATAAACAAAAACTAAAAACAAGAAAGCCTAAAATTTCAATGTCATTGAGCTACCTCTAAATATTGTTTAATTGTGCTTAAATTTGGCCAAATTTGTTTTTTACATAATGGAACAAGATAAGAGGGTAAGAAACTAAAAAATCAAAAGTCGCAAAATAAAGGACCACCTAACTTTATATGTATTGACTAAGTCATTGTAACAAGCTAAACGGATTACTACGATAACATATTTTTGTCAGAATCATTTAAAAAAAAACTCTTGAAAGGAGACTGACAACTGTAAAAGAATTGAGTTGAATGTCAGGTCGGTGGGCTATTATGCCCATTATATTTCGATTTAACATTGTTATTTTTCTTTCAACATTAGATCGGTGCATGTGCAAATAAAGAATGATAAATATCGTATATCTTACGATCTGTGGAATTTGTTCTTGTCATTCAGACCTTTCTGAAATGAAATTTAAAGTTGGTAATCTAGATGTGTTCCGTTGTTTGTCTAGCTTATCATTTGAAACTATTAGACACATAATCATCATTCGTTGTGCTAAGACTCTATAGTATAGTATTTTAAGAAATATATTAAGAAGCAAGAAAATTAATACAACGAAATGTTTGATTGTAATTAAGTTTGCCCTCTAGTTATTAAACATACTTGCATTGGTGAAAGAAGTCGAAGGATAGACATTGATTATTCAGTATTCTTAATAAAAGTTGCAAGTTCGAGTCTATATAATAGATTTTCATACCTCAAACCTTATGGGAATTGCTGCTCAATAATTATGTCATTAAACAGCTCTGCAACCTTCAATTTGTGGCATGTATTCCAATATATTTCTCAATACTACCTTCGGAATAATTAGAAATTTACCGAATTATGCATCATTCAATCTGGTAGATGTTGCAAACCGGGTGATAGATTGAATTTGGCAGGGCTAGGAACATGGAGAGTTTTATCAAAGACAGTTTTTACATCAACGACGAAAACTATTCCAGTCGCAAGTGAATAGCTTTTCTACGACTGGTAATAAATATGTATCTGCTTGTACTTACGCTATTTTTGGACCTGGCTTAATAAATACCTGGGATTGGTGCATCAAAATCGCATGCTTATGTGTATGGAAGATAATCATTTTCATTATTAGAATTCAAATAAATCAAATTGAATTCACATGAATCAAGCCCCTGATATTAATAAAAGTTTCTTCATATGTACTAACAATCTAAAATACTTTTACATGGCGCTCATATATGTAAATATGTATATACTACTCAAGTTATAACTCCATATTTTCTACAGATCAATTTAACCTCATTTCATAAGATTTTTTTAAATTCATGAAAAGCTTTTATTTTTTTTTCTTGAAAATCATGTGTTTACAAAATGAAGCAGTCTGGAGAATAACCAGGGCAGAAAAAAAATAAAGTCATAAAGTTGTGATTGATTTTATGTGTATGCCATAAATATACAATAACCATTTATTAAACATATGGCTCCAATTAAATGGCAAATTGTTGGAGAAACTGGATAATGTTAAACAGCAGAAAGCAGAATGTCTTTTACGGCCACTGATGTGAGCAATACTTTATATCGCAATTAATTGTTTGATGCTATGATTGGAAATCAGCAAATGTTTTTATGAACCAGATTGAAATTAATTATATCACAATGTCTCTTTAGTACTCCAGTTATCTGGCATAGGCTTAGTGTAACATTACAACTATGAGTATGCTCAGTTTAAATCACTTTAAAGATGATATCATCAAATCAGATAGCATACAGAGTTTACTATGAAACAGCCATTAAACTAATAAGTTCTAAAAAGCAACAAAAAAACTAAAACATGTTTAATTAATATTTAAAGTTGATTAAATATCCACTACAAAAAAGCTAAATATCCTTTTAATGTAATGTCCTTAAAATGCATTAGAAATATCTTTATGCATACTTATAAAGTAACCTCTAGTTATTTGGCACGACGAAGTAGGACTCTAATATCTTATATTTTATAATTATTTAATATACTGTATAAAAGTTTTTAGTGGTTTCTATAAAGTTCAAGATCAGTTATATGTTTTGATAGTACCGTGTTTCATTTCGTAACCCATTGTTTTCCGGCAGACCTTATTATTTAGGCCAGTATGGTTAAAAAATCAGGCAAGCTTGGTTGTAATATCGGCTCTTGTGTGGTAAGAAGACAAGATACAATGTTATTCTATGTACACATTGGGCAGTGTGACATACGTGATTCAAACTGGCTGAACCTATGTTATCGAAAATATCAAGTAGTTTTGTTCTTATTTTAAAAAAGTCAAATGAGTCCATGTCAGACTACATTTAATTTTCTCTATTTACTCGACAAGTTGTCATAAATATTAGGTTTCGTAAAACTGTGGTCTCATCAGTGATGTTTTAAATCAAGCTTGCAACAGGGCATTACATTTTATCAGTTTCTTATCTTTAAAAATATCTTGATAGATTAAGATAATCAACAATTTAAGCAAAAGAATTTAATGCCTATTAATGAGTCATTAAGAAAGTGCGCTATAGCTTATTGCTAATAAGCCATGATCCCGTGCGTATAAACATGTAATTTACCTGCGTATAATTTAATATGCATTCAGAACAAACAGAACAACAATAGAAGGCGTTTCAGATGGTGTAGATAATTGAAAGTTAGTTATTGAAACTTAAATGAAAAGGGTTTCAAAAATAATCTACATAAAGTGTTGTTAAAGCATTATGTTGTCAGTCAAAATAATTGAAGAACCATTGTGTTGTTAATCTATTACGTTCTGTGATTAAAATACTTGTGATCATTTTGATCAAAGTATCCTATGTGTTAAAACCTAGAAGTTTTCTTTGGCAGGATTGGCTGACCGATGTATCACTAGGTACGCTGTTTCCTTTGAAATTAATGTGGTTAACAGGTTACAGGTACTGGTACCTGTTGTGGTAAAGTAAGTACTGTCCTTTGAGACGTCGATGTGATTTCATTTTCTAGAAAAAAGTATGTTTATAAATAAATAGCATTTGTTATGAATGATAATAAATACATCGTAATTTTACAGTTAGTGTCAGGGTCTTATTAATATAGGGTAATTTAAAAATTGACTTGCAGATTTACTCAGACTTTGTTAATGAGATAGCATTGAACATTTTATTAGAAAGGGTGGAATTTGTAGAAGAGAACACAGGGGTATAATTAAGACTTGTTTATTTTAATTTCCTTAAACTACGTGCAATTACTTAAAACATACTGTCATGGGATTCATCTCTGTCATAGTATGGTATAATAAAGATACATAAATACCGTTAAAGCAGACATCTATTTGGACGCATAAGAGCGGTGGTGTTTAAAACAAAAAAATCCAATAAAAGAAGATAATACGATAAGACGACACTACAGTGTGTGAATGGGAATATATGACAAGCTCCTATGATTGAAAGGCACATAACAAAAGCATTCACATGCGAGGCAAATGTAAAAGTTACAACAAAACTGTGAAGAGACATAAAATAGAAAAAAAAACAGTTACCGCCTTAGACCGGTTTAACATGCTAAAATAATATATGGTTGTGTAAGTTAATGCACCAGGCGTATAAAATGAAATGCAAATTATATTTTGTCAAAATTGCAACTATAATGTGCCTAATTTGAACTTGCGTTAACCTTTATATTGAGCTGAACAGCAATAATTTATAATTAATTTACTACAATCAATTAAATAAATACATAGATTTTAAAAGAACTGCTACATCGTGTCACTTTATGCTTGTGGTTATTATTTATTTTAAAGTTTTGGTGTAAATATAAAATGCAATAAAAAATAAAATATCGATATCTAAGCAGTGTTATCAAGCTGATTTCTGATATCCTTATCTCCTTCAACTTGCAAAACATGATAACAGGCACTGTCACCTGTATCCGTCTGTTAACTTTTCTGTCACTTTTACCTTCAACATCTTTAGATGAATGTGCGGTTTATTTCAGCATACATTTGCAAATAAAGTGAAACACACAGGGGGAAATATTTCCAACAATTTTATATCCTTACTAAAACAATATGAGAAAATACTATTTCTGTGACATTGCCTTTTCCTACCTGAGATACACGCTATTAATTACATTTTAAGTATAATGTCTTACGTGCATTTTAGGATCCCTGGCATTTTAGTTACGTAATAAGTTAATTTGAGTATATTAACTATATAAACTACATTATTACATGCAGTGGCAGAATGAAATGCAGGTAGGATGTCAGAGGGCTGACTTTTAGGAAGCGCCGCTCATATAAACAAGCAACGCACACACTTATGTTCAAAATAATTTGTTTCAAATCTCTAAATAAACATTGTGTGATTACAGCAAGCACAATTTCTTGTTTGTGAGCATGGACTTCAATAAATCAGATGTAAAGACAACGGTTTTAGCGTAATGTTTTATCCTGAAGACTTAAAGTCAAGCAATAAGATAAACTAGTGACAAATACAGTCATTAATAGTACCATACTGAATAGTACAACGTTGTATTTTATATGCTTAAAAAACGTCATAGAATACGTAAAAGAAAGCAGGTTGATGTCATTCTTACATTCCAATTATCTGATATGGGTTAAAGACTTTAATTTTTTGTAATTAAAATTATTGTATATGTATTATTCATATAGATCTAAAAATGGTTAAATGACCTTAACAGCCGTTCGCTTTGTCGATTGTGTTAACAAATCAACAAACACAAGAATATAAACAGAAAAAAATGATTTGTTGCGCAAAAGGTTGGATTATATAACGTATTAGTATTTGAAACAACAGCTGTTAGTTTGTCTTTCGTATAAACTGACCAGGCATTTTTTAATGTTTTATGTTTGGAGACCCACATGTTATTCTTGGCCGTTGTAAAGAAAAATTACATTTTGCTTTTTATATGTGTATTTATCAACATTTTTGTTTTCCCCTCAGTCTTAGCATATAAGTGTATACGTTTGGATTACGAAGTTCATTTTTTTATTTCTAACATCATTCACAAGACTATTGTAATGTATACATGTATGGTAACATAAATGTACTTGGATTGTCTGTGGATATGTCGCCAATCTATTTCTTGCCACGAGTAACAAGAACGTTCAAATATGATTAGAAGAACAACACATTCATTGGAGATACTAATTTACAAGTTTTGTTTTGTGATGTTTTATTGTCTGGTGTTCTGGTCTGGCCACGCTGTAAATACCGACTGACATTGAACTATCGGACAAAAATTCAAATAAATATTCACAGAATAAACATCTAACAGCTGAAGTTAACGTCAATTAGTTTGTAAGAGATATCTTAGTACAATATTTCTGCATGGTTAACGTTTCACTAGACCCCGGGTCAATGAATCTTAATAAAAATCTAATAAAATTTCGGTTACTCTAACATCATGCTGTATGACCTAGTTTCATCCCACGTGAAGTCATATTATTAAAAACATAGAGAATATGTTCTACAATTATAAGCCTTCTAAGAGAAAGAAAATTATCAAAGGGATGGAAAACAGCAACCGATGAAATCATCTGCAGTTTTTTAACCGATTTTAGTAAGTTACATAAACTATAAAAGGGGCCTACTGTAAAAATAAAGAGGCATAATTGCATTAGAAACTATAATATAAGTTTGGCTTGATGGGACCTTTCTGTTTGCGTGTTATATCATGTTATTGCGATTAATTATGGTCATTATAGCCGTGTCCAGATGGCTGGGTAGAACCCCCGGCGCACCACAGTCTACTGGATGATCTCCTCACTTTAAGTCCTTCATCCGGTACTGGACCTTAAACCCACGCAGTGAGTGGCTTAGCAGTCAGTGCATTTACGATTCGCCGACCATTTGCATGAAGACCTGTTGAGATAACATTTACGGTTCTGATGTACTGTACTGTTTTCAATATGTACGGTTATGACGCTCAGTGGCACTATATTTATTTATTGCATGGTAATGTACTTATAAAAAAATAAGAAGTGTATTAAGTCAGAATACTCTGCCTTAAAACTTCTAGACCCATTTGAAAGCATGATGTAGTTGGGTAATAGGTAAAGCTGGTACATGTAACATATTATAAACTGTTTAAATTTATTAAATATGTAAAGTAAAATAAAATCTTCATATTAGAAATGTCTTCTTTATTCGGATGAAGTAAGCTCTCTTATTAGAAAACCACGCACAAGTCATGTGATGAAGAAATTAAACCTAAGTGGAGAAGTTTTATGTAATGGACAAAATACTTACTATCACCCGTTTCGAAAGGAAAACACCGACCATAAGATAAATACATATAAGAAACATTTGGTGGCACCATGACATTGAGTGATATAACACAACAACTGGGCTCTGGAAATATAATTGTTGTCAAAGACCTGTAACATAAACAGAAGGCAATGCTGCGTGATCGTGTCCCTTGTGTCAAATTTTTGTACTATGTTTGTACTGAATGAGGTTCTGACCTATGTATCTGATTTACAAATATTTAATTATCAACAATGCACTGCGACACTGCAGTTTAATGTGTATTTTATTTTCTATATATTTCTGACTGAAGATTTTACTGTGACCTAAGACTCAATGCCGATTTATGTGAGAATTGTGTCTCGGATGTTAATCACAAAACCAACCTATCAGTTTAGCCCAGAACATAAAAATACGATTCAAAGCAATGCGTATCGCTGAAAACATCAAACATTGAACTGGATTGTACAGATTTAAACGACAGCTCAGATACTATTTCAAAAAGGTTCGAAGTGATAATAATCAAATATCTTTTTTATGTGAAAGGTGAATATCCTTCGGCAAACAAATACGTGTTTGATCAAAACAGGGTTCACACACACACACACACACACACACACACACACACACACACACATATATATATAGTTCTTGCAAAACTGGCTGGATGAGATGATGACTGTTGCTTTGATTTAATATCCTGATTGGATTTTTTTGCAAATGTAACCGAAAAAGAAAACATAATTTATGTTCAAGGCGAAATCATTTAAAAAGCCATTACCACCTTTTCGTTTATGAAAGGGTTTGTCATTTCTTCAATGACTCTCTTCAGCATCCGCCAAAATTGCCCGAATTGATCATACTATTCAATCAATCTTCAATTGTTAAAGACAATTTTGCGATTATGTTTTGCACTTAATCTCTAACAAATGCGAAACAGAATGCCATGAATACCAATCAAATTCGACTGGAAATTTCCATCGGATGTCCTTATCATAAATATGTGAAATTCAATTGTATCTTGAACGTTCAAATTCACCCAACGTAGCACTACGTTTCTTAATTTAATGTTACTTTTCGACTGGAAATATGGTATAGTGGTAGAAAGCTGACTTTTGTTGACGTTACGTTAATTTGCAAATGCATTCTTGCAAGTAGCAAAATAATGCGAAGTATGAAAGAAAAAATTTTCAACTGTCGGCAATAGTGCTGGGAATTGCTGCCTAGTGTTTTCTTTTTTAATCCTGCTCTCTACAGCATAGCTGTTTTGAATTTTACATTTACTTTTCCAAAAATTAACGATCTGCTACGCAATGGCCTTGCGTAAGCTTAAGGACTACTGCTAATTGTCTTTTATGCCTGCAAAACTAGCATTTTTCATAAATTTTAGATTATAGAACAATATGAATTGCAAAGGAACACAAACAAAGACACAGAGAAATAAAATAATCTGCCTCACATAATTTGGAGTTTGACATTATCATCATAATGAAAATCGTATTGCAAGAGGAATGGAAAGCAATATTTATATTTAATGTGAAATTATTGTGTTATGGGCGGCTTTGTTTTTTATCACCGATTTCATTTCGCATTCGTTAACATTTTCAAGATTCAAGACAATATTTAATCAACATCTAATTAGCAATAACCATTATGCAATTACAATTGCACTTTACTCTCTCAGTTACTAGAAAAATGATAAAGACGAAATCTGACGCCAAAAGCGATATTCATTACGATGGGATTGGAAATTAGTACAGAGTGATGTTTAATCAGCTGACGTAAAATGTCAAAACTACGCTAAGATATGTTACCTTGAATACAAATTATATGGTTGTATAGTTATTTGTGGTTATTTGTTGCAAATATTATCTTTGTCGAAATGAAACTGTAGTCAAAGATAAATTATATACGATTACGGTATGTGACTTTTGACGATTATACATTCATACAGTATTCGTTACGATAAATATAACAAGTCGGTATAAGGAGCATCTGAAGAGATCAAATGTTGCAAAAGGTTGAATAAAGCAAGCGTATTATTTTGCTTCTCGATGGCAATGCTTATTCTGTCAATTGTTTCCCGCAGCTATCTGTACTGTCTGAAAAAGAAGACATGATCGTCCAAGCTTTATGAAAGATCATTCTGTCCGTAGGTAACTAATAATTTATTGCCACGGCTAATAGCAGGACATTTATAAAATGCAATGATTACTATAATGCTATAATTATTACAATTATAATAATAAAAATAATAATAATAATAATAATAATAATAATAATAATATTATTATTATTATTATTATTATTAATAATAATAATAACAATAATAATAATAATAATAATAATAATAATAATAATAATAATAATAAATATTCTAATAATATCTTAAACCTGACAATATTTCTTTTGATTTTTATAATATTAAAATCTTAATATTCATATTGTTTATCAGTTATGTCATAGCTAAAGTACTCAAGATTCTTTGAACCATTTATTGACAAAGTACATTCAAAGTCAATTCGGTAGACTGTAAGTATTTAGTCAACAATAGCTACAACTAGATTGATTGCTGAAACATTACTTTCTTTTTTAAATTATTCTATTAGCTAGAGACAGGGTATTGAAAATACACTTCCAATAATTTCAAGTCAAGTTTATACAATTGTGATCAGCTTGTTCAACCAGAGTTAGAAGAGACAACTCTAACCAGATGGTGTCAATATTTGCCATTTAAACACCATTCACCACATAAACAAACAACACACAGTTAACAGAGATTACAAATGGTGTGTATTTCGTGGTTGGTCCTAAAATAAGTGATCTAGGTCCCATAAAGTGAAGTGGCACTTTTTCTGGATTTTCGAGACTATGCAATACTTAAGAATGAAAAAGATTTTAAGTGCCCTTTGTAGCGGTGTGTCCTACTTAAAGAGGTGGTCCTCATTTACTTTGGATTGGGTATTAATCATACAGCATTTTATCAAGGGCAATGAAAAATATGTCAGCCATAAATAAATAAAAGTTCAGTTTTTAAATCTTAAACATGGAATAACGACATTACAACATTTATGAATTTGACAGCCAAGATGGAGTGCATACAAGTGACTGCTTCGGTTCATTACGAAAAGCATTTATATTTATTTGATCGAGCATCATCAGTCGATTGTCTTACTGTTGAACAGTCAAATGTTTTCATTGTAGTTGGTGTTTTGTCGGAAGATCCTTTGGATCTTTTTCACTATTTTCAGACGTCATACATACTTAAAACATGATTGTTCATGTCAACTGATAGACAACATAGTTCTTAAACCAAAAGGACTTTCTTCTTAGCAGAAATTTACCTGGAATATCGTTAAAATTAAACTTCTTCGTTTTGGGCAGTAGCTTATAGTGACCTTATTCAAGTTCTTGCCGGCATCTCAAATGTTAAAAACTCTGGAAGAATGCGCAGGTGTTTTGGTTTGTTTATTTATTAGCTTTTTAAGTACAACTTTACCTTTTCTGATGCGTACAAAGCTGGTAATAAGCTGTCCGCTGTAGATAATGTTGATGCTGATTAGAGATGACAGACAAGTAAGAATGTTCAGTAGAATAACATAACATCCTGAGTTTCTGTACATAATTTTAAAGTCTGGTTCAGGTTAAATATGAGTGCTCGTATTAGAAAGCTTTAACAAGTAGACCGTTATAGTAACACATAGGAAAACGATTCGGATTTGCTAGGCCAAATCTATGTAGGAAGTTGTGAGATTAAAATACAAAAGAGTTGAGCAACAAGTCATTTATATGCTAGAGCTTATCAAAGTATAAATTTATACATGCATGGAACCATGCCATAGCAGATACATTCCTGTATTTAGACATGTGGCACCAACAGGTAACAACCAAATGTTAAATTTATTGTCATTGTCTCGTATAGGGACTTTAATGCAACTACAACCAAGATACACAATAATGAAGCTAAACTCTAAACAAGCAAAAAAAGTGTGTTTTTTAAGTAATTAAATACATGTACTTAATAAGTGTTTACCACCTCTACTACGCTTCTATATTTATTTAATTTCGCTGCTTATAAAACTATAAATTAAAATCACAAAGCAGTTTCGTCTTGAGCTAATTATGATTGAATAGTGTTTTACGAAAAGTCGTGTATGCAACGATTGTTTGCCAATTTGTGATCTTAAAGCATAGTTATGATGTATTCATTTAGTCATTTTTAACAAGCAAATATATCTAGAAGAAAGAAAATGACCAAAAATGTCTTTTATTTCAGTTAGGTTTGTCTGTTAGATTTAAAATATGACTTGAAATGTCGAAAAATGCCGAGGGATAAGAAATAAGTATACTGTGTCCTTTATAAAAAGTTATAAAACATTGCAGCTACCAGTAATGATCATTATAGCAACGTGCGGCTTTTTCATAAAGCAAGACCCCAGACAAATGCCTAGGTAGTAGCAACGGCGCATTGCAAGTCTTACCACATTAAGTCTATCGCCATGAACAGGACTCGAGCCACGTGGTAGGAGACAAAGCAGTCCAAGGAGTTACAAGCGACTGAACCGCTACTCCAAGGACGCTCTTAGATTTTAATACCTAAAACCTTTGCACAAAAGAGCTTTAAATGACAAAAATATAGATTAAATATTATCTCAACTGCTGCTTAATACTTTTGTCATTAAACAGTTATATAAACAACGCTTTGTGGCCTGTATTCCGAAATGTTTCTCAATAACACCTTCGAAATGAACATATATTTACTGAATTAAGCATTGCTTAAATTGATAGATGAGGCAAACTGTATAACAGATTGAATGTGACAGAATTTGTAACAATGATAGTTTTGCCAAAGACAGTATCTAAATCAAAGGCTAAAACTGTTCCAGTCGCAAGTGAATAGCTTGTCTGCGACTGGTAATGAATATTTATCTGTCTATACTTTCGCTGCCTTTGGACCTGGAATAATAAATACCTATGATTGGGTCATCAAATCACTTCCCCTCTACCGCCAAAATCGCAAGTATGGAAGATAATTGTTTTCATTACTTGATGAATTCGAATAAAAGAAAGTTGAACTCCAATAAATCAAGCCCCTGACCTTAATAAAATTAATTGTCTAACGTTTTTCATTGATAAGAAATAATAATCCACGTCGTGTGCTTTAAACCATCCAACTTTTTATCAGTTTAGTGAATTCATGAACTATAATTCAGTTTCTTTCTAAAGCAATGACGTTGTTTCTTAGCACCAGAAGAAGCGTATGACAGTTCAGCGTTTTGCAAGACCAAGACGAGGCATTGGACTTCAGATATATTTTAAGCTGTTGTCAATTATATGTATGTGAACAAGGTTATGGAAGATGATTCGATTGAAAGTGCGATCACGCGTAACTCTATAACTCGGATCAATTTAAAGAAGTTTAAGTGTTGCATTTATAGTGAATATAATAATAATTTATTTCTACATATGTGCTAGCAATTTAAACTATTTTTGAACATGGCGC
The DNA here is from genome assembly GCA_007844125.1 of Sinonovacula constricta. Lineage (NCBI taxonomy): Eukaryota > Metazoa > Mollusca > Bivalvia > Cardiida > Solecurtidae > Sinonovacula > Sinonovacula constricta. Next base: position 28,619,685 of record CM017560.1, on the reverse strand, counting down.
CTATAAATGTAAACAGGTATATATAGATATACTAGTCATGTTATAATTCCATATTTTCCTAAACACAAATTAAACCTTATTTCATAAGGACCTTTTAATTCATGAACTACTTTTGTTTTTTTCTTTAATATGACGTGTTTACCAAATGAAGCCGTCTAGAGAATAAGCAGAGCAGAAACAAATAGGGTAATGAAGTTGTGATCGATCTTATGAGTATGCCATAAATACACAATTATCCTTCATAAAATATATGGCACCAATTAAATGGCAGATTGTTGGAGAAACTGGATAATGTAAAACATCAGACGGCAGAATGTATTTTACGGCCACTGTTGTGAGCAATACTTCATATCGCAAATAAATATTTGATGCTATCTCTGGAAATCAGAAAATGTTTTATGAACCATATTTAAATTATTTTACCACATTGTCTCTTTAGTCCTCCACTTATCGGACATAGGCTTAGTGTGACATAATCGATGTGCATTACAACGTTGTGTATGCTCAGTGTAAATCAATTTAAAGATGGTATCATCAAATCAGATAGCATACAGATTTTACTATAAAACAGCCATTTAGCTAATACGAATTAATTTCTAAAAATAGAAATCAAAACTAAAATATGTTTAACTATCATGTGAAGTGGAATTTTACATCGACTACAAAATAAATCTTTTTATTGGAATGTCCTTACAATGCCTTTGAAATAACTTTATGCCTACATATAAAGTAACTCCTAGTTATGTGACACGAAGTAGAACTTCAGTAAATTATGTTTTATAATCATTTAATATACTGGATAAAAAAGTTTTTAGTGGCTTCTAAAATGTTAAAGATCAGTTATATATTTTGTTAGCGCCGTATTTCGTAACCCATTGTTTCCGGAAGACTTTATGTTCAGGTCAGTATGAGGTAACAAATCAGGAAAAAATGGTTGTAATATAGCCTCTTGTGTGATTAGAAGCCTAGATACGATGTCATTCTATGTACACATTGGGCAGTGTGACATAGGTAGGATGTGATATAGCCTCTTGTGTGATTAGAAGCCTAGATACGATGTCATTCTATGTACACATTGGGCAGTGTGACATAGGTAGGTTGTAATATAGCCTCTTGTGTGATTAGAAGCCAAGATACGATGTCATTCTATGTACACATTGGGCAGTGTGACATAGGTAGGATGTGATATAGCCTCTTGTGTGATTAGAAGCCAAGATACGATGTCATTCTATGTACACATTGGGCAGTGTGACATAGGTAGGTTGTAATATAGCCTCTTGTGTGATAAGAAGCCTAGATACGATGTCATTCTATGTACACATTGGGCAGTGTGACATAGGTAGGTTGTAATATAGCCTCTTGTGTGATTAGAAGCCTAGATACGATGTCATTCTATGTACACATTGGGCAGTGTGACATAGGTAGGTTGTAATATAGCCTCTTGTGTGATTAGAAGCCTAGATACGATGTCATTCTATGTACACATTGGGCAGTGTGACATAGGTAGGCTGTAATATAGCCTCTTGTGTGATTAGAAGACTAGATACGATGTCATTCTATGTACACATTGGGCAGTGTGACATAGGTAGGTTGTAATACAGCCTCTTGTGTGATTAGAAACCTAGATACGATGTCATTCTATGTACACATTGGGCAGTGTGACATAGGTAGGTTGTAATATAGCCTCTTGTGTGATTAGAAACCTAGATACGATGTCATTCTATGTACACATTGGGCAGTGTGACATAGGTAGGATGTGATATAGCCTCTTGTGTGATTAGAAGCCTAGATACGATGTCATTCTATGTACACATTGGGCAGTGTGACATAGGTAGGTTGTAATATAGCCTCTTGTGTGATTAGAAGCCAAGATACGATGTCATTCTATGTACACATTGGGCAGTGTGACATAGGTAGGATGTGATATAGCCTCTTGTGTGATTAGAAGCCTAGATACGATGTCATTCTATGTACACATTGGGCAGTGTGACATAGGTAGGTTGTAATATAGCCTCTTTTGTGATTAGAAGCCAAGATACGATGACATTCTATGTACACATTGGGCAGTGTGACATAGGTAGGTTGTAATATAGCCTCTTGTATGATTAGAAGCCAAGATACGATGTCATTCTATGTACACATTGGGCAGTGTGACATAGGTAGGCTGTGATATAGCCTCTTGTGTGATTAGAAGCCTAGATACGATGTCATTCTATGTACACATTGGGCAGTGTGACATAGGTAGGTTGTAATATAGCCTCTTGTGTGATTAGAAGCCTAGATACGATGTCATTCTATGTACACATTGGGCAGTGTGACATAGGTAGGATGTGATATAGCCTCTTGTGTGATTAGAAGCCTAGATACGATGTCATTCTATGTACACATTGGGCAGTGTGACATAGGTAGGTTGTAATATAGCCTCTTGTATGATTAGAAGCCAAGATACGATGTCATTCTATGTACACATTGGGCAGTGTGACATAGGTAGGATGTGATATAGCCTCTTGTGTGATTAGAAGCCTAGATACGATGTCATTCTATGTACACATTGGGCAGTGTGACATAGGTAGGTTGTAATATAGCCTCTTGTGTGATTAGAAGCCTAGATACGATGACATTCTATGTACACATTGGGCAGTGTGACATAGGTAGGTTGTAATACAGCCTCTTGTGTGATTAGAAGCCTAGATACGATGTAATTCTATGTACACATTGGGCAGTGTGACATAGTAGGATGTAATATAGCCTCTTGTGTGATTAGAAGCCTAGATACGATGTCATTCTATGTACACATTGGGCAGTGTGACATAGGTAGGTTGTAATATAGCCTCTTGTGTGATTAGAAGCCTAGATACGATGACATTCTATATACACATTGGGCAGTGTGACATAGGTAGGTTGTAATACAGCCTCTTGTGTGATTAGAAGCCTAGATACGATGTCATTCTATGTACACATTGGACAGTGTGACATAGGTAGGTTGTAATATAGCCTCTTGTGTGATTAGAAGCCTAGATACGATGTAATTCTATGTACACATTGGGCAGTGTGACATAGGTAGGCTGTAATATAGCCTCTTGTGTGATTAGAAGCCTAGATACGATGACATTCTATGTACACATTGGGCAGTGTGACATAGGTAGGTTGTAATATAGCCTCTTGTGTGATTAGAAGCCTAGATACGATGTAATTCTATGTACACATTGGGCAGTGTGACATAGGTAGGATGTAATATAGCCTCTTGTGTGATTAGAAGCCTAGATACGATGTCATTCTATGTACACATTGGGCAGTGTGACATAGGTAGGTTGTAATATAGCCTCTTGTGTGATTAGAAACCTAGATACGATGTCATTCTATGTACACATTGGGCAGTGTGACATAGGTAGGTTGTAATATAGCCTCTTGTGTGATTAGAAGCCAAGATACGATGTCATTCTATGTACACATTGGGCAGTGTGACATAGGTAGGTTGTAATATAGCCTCTTGTATGATTAGAAGCCAAGATACGATGTCATTCTATTTACACATTGGGCCGTGTGACATAGGTAGGTTGTAATATAGCCTTTTGTGTGATTAGAAGCCTAGATACGATGTCATTCTATGTACACATTGGGCAGTGTGACATAGGTAGGTTGTACATGTAATATAGCCTTTTGTGTGATTAGAAGCCTAGATACGATGTCAGTCTATGTACACATTGGGCAGTGTGACATAGGTAGGTTGTAATACAGCCTCTTGTATGATTAGAAGCGTAGATACGATGTCAGTCTATGTACACATTGGGCAGTGTGACATAGGTAGGTTGTAATATAGCCTCTTGTATGATTAGAAGACTAGATACGATGTCATTCTATGTACACATTGGGCAGTGTGACATAGGTAGGTTGTAATACAGCCTCTTGTATGATTAGAAGCGTAGATACGATGTCATTCTATGTACACATTGGGCAGTATGACATAGGTAGGTTGTAATATAGCCTCTTGTATGATTAGAAGCCTAGATACGATGTCATTCTATGTACACATTGGGCAGTATGACATAGGTAGGTTGTAATACAGCCTCTTGTATGATTAGAAGCGTAGATACGATGTCAGTCTATGTACACATTGGGCAGTGTGACATAGGTAGGTTGTAATACAGCCTCTTGTATGATTAGAAGCGTAGATACGATGTCAGTCTATGTACATATTGGGCAGTGTGACATAGGTAGGTTGTAATACAGCCTCTTGTGTGATTAGAAGCCTAGATACGATGTCATTCTATCTACACATTGGGCAGTATGACATAGGTAGGTTGTAATATAGCCTCTTGTATGATTAGAAGCCTAGATACGATGTAATTCTATGTACACATTGGGCAGTGTGACATAGGTAATCTTAACTGGCTGACTTATGTTATTGAACAATATGTTAAAATTATTTTTTAAGTTTATATAATGTCAAATGGGTCCCCTACACTACATTTACATTTTACTCTTTTTACTCGACCAGTTGGCATAAAGATTAGGTTTCATAAAGAGTGTGGACTCATCAGTGTTGTTTTAATTCTAACTTTCTGTATTGTATTATATTTAATCAGTTTCTTGCCTTTTAAAATAGTTTGATAGATTAAAATAATCTATAATTTAAGCAATAGTACGTTTTGGGAATACAACTTGAAAGCCTATTAATGTGGTATTAAGAAAGTACGCTTTGGCTTATTAAAATACACCAAAGTGACAACGGTCAGATGGTGTAGATAATTGATGAGTTAATTATTGAAACTAAAATGCAATGTGTTTCAAAAATAATAAAAATATTATGTATTGTTTGGGCATTTTTCTATTGCTTTATTATTTTCTATTATTTTATTACCTAAGCAGTGTCATCAATCTGATTTCTGATATCGTCATCTCCCTCAGCGACTTGAAAACATTATCACAGATACTGTCTCCTGTATCAGTTTGTCAACTTTTTGTCACGCTTGCTTTCAAAATGTTTAGATGAGTGAGTGGTATATTTCAGTACATATCTTGCAAATGTAGTGAAACTCACAGGGGGCATTGTTCCAAATATTTTTATATCCTTATTACAGCAATAGCAGAAAATAATATTTCAGTGGCATTACCTGTGCGTACCTGAGGAAAACGTTATTAATTTCATTTAGGTCTTCCACCTAGGTGCATTTTAAGTATCCATGGCATTTTAGTTTTGAAATACGTTAATTTTGTCATATGTATGAATACATGCAGTGGCAGACTGAACGGTAAGGAAGATGTCAGATGGCTACTTTTAGGCAGCACCGCCCCTATAAACAACTTTGCAACTTAGCTCAACTCAACTCAATTTTATTGAACCCGTTATCGTTCTAAGCAGCAATTTAGCATACAATACAAATATTAGACAATAAAAAAATCCAGTGCAAATAAATCCTGTACATGAACACGGGGAAATTAATGAAAAAAACTATAACTGCTATGACGTAACGTGTAAACAACGCGTCTCATGATCCTAGTTAAATTAACATGTTTGTGTGCCATATGTAAACCCCGTTTTTTTGGCATTTGTTTCATGAATAAAGGTGGTTCATGAATAACGGTGGTTCGAAATATTAGGCATTGCGAGTGATGTGTTGTAGATTTTACCTTTTTTACATTTAGGAGAAATTGGGCAAATAAATCAATAAACTAGTGGCAAATACAGTCAGTAAAAGTACCATACTGAATAGTACAATGTCATTAACTAAGTAAAATAAAGCAGGTTGATGCCATTCTGACATTCCAATTTTCGGATGTTTGTTTAAGATTTTTTACTTAGTTAAAAATAATTGTTAATGTTTTGTACATATATATTTAATGATAGTTAATTTTTCTGTTAACAGCAGTTTGCTTTGTCGATTGTGTTAACAAATAAACACCCAAATATATACAGAAAGAATGTTTTGTTTTACAAAAATGCTGGATTATCTGGCGAATTTGTATTTAAAACATTAGCTGTTAGTTTGTTCTTGGTATAAACAGACATTCTCCTTAATGATTTAGGTTTGGATACCCAGTTCTTCTTTTTTATCGTTTATAAAGAAACATTTTAAATTTTTATGCTTTTTATATTTGTATCTATAAACATCTCGATTTTCCATTTCACCTAAGCATATCATTTTATACTTTTGAAAAACGAAGTTTATTTTTTATCTGTAACATCATTAGCAAAAATATTGTAGTGTGTCTACAAAGATTATCTCTGGATATGATGTCATCCTGTTTCTTGCCACGGGAAACAAGAACGTTCAAATGTGATAAAAAGTACAACAGCTTTTTTCGGAGATATTAATTTAAAAATAAAACTTTGTGTTGTATTATTGTCTTATGCTGTGGTTTGGCCACGCTGTAGATACCGACTGACATTGAGCTATCGGACCTAAGTTCAAATATATACTCACAGAAGAATCATCTAACAGTTGGGGCCGATGTCAATGCCTTTGTAAAAGAGATCTAAGAAAATTGTTTCTGCCTGCCTAAGGTTTCACCAGACCTAAGTCAATTAATCTTAGTAAACTTCAGATACAAGTTCTTTTACTCTAATTCCACACTTAGTTATACTAAAAAGAACAGGGATTGTATGTTCTATTAGTACAAGCCTCTTAAAAGAAAAGGAAAATTATAAAAAGTTAGAAAAACAGACAACTGGCGAAACAAAATATAGTACTGTAAATGATTTTTTGTTTAGTTAAGTAAACTATAAAGTGCAATACTGGAGAGACGAAAAAGACGGACATCTGATAGTAACTTTACCAAATTTTACCAATTTTGGTCATTATAGCGACGTCCATCAAATTTTTGGGTAGAACCAATGGCGCACCACAGGTCTACTGAAAGACCTCCCCACATAAAGTCCTTCGTCCGGTACGGGACTCGAACCCACGCGGTGGGAGACTGATCGGTGAGATGATTTTTACGAGACTACGACTCTACATGTACCACTTCGCTACGGGCGCCCCTACCGTTCGCATAAAGACCTGCTGAGATCACTTTTAAGTTTTATACAAAATTGCTTAGACTGTCCTGATACACTTATTGTCAGGGAAAGAATTTTATAAGTGTTAAGTTCTACTTTTGATAGTCGGTTCACGTTCCATGCACTACGGTCTGATGTGCTGTACTGCTTTCAATGGGGTTTGCATTGATGACATTTATCATGATGATGGAAATATATGGTTATGACGATCAATGACTTATAAATATGTTCCTTAATAAAAAGATAAGGGATATATTAAGTAAAAAATTCGCTCTGCCTTTAAGTTGCCCGACCCTTTTGAAAACATGTGGCAGTTGGGTAAACCTGGTAACATATTATAAAACAGGGTATTTTTTCTCACAAAAGTTGTTTAAATATGTAAACTGTGACCTTATAATCTATCTGAATCAGTTGATGTACACGAAGATATTAACGTATAAAAGTATTCCACTAAAATAGTTTTATTGAGTTTAGTGATCCAAATGATGTTTATATTCAACGATGACGGTTACAAAAAAAACTGATTTCCAATTCCTCTTACATTAGAATTTCCACACATAAAACGGTATATTAAGATCTATAACTAACATAAATATAAAATTAAAACATAATATATGATATTCACATACATATTTAGATACTTCTATTTTGCCAACAATAATTTTTATTTACTAAGTAATAGCTAAAAAATATTAGGGAAATTCTTCCTATAAGCAAGATAATTTAAAAGGAAACCATGGTTGATAGAATTCTAAGATACAAAATAAAATAACTCACAATAAGACATAAAATAATCACCATAATAACCCATCAATACAAATGTGTGGGTGTAAAAAAGTTACACCTTAATATCTGTGACCGGTGAATAATTCTTCATCTTCTCTACACTATTGATTTAAACTTATTTAGTATTTGCTGTTCTTCACATACACATCAACGGTTCTGAAGAAAGTCCTAGTGTCTATGCTACTCTGCATGTCTCACTCAATTTGTTTTCAATTCATTACAATATTCAAGACTCATTCAATCTTCAAACTGTATACCTATCTTAATTTCATTATCAGCCAGAATTATTATAATAACAAATAAAGCAATGAGAACATTCTGTATTTAGAGCTATGTATACATTCAGCATTAAGAGATACGCCTACATCCAAAAATATACAGGCATTTATACATGCATAATTAAAAGGTTGAACATGTACATTTAAAATAGAGGTACGTATGTATCCAGATTTACAAGGTATGTATACATCCAAAATTTAGAGGTAAGTATACATCCAGAATGACAAGGTACATGTATGTGTACCTCTAAAATTAGGAGGAACGTATACATCCAGAATTAAAAGATATGTGTACATCAAAATTTAGAGGTATGTATACATCCGGAAAAAAGAGGTACTTGGCAAGCGATATTAACTTACACAAATCCTAACAGTATATTGATATTTGCTGAATTGTATAGAAATCAGTCACATACCTGGATCCGGATTTATAATTAAAAAATCTAACATATACAAGATTATTGAAATTAAATGAGTTTTATCTCCACAGAAAAATATAAGGTCAGGAAAGTTTAGAGTAATAAACAACATAATAAAACACAGGGCCACAGATTATGAGAACATTTTTAAAATTTTACCAGTGATGTGTGTTGAGATTGAAGCATGGTACACTATAAGTACGTGAACATTTAAAGAGGTCAACTTTTCAAAAATTGATTGCAAATGTTTATTTATGATCGTTATTATCCCAATTTTCGTTATTATTGTAAAAACAGATATACCTTAAGTTCAAATATGTTAATAAGGAAAAATTGACTACAGAACAAGAATTAAGTTTATAATAAAAATTCATAATATATATGACAAAGTCCTATGAGTATTGCAACATATACACAAATTTGAAAAGGCACTGGACAAAGCTATTTACATGCAAGCCAAATGTGAAAGTAAGAACAAATCTGCGATGGGTCATTTAACAAAATTAGCAAACCCGACAGTTACCGCCTTGGAACGGTCAGTCGGCAGTATGGACGGACTGTGTGCTTAAAGGGTTTTTTCAGAGCTCTAACCTCGCACTTCCTGGTGGGTTTTTATTTTGTCACTTTTGTCATGTACTGTGTATGCCCTTGTCTTCTGCTTGTTCAAATTTTAATATTTGTGACAATTCTGTTAGAATCTTTTCTTCATTGTGTATCTTAGAGTATATTTTACCTTGGTGGAAGAACAATGACAAACATTATAAGAGATTATGCATCTTACTTGCAATTTGAGTTTTTAAAAAACAAATGATTAAGAGTGACACAAAAAATAAATCTAAGTGCTCAGAAGCGCTGTTTGGACGGTGTTGAACTTTTGCTATGTAATCGATTACAGGTGTGCAAACACTGGTCGAAATTATTCCATAGTAAATATGTTCAACGCATTTTAAATTGGAAAGCAGGCCAGTCTTCAGCTGCAAATACACACTAAAATATAGATTATGCATTTGAACAACAGTTACTTCCAAAACCACTAACATCCGATAGAAATCATTTGAGTAAACATTTAATACTTTCTATATGACATTGCATTGAAACTTAAGTAAGGTCCTAAATAAATGCCCATAAATGCTACTAGACTCAACCAAATTGAATTAAATTTGAAATTAACTACTACCTAGTACACTCTTGTGATCTGAATAGAAAAGTCTCGAGTGCGCCATTCCTCTTTGAACGCGTGCGGAAGCTTACACTGAGATGCGCAGGTAATACAAATGACCTCTGGCATTAAATAATTTGGTTCAGAGCAGCAAAGGGCAGCGAGGCCCCGCGCGGGATATCGCACATATCTCGATATAGTAGATAATGCGTAGTGTGTGGAACAATACTTCTTATAAGAATTCCTCTAGTCACTAAGTGATATTCCTCGCGCCGTGATATTTTTACGCGGCGCTGATCATTCATAAATCTGCATTTCGTGTATACATGTATCTAGATTACACAAAATAATGAATATCCAGTTTAAAACAGATAACAAAATAAATGTTAACATTTGAAGCATGCATGTTTGGATAAAATTGACGCGTCTAGTCTCCTTATATATATATATATATATATATATATATATATATATATATATATATATATATATATATATATATATATATATATATATATATATATATATATATATATATATATATTTGTTCTGTGCACCCACTTCTTCTGGGCATAAATAAATTACCGCGATAAGTCAATGACATAAAGGGTCAATCATATGTGCTTCCAGAATCCAGCTTTCTCTGGACGGTGTTGTAAATACCATAATTATGGCCTTACGCTCGATTATATACCCCTGGCACAAACCAATATCATAAGATAAAGTTTAGATTACAATGTAATATCTTAATGAATAACTTGAGCTCCTGGAAAGCCGGCTTGAATTGTATCAAGTAGATAACGTAGAAATGAATTGACACCATGTTGTAAACACATTTTTTAAGTTTCTCACTTGATAAATATATTAACCATGCATATCTAAATATGAACAAACTATTTAAAATCAGTAAACTTGGTTATTCCTTTACAGACATGTTCACATTGTCTTGTCTAATTTCACAGTTTGGCCGTAGACATATAGGCATTTAAGAACGCGTTTTCTTTTTTAGTTTTAGTGTCTGCATTTTAATATTTTGAAAGTTTCATCGAATGGACTATTGTAGGCATTTATTTTGAATATGTAAGTACATATCCTGTACTGTTTGCGTCTAGTTAACAAGCATTGCTGTACATCCTTTACAGATATTTGACTCTTGTTTTGCGTCGGTAAATTGGGATAAGAGCTTTATTCGAACTGCAACATTATAAGGCCCTGTAAATATCCAAAGGATATATTCAAATGCTAATTAGTTACTACGGCATGGGCATCGAAAGGGCAGTCCAACTTAGCCCTTATAATTCCTTAGGACAAGTAACATGAAATAAACAAGTAATATTTTTACAGTAGTTGTCAATATTCAAACATAACAGTTATACTTTTTATAACTTTGTTGTGTTGGCAAAAGCGATCAGATTTTAATATGTTAAGTAATGCCAGCAAGCTTAATGAGCGTTCAAATGATATCGACAATGACATAACTGTAAGTATTGACCATATTTATAAACTATCATTATCAAAATTAAATTATCATGTGGGAGAGGCGTAAACAAACATCTGGTACTTTTACAGACATTATTAGACATTTTCTATCAAGTAACTGAACTTCATAAATACAATTATTTTGTTTTATCAAGACAGGAACCATATGGGATCCAATGTCCTGAGATTTTAACAATGTTAAGTGTTCCTTTCCTTCAGTAATTCAGATATATGCTCTAGCATAATTGGAAACATTTCAGGATAATCATCTTCTGAAAATATTGTGTAAGAGATGTAACACGTCTTGATGTTGTTACGAACATCTTAGGATAACAGTCTAGCCACGTCCTTTTTCCATGTTAGGATACTACTCACTCATAGTTTACACTGTTTTGTAGTTTGATCTTTTCCTCGGACGTATCTGCGAAAATTCTTAACATGAGATGGAAAATAAATAACGCCGTTTTCAAAAAATTAAAGTTTGTGCTCATTCCAACAAAACAGTTTTGTCATATAAAGACGGATGTTCTATGTACCATACATCGTGATATCGAGACTATTAAGGATTGTTGCCGTAGTGTAACATTGCTTTGTTACAACATAAATTTCATCGGGATGAAGCACATAGCAGATTATTTTGTTTTTACTGTTTCACTCTGTTTTCATCCATTTCACTTTAAATGTGTGAAGAAGGTTAAGTTTAGAAAATAATTAACATTATTATATGTATACATATTCCAGATTCAAAAATGCTTCTATACAAAACAACTTTGAAAATAAAAATTTAGATACCGAGAAAGAAATAAAACTAAATACTATGAAAACCAGAAAAATACTAGCTAAACAATAATGTTTGCGTAATGTAAGGTTGATGCACATCTGCATTTTCTGCTTGTACACATAAGTTTTATAGATAATTGGTATACTGTTCTTCTTCTTGTACATATGTTACATTTTGGGAAACATTTTAAATGGTGTTGAGTTTTGCCCTTATATTTAGTTTAAAACCATTCTTTTGTCTCATTAATTATCATTAAACATATTTTTCTGGAGATGTATAGTATACTGAAAACGTCATAGTAAAAACCATATATTTTTACATATGTTTTTGTTACTTGCTCCCATATTGCCCTAAACTGTTAAATTGTATCAGTTTTGCGTTGCCTTTGAGGCTTCGCATCAACGACTTTTCTTGTAACATCAGTGTAATCACAACCGACACATTTGTAAAGAATAAGCCTGGTCTGACACTCTTGTACAGAATATACTTGTGAACATTTCCTGTACATGTTACCAAAACATAAATGAAACAGACAGCAAAGTACTATGGCCAAACACAGCATTCTAACTCTATTATGTAAAATTTGTCAGACTTAAGTGCTGCTGATACATTGTCAAGAAGCTGTCTTAACAGCTACATTTCTCCCAATATTTTGACAAATGGGACCCGATTTATGATATTTTTACATTCTCCGCGCTAGCCAGTGTGTTTAATCAGCTGAACTGCAATGAGTTTTAAGCATTTTTGTCACAGATAAACGTACAGTAATAAAATGCAAAATTCAAGTATATTATGGTAGTGCTTCCAATGTAAAAATGAAGAGACATAAACATCGAGATCTATCTTGGTCCCTGTCTATGTCTCCGTCCCTGTTTATGTCTCTGTCCCTGTCTGTGTCTCTGGCCCTGTCTATGTCTCTGTGCCTGTCTGTGTCTCTGACCCTGTCTGTCTCTGCCCCTGTCTATGTCTCTGTCCCTGTCTATGTCTCTGTCCCTGTCTTTGTCTCTGTCCCTGTCTGTGTCTCTGTCCCTGTCTGTGTCTCTGCCCATGTCTGTGTCTATGTCCCTCTTTATGCCTCTGTCGCTGTCTATGTCTTTGTCCCTGTCTGTGTCTATGTCCATTTATGTGTCTCTGTCACTGTCTTTGTCTCTGTCCCTGTCTATGTCTCTGTCCCTGTCTATGTGTCTGCCCCTGTCTATGTCTAGGTCCCTGTCTGTGTCTCTGTCCCTGTCATTGTCTCTGTCCCTGTCTTTGTCTCTATCGCTGTCTATATTTCTGCCCCTGTCTATGTCTCTGTCCCTGTCTGTGTCTCTGTCCCTGTCTATATTTCTGCCCCTGTCTATGTCTCTGTCCCTGTCTTTGTCTCTGTCCCTGTCTATGTCTCTGTCCCTGTCTGTGTCTCTGTCCCTGTCATTGTCTCTGTCCCTGTCTGTGTCTCTGCCCATGTCTGTGTCTATGTCCCTCTTTATGCCTCTGTCGCTGTCTATGTCTTTGTCCCTGTCTGTGTCTATGTCCCTCTTTATGCCTCTGTCGCTGTCTATGTCTCTGTCCCTGTCTATGTTTCTGTCCCTGTCTATGTGTCTGCCCCTGTCTATGTCTCTGTCACCGTCTATTTTTCTGTCCCGGTCTATGTTTCTGCCCTTGTCTATGTTTCTGTCCCGGTTTATGTTTCTCTCCCGGTCTATGTTTCTGTCCCTGTCTTGATTTCTGTCCCGGTCTATGTCTCTGTCCCGGTCTATGTTTCTGCCCCTGTCTATGTTTCTGTCCCTGTCTATGTCTTTGCGCCTGTCTATGTCTCTGCCCCTGTCTATGTTTCTGCCCCTGTCTATGTCTCTGCACCTATCTATGTCTCTGCCGCTGTCTATGTTTCTGCCACTGCCTTTGTTTCTGTCCATGTCTAAGATTCTTCTCCTGTCTATGTCTCTGCCCCTGTCTATGTTTCTCTCCCTGTCTATGTCTCTGCGCCTGTCTATGTCTCTGTCCCTGTCTATGTTTCTCTCCCTGTCCAAGGCTCTGTCCCTGTCTATGTTTCTGTCCCTGCCTATCTTTCTGTCCCTGTCTATGTCTATGTCCCTGTCTATGTTTCTGTCCCTGTCTATGTCTCTGTCCCTGTCTATGTTTCTGTCCCGGTCTATGTTTCTGCCCCTGTCTATGTTTCTGCCCCTGTCTATGTTTCTGTCCCGGTCTATGTTTCTGCCCCTGTCTATGTTTCTGTCCCTGTCTATGTCTCTGTCCAGGTCTATGTTTCTTTCCCGATCTATGTTTCTGCCTCTGTCTATGTTTCTTTCCCTGTCTATGTCTCTGTCCCGGTCTATGTTTCTTTCCCGGTCTATGTTTCTGCCTCTGTCTATGTTTCTGTCCCTGTCTATGTCTCTGTCCCTGTCTCTGTCCCTGTCTATGTTTCTGTCCTGGTCTATGTTTCTGCCCCTGTCTATGTTTCTGTCCCTGTTTGTGTCTCTGCCCCTGTCTATGTTTCTGCACCTGTCTATATTTCTGTCCCTGTCCCTGTCTCTGTCACTGTCTATGTCTCTGTCCCTGTCTGTGTTTCTGCCCCTGTCTATGTTTCTGCCCCTTTCTTTGTCTCTGTCACTGTCTATGTGTCTGTCCCAGTCTATGTCTCTGTCGCTGTCTATGTCTTTGTCACTGTCTGTGTCTCTATCCCTGTCTATGTCTCTGTCCCTGTCTATGTTTGTGTCACTATCACTGTCTCTGTTACTGTCTATGTCTCTATCACCGTGTATGTCTCTGTCGTTGTCTATGTCTCTATCCCTGTTTATGTTTCTGTACCTGTCTATGTTTCTGCCTCTGTCTATGTCTCTGTCACCGTCTATCTTTCTGTCCCGGTCTATGTTTCTTTCCCTGTCTATGTTTCTGCCGCTGTCTATGTTTCTGTACCTGTCTGTGTCTCTGCCCCTGTCTTTATTTCTGTCCCTGTCTATGTCTCTGTCCCTGTCTATGTCTCAGTCCCTGTCTATGTTTCTGTCCCGGTCTATGTTTCTGCCCCTGTCTATGTTTCTGTCCCTGTCTATGTCTTTGCGCCTGTCTATGTCTCTGCCCCTGTCTATGTTTCTGTCCCTGTCTATGTCTCTGTCCCTGTCTATATTTCTGCCCCTGTCTATGTCTCTGTCCCTGTCTATGTTTCTGTCCCGGTCTATGTTTCTGCCCCTGTCTATATTTCTGCCCCTGTCTATGTCTCTGTCCCTGTCTATGTTACTGCCCCGGTCTATGTCTCTGCCCCTGTCTATGTTTCTTTTTAGGAATCTCTTATTACTTAAGGTCATTTTTTTAGACAACGGGCATTGGATTTAAAGTCAGATATGGTTTGTGTGAAGACATATTTCAGTATGATTTTTTTTGCAATAAAGTGCTCTTGGTCAGTTTATAAGAATAATATATACATGTTTTCATAGAATAATATAAAGTACGTATATTGTGTGCTATGACAAGTATAATTCAAGCGTATCCAAAATTCGATTTTTATTTTGAAATGCTTGTACAAATCATATTTTATTGTTTCGTTAGTAAGTTATTTGACGTTATGATATTGCATACCATTATTTGCATTAAAGAATGAATTTTCACGAAGAAAAGAGATTCAAATTAAATTCAGCGCTCTTTGAACACAACCACTTAATCTACAAACGCATTCAAACGACCAGAAATAGTTTGACATTAGGCACTGATATATTTCGCATACATAACATAGCATAATTTTAATGGCATTATGTTACATTGATAATATATTATCTCTACATAACGAACAAAGGGTGTTAGTATTTGCAGAGAAGTGGAATGGTTTATGTGTTTATCATAACGAAGTTATTATGTGTTGCTGTTTTCTCTTAATTGGAAAGCATGGTATACAAATTTTTGCAATATTTCGTAAGACATTGACATTTTCTGAGTGAGGCAAATTAATGAAAAGTTGGCCATTGACAAAATATGAATTCAAATATTCTTTTCTTAATTCTTTATATTTCGTACAAACAAGTAAAAATGGTATTCCGTTTCAATGATGTTCATCGAACAGTATATGGGGGGATAGTCTGAACTTTGTCAGTGACGTTCTTTATTTGTTGTTATATTTATAACTAGGTTTCTCATTCAAAATTGCATGTAAATAAAGATGCTAGACGTCTTAATCTATGTATATATCTATACCGGTTCTGTTTGTTATTGTCAATGTCGCTTTGTTTTATTGTAACAAATCTTACCTTCAGTCTGTTTTCACTTTGCCATTTATGACCTAGGCCAATGTTAGTAAGGATTTCTTTGATTTGATTCGTCCTGTAATCCATTGACTGAGTTTATAATTTTCAGGCAGTATTTAATCAATGAGAATTGTTTTTTAATTATTTTTAGAGGGTATCGTCCCAACTCTCCGTAAAGTCCATCGAGGTTTGTTGTGTTTTTTTCACGCCTAGTCTTCTACGTAAAAGCTTGCAATGCACATGTTCAATGTCGTTGCTAGGATAATAACCCCAAACTTTCGCTCCGTAATTTAAAATTGAACCTACTTAACTATCAAAAAGTTTATTGTTTCGTTCACTGAAAGTTGCAGCTGGTTCACAAAAAGCTAAGTGGTGATATTGTCGCAAACCAATTTATTTCAAAGGATTAGACATGTAATGAACAATACACAATGACTCGCTATTGATATGTTTTCAGGATGAGAAAGAAAAACGAAGGTAAGCTTTAACGTCACATTTTGAAATGTGTGAGGACAACAATCCGTTTGTGCTATGAAATCTTTCCACACATGTAAGAAGCCAATGAAGTAAAGCGGTTTGATAAAATAAATAGTTTACTTTTAGCTGGTAACAGAAAGTTTTAGCCGAGTTAATCATTAAAAGTGAAAGTCGTGTAATTAGTTGTTTTACCAATTGCTTTAATGTTACAATGAAAACATGGTTTTACTTGTCATTACAATAAAATCTCAAACAGATTTTGTTTACAAAGTCATTTTGCTTTTTTTTTCACAAAAACATACTTGAAACAAGGAGGTTTAACGTATGTCCAAAGTAACAAAATAATATACATGAAAAGCTTTTCTATAAATAAGTGTTTAAAACAAATATAACAACAAAGATTAACTCACTCGAAAATGTTATAGAAAATACGCTTTACTAAACACTAAATTTTGTTTATCATTCGGGGTTTGGGTTTGATCCAGTGAGGAAAGTTATTAAGATGTGTTTGATTTTGAAGCAGCTCATTCGTCCTCTCAATAAATGAATACCCATCAGGTTTAGGGACAAAACATTTAAAGTTGCAATACCGATCGTTTTAAAGTAAAAGAATCGTAAAAATAAGGCCATCGTCGGCTACAGGGACCCTAAACTTAGACTTCTGGAAAATATGGGCATACGATGGCATTGGTATAGGTTGACATTTGACCGATACAACACCCATTTCGAACTTAAGTAGGTTGTTCGTATTCAGGCATTTTTCTTACGACCGAAATTAGTTCCGGGTTTTAATCGGAAATGGCCGAAAAGCAAACACGTGATGTATGAGTGATAATTATGTAAACAGTCATGGACATACTCAAAGCAAGCACAGCTAGTTTCGACATTCACTAAAAACTTTAAAAGAAAGGATTTTAAATGAATGTTGGTTATAAATCTGGGACCGCAGCACGTACATGTAAGTTAAAACGGAAATTTGGAGTGATCACGGTAAATATCAGTCGATAAGTGCAAAGAAGGAATGTAGCCCATATATAAATAAATAATTCAAAGGAAACAAGAAAGAGCACAAAGAAGACCACATGCTTTTATTAGAATTTTTTCTCAACACATGTATTGAGCAACGATGGCAACTGAAGGCGGGCAGAGACTTAGACCAGCTCCTGTGTAAAAATATTAGGTAGACGCTGCATGTACAAGCATTATTAGAAATTCTACGTACTTAATAGTCATCATAAAACCATCTCAACACTGTTCTTTGATATCTATACAGTGTTCTGTCGCATGTACATGCAAGTTATTATGGTTTATTTGCATGTTAGTATTTGGACTCAACACGGTTCGTACCCAGATATCAACATGGGATATTTCTTAACAGTGCTATCATAATTTGAATGATCAACGTTTTATTTTATAAAGAAGTCATTTCAAAATCAATTAGTAAAATCCAAAATCTCTCATTCCCGCATACATTTAATGCAAAAGCTCTTACGGATATTAAAGCAGCTTGGTTACAGTGCGTCATATTTGTTTTGTTTTGTTGTGTTTTTCATTTTTTGTGCTAAGTCTAAGAATTTGTTGAAACTATAAAAGATAAATGGATTAAAATATAACCTTTTCTCATAAGAGCATATATATATATAAACCTTACGTCTTTTTAAAATATTAAGTTGTCTTTATGATGTGAGAATGTAGGAAGGTTATTTAGCTTTGCAGTAATTTGACATATATGTTTGCATTTCTTTTATATGCCATAACTGCTACACAAGAAGCATGAATAACTTAACACTATGCGTGTTGTATTATATGCAATGTTTATCCATCCCTCCTAAACAATACACTGATTGGTTCTAAATAATGCAATAATTTAAATATATATGAACTTAAAAAGTGTGGCTCAGAGGCCATATTGTGCCATGTGCAAACACTTAACTGTAACAAAGATTGTTTAGAATAAAAAGTGCATATCTTGGCAATAACTTACCTGAACATTTAAAAAAATATGTACAAAAATTTAAAGGATAAGATGAGTACGTGACATAAATAATGCAATAATATAATGACAACTTTCTGTCTTGGTCCATTCTGTTATTTACATCATATGTTGTTCTCTTCAGCTACATGATCTCAAATGATAACTGAACACCATTTGCAGCCTATGCTGGATTATCATCTTACTTCGACACCAGAGTGTGAGATGTTAGTGTTGTTGATTGCAACTGAATCACATGAAATGATTTGATTATCCATATACATTTTTAAAACTTTGAAATATCTGGTCCTGTTCTGTTGACATAATGACCTGTATAATAATTGTGTTACTTGTACTGTGAGTACTATGTTTAGCATCCCACCACTATTTCAGTAGCCTGCAGAAAGTTTCCACTTAAACCAGACTAGCGTGGCCTTCACTGTGGTTTTCATTCTCAACACTGACACCAGACTGTCTAGCGTGTTAATACAGTGAATGCAGCACTATCGCCTTCAGATGGACACAGTCTGTGATCCACGTCCATACATCCGGACTAGCTTCCTGTATGGCAGATATAGTGCTATCTTCACAGTGAAAACATGCAACGAATATACCAGACATAATACTACAACAACCTACATTGTATGTATCCTGACACAAGACACCATGCGCACCAGTCAAATTATCTTGCAAGCTGAGTTTAGACAAGGATGCTTTATTCATGCCATCTTTATGGCTGGTTAGTTCCGGGCGTGGTTTTTATCCTATGCTTCAAGTAAAATAAGTCATGTCAATGTCTACAAAATACACTGCCAGGGCAAATAGCACCCATTTTAGGACCTAATATATTCTATTTGTTATTGTTTCATGTTCTTTAACTCATAACTTCAGTGACATCAGTATGTTTATGTCTGAGGCTGAAAAGTGGTGTTGGTCAAACAACACTGCCTCAAAGTAAGTCATCTGGGAAAATCATAAATATATTTTCTCAGTTGTGACAAATATTTTACTATGCATCAGAAAAACCAACACCTTTATTTTAAAACTTTTGGTGAATGTAAATTTTCTTTTAAAACTTGTGTAAAAATATATGTTTGTTTGGTTAATAACCCACTTAATATCTTAACTCCGAGCGTTAGGAGGAAAGACACTAGTACCAACGTAAAATCTTTGGTTTGACCAGTCCGGGGTGTGAACCAGCGACCTCCCAATTCGAAAGCCGACGCTCTAGCAATTGAGCTAGTGTGGCCGGTAAATATTAATTTGGTATTTTGTGCCTAGTGATCGGGTACATCTTTAAATTTTGTTACAGTTCTAATTTGTTTAATGGGCTAAAAATAATAAAAGAACATGAACTCCATTTTATTTTGATTTGTTTGTTTGTTTGTTGTTGTTTTTTTTTTTCGTTACAAACACAATCACAGTTATTGTCATTTTGGCACCGTCCAGCCAATTATTGCTGGAAGAAAACCCCATACTTATGTTTAAGTAGAACAACTAGTGCACTGCAGGTTAGCTGGAAAACCTACCCACATGGAAGTGCTCATCCAACCGGCACTAGAACCCATACAGTGAGCGGTTAAGGAGATACAAGTCAGCCACTGTTTGGCCACTGGCGCATCCTGTTTATTGTTCACCGGAAATAAACACATACAAATAAAGCTTATTGTAAAAAGAATATACAAAGGATACTATATATCAAATGGAAATATATATTTAAATTAAATAATTTAGACTTCCAGAAACTCAATCTTAATGTCAATGTAGTAGTACATGTTCATGAAGAGAGAGAGAGAGAAAGAGAGAGACAGAGAGAGAGAGAGAGAGAGAAAAAGAGAGAGAGAAAGAGACAGAGAGACACAGAGAGACACACAGAGATAGAGAGAGAGAGAGAGAGAGAGAGAGAGAGAGAGGGTGTGGGAAAAGAGAGAGAGAAGCAACCCTGCCATTTGTGGGTCTGTGTGAGTATGCGTGCTTGTAAATATTACCATAACATTAAGTATTCACTTGGACAAAACTTAACACTAATATTTAAATGTCTTGTTAATCTACTTATATACTGTGAGTCCAGACAGCAGGTATACATGTTACATAGGTTTATATGATCGCGTACAGACAGCACATGGCTTAAAAATCAGGAGTCCATGGTCGGTTCTCCCTGATATCGTCTTAAACGTTAGAAATGAACATAGAGGCTCCTATTCGCACAGAAAAAAAATGCTCTTAAATGTTAAATAATATATACCGCATCCAGCAAAGCTATCCCTTATGCTCTTAAGCTCCCAATATCAGTCCGCAAACACTGAAGAGTTTGGACCCCAGTATTACTATCCCTTGTTTCACGTTGTAACGACTGCATGGACAGATAAACACAGACCAGAAGCAGGTGTCTTAAACTAGCGGCTAGGTCGTTATCTCATATACCATACATATAATACAAGAAAATGCACTTATTTTACTGAATTAGTGTCGACTTTCACCAAAAAATGCTGTTTGTCCCGCCATTTTGCTTTACATCAGTTTACAGGGCAAAACTTATGCATTTCAACATACCATACAATAACATGAATGACAATGAAAAATTCTTGCAGAAAAATGCATTTATTGAATGATCTGATGTATTTTAACCACCTTTGTGTTCATAATTACTGTATTATTATGTAATTTTTGAATAAACATTAAAATCTAATGATTCAGCCAGATTCTTATGACATTGATATAAATTATTATAATATTAGTTTTCTGATTTTATTATAATTTCATTTTATTACTACTGTACGTGCACGCTTAAATGATGTCCCTTTGAAGCTGTCGTTATTGTATAGGTTAGATCTTGCTTAAAATGAAATATCTTCGAAGGTGATATAATCTAATGGGTTAGAACGGGATTAAATGAGATAACCTTGAAGATTATATAATATAATCGGTTAGAAAAGGCTTAAATGAGATGACCTCGAATATGATATAATAGTACGGGTTACATCGGGTTTAAATGAAATCACTACGAAGATGATAAAATACTGGTTACATCGGGTTTAAATAAAATCACTTCGAAATGATGAAATATTTTGGGTTACATCGGACTTAAACGAAATCACTTTGAAGTTGATATAATATTATCGGTTAAATTAGGTTCAATTGAAATAAGTTCGAAAATGATATAGTCGTATCGATCCAATCATACTGAAATATAAGCTGTTATTCATTCCTGTATAATAATTTGAATTGTATCGTTTACATGTACATGTAAGTCACTCTTTATGCCATTTTATTAATACCACACTATTGAACATTGATTATTAAATTTTACATCAGTCCATTCGGAGCTACCCTTAGCTAGGTCATTTGTTATTCCGTCTAATAAAGATCATGATTAGGATCGTGTTTATTGTAAAGAAAACAGATTGCAAACATAGTTTAAAAATAATATTAATTGTTTAAACCTTCGCGTGGCTTAAAATAAGATAAAAGGACATAATAACCACTGGTTTTGAGAAACATGCGAGCAGCATAGTGCTATGTAAAACAATCTGAATTTGGCTTACACCTCATGGACATAGCCACCGTTTTGTCATAGAAGGGAAATGCATTTGATTTTGACAACCGCACCACGTAAATAATAGTCATAAATAAATGTATGTGTTCTTTATTGATAGTGTTTCATGCCATAATTCGATGTTTTCACCTTTGAGTAATTGTAATTTGAATGCATAATTTAACAACAATTTATTTATAAAACACATGCATCCCCGTTGTAGTCTTTACAATTTGAAGTACGTGCCATTTTAAAACGAAATTAAAGTAAACAAATATATAATATTGACCAAATGCGTAAAAATAAGAGAACATATCTTTTATCAGCTCTCAATTAAACATTGAAAACTTATTGATGTGTTGATTGCTTTAAACCACTTTGATGCTGAGCGGGTGCTTATAAAGTAAACTAGATTGACATTCTAATAAGGTAAAAGATTAAACTAAAAATATGGATGAAAAGTGTAATTACGATCATAAGTTCAGACAAATAATAGAAATGAAGGAAGAGGAGTCCCAACATGTAGCCATTATGTTAACCATTTTAACAACATATTACAATTAACATATTCACAATGCATATATTCGGATCCAAAAGCTTCGGATAACACGGTTTGTCGGTTATTATTTAAACTGTGTATTAAATGCTACAAACAGTGTGTTAATTAGTTCACATATAAAAAATGGGAATTTATTGAGAAGTATTTAATCAAACATCCGTATCTTAATACGTGATGCATCGCAACACAATGAGAATTTAGTAAGCAATTTATAAAGTTGATTCATTTGTTAATGTCGCAACGACGGATAAAAGGCAAGATAAGAAATGAATTAATTCAAATACTACCACGGGAATAAAGTCATAAAAACGGATACATTTATCTGAGCCCATGCTGCATGATCCGACATTCATTGACAGAATATTGAAATGTACATTTCTGTTAGCACATCTGTTACCAATAATACATAACTGCTCGCCGATGGTAAATTGAAGCAGACATCCATATATTCTTGTCAAACATAGTGTTCATTTCATATTATGTAAATTTACTCAGATACTTTAAGTGGTCCTACTGGATTTAGGTTTCCAAGAAGCTGTCTTAATACATTGTCATATTGTGTTGTTGTTTTTCTCCAGCGTTTGAACAAATGCGACCATACTTAGAATCAGTCAGCCATTTCCTTAGAAGTTTTAATAAAGTTCATTAAAAGGTTGTTCTTCTTGTTTTCTTATTATTTACTATCTTTTAGCCACCGAGTTTTAGATTGTGTTACATTAAAGCTTATTGCTGCCTCCAATATGATAATGAAGCTGTATTACATGGAGGAAATAGGAAATTGTCAGTATTGGAAAACTTATGAGTCAATGTTGCAAATATAATCATATAAGTTTGCTGAAGTTAGGCACTGGGCGGTTAAACAAGTACCAGTTATTTGTTACAAACAGTGTGAAATGTTCTTTCTCCAAGTATTGCAGATACTAATTACTTTATTTACTACTTCAACTAAATCTGTTAATATTAAAAGCGAAATAAACATATTATCTTCATAACAATGAGTGGCATCTAATTAGCTTAAAACTTCCGACTTCTCCTGACAGGCATAACAAACACTCATTGATATGTTAATTAGCCAGTAATTTGTTCGTCTGTATATTATCTTGTGTGATACTTTATTATTTTATTTGTTTTCATTTTCTGTTTTTATGTACTAAAGTACTTTATGGAGTAAAGTTTAATACATCCTAATTGTGAAAGGCAACAGAATAAGTTACTGGTTAGAATTGCAAACTTTAAAAATCTTAACGCCTATCATGCATAAAATGGTTTCAAGGATTCACACTGATACGCAGCAATCATCGAACATCATCACAAATTTTATTACCATTTTATTTAGATCTAATATTCAGTCCTGTATCTCTGATGTCCTGGTTATATTATCTCGCAACTTGATTTCACGGCATTTGCTGTTTTACAACTTATCAACTTTAAAAGGCTTCGACCTGTAAGTATTGTGATGTTACGTGGAATATAATCAATTCACACACATAAAGTTTTCAAAATACACATTGTTTATTCAATTTGTTTCACAATAATTTGTAATTATTGACATGATATTCCAGTTATTCCTGTAACTACGATGACTAACACGTTAAGTGGTACTACTACTGGTTTGTTATTCTCAGTTCGAGCAAAACTTCAGCTTGTATCCATAGATGAACATTTCAACATCATCACTTAACATGTAACGGATAAAAACTGTCCGCTTCTAAGCATAAAGACGTACTCGTCTAAATGTGTAGTTTACATCGAGTTAAGGACAACTTAGTAGTTCTGTCCACCTGCACGTTCGTCTGGAGGCTTTTTGTGCCAAGCGTAATTATTCATGCCAGCCAGATCTTGCCATTAAAATGTACTTACCTTGTTTACCAGAACATAATTATTGTTTTGATTTGAACATTTTATTTTTCTCATGTCTCCGCCTCCAATAATCTCGAAGAATTTACTAAAATATTAATTTTATTTTAATTATTATTAAATATTTTTAATATTTTATACTTACGCTGTATGTAACCGTTACGTCAAAGTAGCCTTTACCTTTTATAGAAATTGCATTTTAGAGTATGTTGTTACAAATCGTTCTTTAGTTGTATATTCGTATTTTATTGCTGCAATGTGCATGTACTTTAACAGGTAAACTAGGTTCATGTTGTGCATATCTTCTTCAGTATCCATAGATAAAAAGGAAACATGGAAGGGTAAAACGAAATTAATCGGATAAAAGTATTGAAATACATGCTATGAAAAATATAATTTATAAACATACAGACTATCTACCGATATATACTCACGTTTATCTCTACATGCATTTATAGTAACAAAAGAAAAGAATTGTTGTTATTGCTGTTATTACTTTTTTCCTTAATAATTAAACGCCTTTTAGAATGTCAAAATGGTAATGCCCCTTAATCGTGTTTGTTGCCGTTCTCTCGCTATTCTACTTAAGAATACTGACTCCGTTGTTTAGAGAATATCCTTTAAAGATAAGAGTGATATTAAAACGTCCGTTTAAAGATGAAAGAAAAGTTTGAGATCAATCAACGATAGGGAGAGATGAGGTCACTGTGAATGTAAATCTTGCTCTGTTTATCAATTTTATACCAGCTAATCCATGTTGAAGGGTCATTTACCCAACACAGAAGAAACACATTTTGCCAATAATTGACCATGGCCTCGATGGCATGTACATAAGTTGATATTAGCTTCATATATATCTACAGTTCTTGACTTATTTATGTGATATGTTGAATTTTCATGATTTTGTTCGTAAAAAAGAAATAATACTGTTAACAACAAAAAACAAAAGAAATATAATGAGTTTTAGTTCCAGCAAATCGGTACAAGTCAAGATGACGATTGATTTAATATAGCTATAATTTATATAACACGAATGAAAGTGAAATATTTGGGGAATAATTGTTCAGAACGTACTGATTAAAATAATTAATTACTGATAAAAGAAGCTACACATGCATAAATTACCCAAAACTGCCTATATAGTCAATCAATTACTTGGTAGCTAGGCACAAAATTGTCTTCTGTTTATCTTGTCATATCACTTGTTGCGATAGCAGAAATTGCACTTGAGACATCTCTGCGATGACTAGTCCCTGGGAAAACAAACTCGGCCACTGGGAACATGGGTAAAGACAGGTGATTATTCATTACCGATCGCAGACAAGCTGTCCACGTGTGCAAGGACTCACTGTAGCAGTTCGATAGATTTAGAAGCTGTCCCTGACTCCTGCCAATGCTGTCTCTCATACAACACGCAGTTCCGACCAGTTTAACAACATTAAACTGAATGGAACTAATTGCAAGGATCATCACAAATAGTTAACCGATGTACATAATTTAATACAGAAGATATATTCTGTATGTTGGCCCCTAAAAAGACCCTCACGGGAATTTTTGGATTACCGCGATACAAGCAATGACGCGGTACCAGCGAGGTTTGCTATATATATGATCTGTATTACTAAAGCTTAAAAATTATGTGCAACAAAAATGTTTCTAGTTTTATAGTTACATAGATTAACATGTTTAATTTGATTTCTTGCACAGAGATGTAACTACCTTATCCAAAACATTTTAGGGTCTTATCTATTCTTGTTGAAGCGTTGGGTTTAGTCTGATTTTATAGTATCAAAGATCGTCGTATTAATTAATTACTATAATGTAATTGAAAGGGTATTAGTACTTTCTAATATGCTAGGATCCCATTAAGTCTTGGCTATATGATATGTAAATGCCCTCGAAATGCTTAATTTACAAACACGCATTTAATAATTGTCTTTACGAAGTATGTTTTTTATGGAATATGATTTCCAATTCTGGTGCAAGCCTACCATAAATCAACGTGCTCGCATTATAAAAATTCAGAATTGCAACATTCTAAAACTATTTGGAACGAATTCACTTTGCCATGAAACTGAAAAGAATACATTGTAAATAGCAGCTGACGTTCAAAATCTGTTCAGATAGTTTTTAGCGAAGAGTAAACGGTTTTACTAAGTAGACAGGCACCTGACGAGAAATGTGGTTCAGCATAAAACATATTTCAAAACAATCAATCAATTATTGTTATCTATAATCACATTAAAATGAAATGAAAATAAAAGATTTGACTTATATAATTCAGTAGATTTATTCAATACATAATATTACTTGTCCTAAGTTTAAGTAGTTAAATAATTACATTTATGCATACAGAGCTTCGAAAAATGATAAACAAGAATTGTTTTATAAGATCAACAAAAGCTACATGTAAATGGAAATATTAACACTACATACATGTTCTCGCTCAAAAACGTGATTATAAACTTCAATCCAAGCACTAGGTTGATATATTTTATAATATATTTGGAGAAAAATAAGCGTGTTAAACTCATGTCTAGACGCAATAGATTTTTCTTCATAATAAATCTAATACACAAATTCCGTATCGGTGATCTCTAAATGCTATAGCCTTTCTTGTTTCACATGTTACTTTGATAACTACAAAACTCAGATCGAGACAGCAATTACGTTTCCTGCAAATACAAATGAGTTTTCCACATACGATCCAGGAATTATTGCTTCATATCACCGTAGCAACATTTTTTTTTTTATTTTATGAGGCATGTTTTATTATAAATCTACTTATATGATGCCAAACTTGAAATAATAAAAAGCACTAAAAACCTACTATCTAATAAATTTTTTATTTATTTGAACAAATATGTAAATGACCGAACAGCTCTGTTTAAATCACATGGTTTATTACTATTATCAGGTGGAATGTAACTGAGAGGTAGTAAATCTGCCACCTTGGTGGCGACACTTGTATTCTGTATTTTAACCATTAAAGGTGGTATCCGACAATTTGGACCAAAGTATTTTCATAAGACATATTAATAAACTATTGTTACATAAACAGATTGAATATTGTTTGTTAATTTGACATTTGGGAGAATGCAATATCAAAAATTAATATCGTTTCATACTAGTATTTTTCTGCTTTAGGCGACTTAAGTGAGGCAATCGATAATTTCTACCAGCGCTTTGAAATTCATCCGGACTTACATCGCGTTAGCATCTCTTAATATGTCAGTGAGGTTATATAAATGGCAGTTTTTTTCACGAAATTTCAATGGGTCATACGGATTTAATCAAGAATGGAAGTCAATTTATCCTTCCGAAAATTAGGGGACAATATCACTATGATTTAGTAAAGCAAACTAAAGATGTGTATTGACATAGGTTATGCTACTTTCTTTTATTTCAATAATCAGCGTTTGTTATTTTTGAGATGCCGCCCCTTCACACACTCGTCCAACGTTAGAGCCATGGCGTGTAATCTTAGCTGGAACACTTAGTCTGTGTACTGAACACAAAGATGTCATGTGACAGATATCATTAAAGAATAAGTCGCCCGTAAAACTCACGGGCTTACTGCACTGTTATTGGTCAGCAAGACTGTATAGACCATTTCAAACCAAGCGTCCGGTCAATCCTATTCCGCTGATCAAGTAGACGCTTTGTGAGAAAATCTCGCGAGACTCGACGTGTTTTGCAAAACTGGGGGCTCTTCACTTCCGGATTTTGTATTATCTAATTGAACGTCAGACACTACTGAAAATCATGAAATTGACAAAAGTTCAACGTCTGAATAACCATAAGTTGCCAAATAGTGCACGTATACAATCGTCAATTAACAGTTAAATAAAACAACCGTAATAAAAACGAACTTATATCACGTCCATTTACATGTTAAATATTAAAGAAATTATAATCATTACCGCCATTAAATTTACGTGACCACGCATGATAATCATCATGATCCCATATTACCTGTATAATCACCTTTAATCATCATCAGCAGCAGCATCACCGCCATCACGATCTACATCATAATCGTCATGGGCATCACCGTAACCGTTTTTACTATTTACATAATAATCATAAACAGCATCGGTATCACCGTCATCATTATCAGCAGAAGCAGCAGCAGCATCGCCGTCATTTGCATCATCATTACTTTAGTTACAGGGGTATGGATCTTTGTCAAGCAAATTTTCTTATGCTTCTAATCTTAATTGTTACATATCTTATAATGAATAATGTTGTAAATTTGGACAATGGTGTCAAAATCCCTATTTCTCAATGCATCGGTCCTATAATGCGCTATTACGTATATATGATTAATAGGAATTCGTGGACCGCGATTAAAAATCTGCATACAACTTTTGACTTTACTTGATTTGCAACTATTTGAATGAGGGTCTACACGCCTGGCTTCGGCTTATTTTCCCATTCATGGCTTGAATGTTCTATGCCAAAATGTGGTCTAAAGTGGGCCCTACCGGGTACTTAATTTTTGTAACCATTTAAAGATAGAAATGTAATAATTTAAAATATATCGTTTTGTAAATTCATATTATGTTTCTCTATGCGCGTGGGTCCTTTTCATACTATCATAAAGTTCTACTCTAATTGAATCCCTAATTTTAAGACATGAGCGGACACCCACACTAATTAAGCTAATTGGCAGTTTTATGACACCTTGTTTGTCTAGTGGACAGGAAGTGTGACCGTGTTTTGGCGTCTTTTCCCCTTCGCCAGAACACATGCATCCGCTATGCAGCTGTGTTTAAAACTGTCACCATATGGCAGTCGTGTGGTTTATGACCTTCACCATTTAAAGAGCAATATGCATTGACTTACGCGAGGACAACAAAAAGGACAAAACACTAAGGTCTACAATATCTTTTTTGGCTCATAAAAGGACTTATATGTAAACATGCATTTCCATCCTGAGGGAACTTATATTTATGCCGCGAAGGTAAATCGTCAATAACGTTGCATATTTTTTCATAGCACACGCCGTTCACGTGTACTTATCATTTTTAATCTCTTAACAGTACCCAACGTTCACATCCTCTCTATCTTCTAAATGGCAGCTTGAAGACAATTATCGATCGATATCATGATACACTGTATTAGAGAAATAATGGGTCGGTCAATTTGAAACAAAAAAAAAAATTTTTCGGCGACTTCAAATGATGGTGACCGTCGATTGTTTCCCAGAATTTTCTTTGATGTTGCAGTGTTAGCCAGAGAGCCCTCCGCGTCAGAAAGAAATAACACCGCATTTATTTTTTTACAACCGTGAAGAAATTAAAATCGCAGTGATGTAATTAGCGACTCCATGTTATAAGTGCGTGAACAATGTTGTTAAAAGCCGTTAATTGGCGCTAACATGTGCAAACCGAAAAAAAAAACAACACACACTTGTTTTCTAAGAAAGTTGTTTTATGCGACTTTATGAAAGTGCCTGTTTTCGGCAAAACAGCATGTGTTCATGTTTATATAAGATCATTTTAACGATGACATGTGACTGTAGTGAGTAATACTTTCCTAAAATTCTTGGATATAACACGTTACAGTCAGACAAGAATACCTCTTTGAAAATGTTCAGGTACAGTTAAAATTGACGTGTATATAGCTGACTTGTTAACAGAACAGTAGTTTGTGTTTCTTGTATCTTGATTTGGTTAGATAATATATGAGGTCAGAATTTCCTTGAAATTAAAAATTGACTTTTTTTCGAAGGTTGATTTTTTGTATTTTCTGGTCCATCAGAACAATTATGTTATACATCTACATGGGAAACCTATATATTTTTTTAATTGGCATGAGTAGCACTTTCAGAAAATGTATAGTTTTGATCATATTTTGTCATTTATAGAAATAGGTTGTTGTTGCTATCATCAATGTCAAACGAACGGCGTTGTTAAACATCACCTTTTTATGGTTAAAGTACATCCGCCAGTTTCTGTAACGAACTGTCCGATTGGTTTACGTCGTATGACGTCAAACAAAACATGCAAGCGTCTTATCAACGAGACGACCTACTAAATCACAATAAAATATTTTGGTACGGACACTGATTAAATCCTTTGCGCAAGAGCCCCCAGTTTTGAAAATCTTGAGAAAACGGGTCAAGTCTCGTAGCGCGAGATATAAATCGGCGCATGCGCACTGGATGTTTGAAATGGTCTATTCGCCATCCCTGCACACACACATATCCAACATTAGCACCATGGCGTGAAATCTAAGCTGGAACTCTTTGTGTGGGTATTGAACATAAAGATGTCAAGTGACAGACATCATAAAAGAATTAGTGGCACGTAAAACACACGGGCTTACTGCACTGCCATTGGTCAGGAAGACTGTATTCACCATTCCTTTCTGACAATGCTACAGCAGCTTGAAGCTGGAATATTAATTCATATTAGGAAGGTAGTTTTCGCATCTTACAAAGACATGTCTGGCCTGGACTTCAATATTTATAATAAAATGGATCAAAACATATTTAAACATTAATGATGAAATTTTATTTAAACCCACAATATAAACAATTATTTCAAATAACAAGTCTGTGTGCATAATTCTTTCTATTTTTGTAAAAGAGGAAGAACGGTGATGACATATGTATGCTATTTTTACATGTATTTACCTTGGAATAAATTGTAGAAGTTTCTATAAGATTATTTCTATGCTGTTTAAATTTTAAAGTACTTATAGTATTCAAGCTCAAATGCAAGTAAACAAAAGCAGTATATTGAGCATACATGTCAATGTCAGGTCGATCATTCATGTAGGCACTTTCTCGCAGGATGCAATTTAGTAAACAACATTCAGAACTACGACTGAATCTACGATTAAGTCTCGATTTACACGAAGCAATCATTAAATTCACTAAACGGCGACTGTTTGCAACGTTGTTATTTTATATGGCGTTAGTTCGTGTTGGCGACTTTTGTTCTTGGCGTTATCAAATTTAGAATTAGCCCTACATTTGTAGCCAATCAGAAGCTATGAAAATAAAAACTCCTTAGCAATTTGTTTCAATAGAACTCCTTTCTATTTGCTATTTTACAATGAACAAA
This sequence comes from Sinonovacula constricta, assembly GCA_007844125.1. Taxonomy (NCBI): domain Eukaryota; kingdom Metazoa; phylum Mollusca; class Bivalvia; order Cardiida; family Solecurtidae; genus Sinonovacula; species Sinonovacula constricta. Next base: position 28,588,096 of record CM017560.1, on the reverse strand, counting down.
ATATATCGATCTATTTTACTAAATGGTTGTATTTTCGACGCATGCGCAACAAACTACGCATTCAGGCTTTCGCTTCTTTTTCTTGCTGTTCCTAAAAATTAAACCTGAATATAAATTACTATCAACACATCTGTTTGATTGTTTATAGATGCATTACAGAGCAACTGTATGTTGTTTATGTAGAGCATATAAATGGGAATCACAATAGGCATGCGCATTCAGCGCATCTCTTTCACAGCCTTAAAAGATTTAAAAATATTTTATATACAAATAACAGTACAAATATGTTTTTAATATAATTTCTAAAGCATTAGATCCGAATAGACCTATAAAACTCCACTTAAGCTTATTGTAGTTTCTACAGAATGGTCTCTTTGATGTGTAGAAAATCAATGTAGCAGGCTACAGCATGGATTCTCCCGATTTGACAATATGCTGATTTGTTGTATTCTAAAGAAACAAGCGTGTATGCCGAGGCTAAAAGTGGAGATAATGGAGAAATCATTTGCAGTTTATAATAATTCTTTCTTCTGATTAATTTTGATTAATGGATGAGGACGATGAGTACGACTATGTGTTAACCGTGTGAACTATGACCAAGCAGCTTTAACGTAACACTTCACCCGCTAACCCAAATCACCCGCAATATTAACCATATCGCCCGCCATGTTAACCATTTCATCTGCCATGTTAACCATTTTCGGTTGCCATCTTAACCATTTCACCCACCATGTTAACCAATTTCACCCGCCATGTTAACCATTTCGCCTGTCATGTTAACCATATCACCCGCCATGTTAACCATTTCATCTGCCATGTTAACCATTTTCGGTTGCCATCTTAACCATTTCACCCGCCATGTTAACCATTTCACCCACCATGTTAACCAATTTCACCCGCCATGTTAACCATTTCGCCTGTCATGTTAACCATATCGCCCGCCATGTTAACCATTTCATCTGCCATGTTAACCATTTTCGGTTGCCATCTTAACCATTTCACCCGCCATGTTAACCATTTTCGGTTGCCATCTTAACCATTTCACCCGCCATGTTAACCATTTCACCTGCAAATGTAATGTTTTGTGGTTTTCATTTATTTGTGTTGTATAAGAATTGACCAGTGTTCATTTGTGATTAATTTGAAAAATCTCCCGAACAAAAATACATACATATAACAAATTTATTGTCATTCGATGTATCATTCTATTAGGTTTCCTTCGTAAACAAAGATAGGTTCCTTTGGTAGAAATATCTTTTAATTGTTTACTCTCAAAGCAACACACCAGACGCATGTGAGCAACGTCAAAATACGACTAGAGATATATGTTAGATACCTCAGATTTTGCACAAAAAATGCAAACAGGCGACAATGCTTTGAGAATCCAATGTCATCTAACAGCTCAACATTTATTTATAAACAAAATAATTATAATAGAGGGCCTGAGGAATGATAAGCAAAAACATATCTGAGCTGGCACATTTGTTATTGTGCTGACACATTTGTTTTTGTGCTGGATGTCATTTCCCTTGAAAGAGGCTCTTTAAACAAGTTCGTGGGCAGCGTATTCCTTTGATAACACACATATAATGGTGAACGATTTGCGCAGTCATATAAAATAAATTTATATAAATAAGTTTTAAATACCTGTTAATGTCTGTTAGACTAACTAGGTATATTCTGGCAGATACGAAATTAAGTTATAAAAGCTACAACAACTAAAATAAATTCTGATGTTCCTTTTAATGGTTGCATAAATGTATAAAACTTATGTAACTGTTACAGTGGTCGACATATAAGCCCTTTAAACCAACCTCGCGGCAGGGTAAACACTCTAGCGACGTGTTTTACGTGGCTTTCAAATTTTCGCGGTTAAGCAAGGGTTGCTGTGGCTGATGTACGGATGGGTGACCGTTGCAGAGAACCGGCCTGCGTTGCACTTGATTACATAATGGCAATACTTTATGTGGTTGCATAAGAGAAAAAACATGGTTAAAAAACATTGGCTGCCAGTTTTAATTATAAGTATAATTCATAAAGCCACCCACATTGTACAACGTTATATAATCTAGATATAAACCTGTTATTCTGTAAGAAGAAAATGTCCCGTTCTACGTCAAGTTTATTGTCTAAAATATGATATATTCGTTGAAAACGATTCGTTGTTGTCGATGAAGTTAATGCCATAGAATGAGATTTTTAATAAAAATGAAACTTGTTTATGCGAATAAAAATAAAAGTATCTTTTATAAGATGGGATGTGAGTACAACTGGTACTATAGTCTATTTCAAAAGAATAGATATAATTATGCTAAAAGCTTTCATTTTTATTTTCACTGTTTGCGATTACTGTCGATGTCGATATTACTTAATTTTTATCTTTGTTTCAATTGCGTACTTTGTTTATTTTACAAGTTTTATTGTTGTTCTTTTCTCTCGCACTATGAAGATGTTTCATATCATAATTATTTACTTTCCACTGCTTTTTTACTGTTTATACTATTAATGTACCATACTATTGCAAAATTCCACTCTCCATACACTAAAACTTATCGGACATACATGTACCTGAACAACTTTAAACACAATAATATGCATAAAATAATTCACTTCAACATTATAACATTTTGTATATCATATAGAGACCAATCTGCTAGAAGTAAAACTAAACACCTCACATATTTTTAGGCAATAGCAATGACGCAAAAAGAGTGTACATTACTTAAACATAAGTTACGTATACATAATTACCGTCATATATCGTTGTTCTAGAATCCCATTACAGTATATAACTATTGTTTCGTTTTCGTAAATAGAATATGCAGATAGGAATTCTTAGATACCACATGGCTATATTTTTTAATAACATATGTTTATAAAAACGAAAAGAATGGCACAATTTTAATGATTATATCCACTAAAGTTGATGGCAAACACTAATAATAAGACATTTCATCTTGTATCTTTAAACTGCCAAGGGCTGCGTGATACAGGTAAAAGACTTAGACTAAATTTATGGATAAAACATCAACACGCAGACATAACATTTATTCAAGAAACCCATTTTACCACAGAATTAAAACAGTCAATTGAAACCGATTTTAATGAGTTTATTTGCTTTCATTCTTTTGGCTCAAATAATAGCAGAGGGTGTTCAATTTTGGTACAAAAGTTAATGCCCTTTAATGTAATCGATCAGCATTTCGATCAACAAGGTAGATATTATATCCTCATCATTGAAATATATGACAGTATTTACACCTTAATAAACGTATATGCTCCAAACGATAAAAAGTCCAGAAATAAATTTTACAAAACAATACAGGAACAACTTGAAAATGTAAAACAAGGCATTCTACTTATAGGCGGAGACCATAACGATACACTTGGGGTAATCGATAGAGTAACTTCCAGTAGCAATAACAGAAAACAAATGACAGTCTCTTATTTATCACAACTCATAAAAATCCACAATCTAACCGACATCTGGAGACATAAATTTAAAGATAAACAACAATTCACGTGGAGGAGAAAACACAGCATTGAAAAAAGTAGAATAGACTTCTGGCTTACTGACTGGAATATGATTACACAAATATCTTCATGCGATATTAGACCAGCAGCTATAGAAAGTACAGACCACATGGCTATATCATTAAAAATAAAAATCCCATGTAAAAGAGGTCCAGGATATTGGAAATTTAATAATACTCTTCTGAATAATAATTTGTACACAAAACAAGTTGAAATAATATTAAACAATTTTAAATATCTACAAGTAGATCATAAATGTAAATGGGAGTTGTGTAAAATAGAAATAAAACAGTTTACAATTAACTTCTCTAAAAAACTATCTAAACAAAGAAATGTTGAACTACAAAATCTCGAAAAGCAACTACATAACCTTTATAAAGAGATAAATACAAACCCTAATCAATCTATACAACTTAAAATCGAACAACTGGAAATAAAAATAAAGTCACTATATGACATAAAATTATCTGGTGCTAAAATAAGGTCTCGCGTTAAGCTCATAGATGAAAATGAAAAAAATACCAAATACTTCCATAACCTAGAAAAAACGCGACAATGTAAAAAGTCCATCAATACATTGAAATATAATGAAAAAATATTAACTTCAAATACAGATATACTACATGCAGAGAATGACTTCTACAAAAAGCTATATACATCATATGCAACAGATGAAAGTACTATACAATCAAACCAATATTTAGAAACCATAAAACTTGAATACTTTGTCAAACACACAGGCAGAAAAATGTGAAGGTTTATTTACTTATAACGAAGCAACAGTGGCATTAAAGAACATGCAACTGAATAAAAGTCCAGGGTTAGACGGTTTAACCGTTGAATTCTATAATCATTTCTGGGACATTCTAAAATACTTAGTTGTCGATTCATTAAATCAAGGTTATGAAACGAATGAACTATCCTATACACAGAAGCAAAGCATATTTAGCCTCATATTTAAGAAAGGAGATCCAGAAAACTTAAAAAATTGGCGACCAATATCACTTTTAAACATAGATTATAAAATTGCTGCCAAAATACTCTCAAATCGCCTACAAATCGTTTTGCCGCATATTATTAACCAAGATCAACAAGGTTACATTAAAAATAGAAACGTAAGTTTTAATATTAGACATATACAAGATATTATCGATATAACTAATATGAAAAAAGGAAAAAAAGAAGGCATTCTTCTTTTTCTAGACTTTGAGAAAGCCTTTGATACTGTTGAATGGCCGTTTATGATAGATGTACTGCATAAATTTGGGTTTAAAAGCAATTTCATAACATGGATCCAAACATTGTATCGAAATGCTAATGTACGAATTTCAAATAATGGTTGGATATCCGAGCCTTTTAATATACATAGAGGTGTCAGGCAAGGTTGTCCTCTTTCCGCTCTGTTATTTTTACTTGTCGCAGAAACCATGGCTACAAAATTACGTAATAATACAATGTTCCAGGGAATAAACATTAACAACATCACTTTTAAAATAACTCAACTAGCAGACGATACCACGCTCTTCCTGAAAGACGAATGCGAGATACCAACTGTCCTTTCTATTATTGATCAATTTAGCAAAGTTTCGGGCCTTAAACTTAATATATCGAAGACTATTGGACTCTGCATCGGAAAAACAAATGCGAATCAAATAAACAACTCTCATGGAATAAAACTCACTAACGATTCGATAAAATCTCTGGGTGTTTATTTTGGTAATAATCGAGAATCGTGCGACCATTTAAACTAGGAAAATAAGATTAATTATGCTGTCAAACTCATTGATGCATGGAAAAGTAGAAAGTTAACTATGTTAGGGAAAATAGTTGTACTAAAAAGCATGTTCCTTCCAAGATTAACATACTTAATCCAAAATATAGTAATCCCTAAACATATTACTAAACGTATTAATTCAATTATGTTTAATTTCCTATGGTCAGGAAAAGGTGAAAAAATTAAAAGAGCAACTCTAATAGGTCCTAAAGCATCAGGTGGTCTTGACATGCCAGACTTCAATATATTTTCAAAAACAATGAAATTAAAATGGATTAAATATCTTAAAACTAACTCGAATGCAAACTGGCAAAAAATACCGCTTTACATTCTGAATAAACTTGGCAATAACCTCCTCATATTCGATATGAATTTAGATTCGTTAAAGTCCCTTAACAAATATTCAATAAAACTTACTCCATTTTATACAGAACTGGTTAATACGTGGATAGAATTTCATAAAATACACCATTTAAATAAACAAATCGTTAATTTTGAAAACATAAGAAAACAAATAATATGGGGTAATAAATTGATTAAACATAAAGGAAAATGCTTACTCCATAAACATTGGATAGAAACAGGCATAATATTTATAAATGACCTTCTAACAGAAGAAGGTAATTTAGACACTAATTATATACACAACAAGTTACAAAACAAACAGAACTGGATATCTGAAATAAATTCTGTCATACAATCCATTCCAAAAGAATGGATGAAAGCTTTAAAGAAAATAGACTCGATTAAAACACAAGTTAACACTGAACATATAATTGACACAAATGAATCAGATATAAAACAAATGACAAACAAACAAACATATAACACTTACATAGATAAATACTTTACAAAGCCAATTATGCATAGGCAATGGACGAATCTCTTTAAAAAAGAAATTTACTGGAACTCTTTGTATCATATTCTACACAAAGCTACCTATAGCAACGATGTCAAACAATTTAAGTACAAACTTGTCAATAATATTATATCCACAAATCTAAACTTATTTACATGGAATTTAAAAGAATCACCGCTATGTCTATTATGTAATGAGTTGGAAGACTACAATCACTTTTTTGTAACATGTAGGTTCTTAAATAACTTCTGGAAAAAAGTCAATACTACTTTTCAGTTGTCTGGAATTTCTAAAAGTATGAACAAACTTGAATACATCATTATAGGTTACAAAATAGATTCACCCAGCTATAATATAATTAACTTAATACTAAATTTTATAGGCTATAATATTTACAAAACTTACCTTTTAAGCGAAAGAAGACAAAAGTCAATTTATATATGGAACTTTCTTTTAAATGACCTTAATATGGTTCTGTTTTATTTAAAAAGAAAGAATACTAACTTCTTTTTGGAAAAATTCATCAAAAATATGCAATGATATGTTTCCTGCAGCTTCTTTTTTCATCACCATTATGCCTTGTATTTATTATTTGTACTTTGACATACACACATGTAATAATGTTCACAATTTTATATACTGTTTCCATGTTATGTATATATATATATATATATATATATATATATATATATATATATATATATATATGTGTGTGTGTGTGTGTGTGTGTGTGTGTGTGTGTGTGTGTGTGTGTGTGTGTGTGTGTGTGTGTGCGTGCGTGTGTGTGTGTGTGTGTGTGTGTGTGTGTGTGTGTGTGTGTGTGTGTGTGTGTGTGTGTAAAAGGAAAATGTAAATTAACGGATTGCAACTATGTAATCCAAAAAAGAAAAAAAAAAGATGGGATGTGACATTTGGTGATAAAATCCAGAGGTGTTGAGGTGCGGGGACTGAGTAATGAGAACGAGCCACCGATTTACGTTAAACTGGGTCAAGAGAGTAGGAATCTCTGGATCGTATATGTAAATGTTTGGTTGATTCTTCCTTTCCCAGTGATCTTAGAGCGAGACCTTGAGCAGGGATTATAAACCGTATTCACATTATCTTACATAATATATGCAGAAAATGAAGCTAGTGTGAATATTGAAGAATATGTTATTAATATAATTAATATTATAACAAATCTTTATGAAAAAAAGAACATAAGAAAAAAGTAAATCTTAATAATTGGGCTTACGATTTACTACTTAAGGTCATTCTTAAAATTGTGTAAAAATACATTAAATGACCGTTTCTCGTACATGTACTGTAGCTGTATATGCAGAACTTGCAACCCTTTATATATTACTCGTTTTGTGAGTATTATTAAGTACTGGTATAAAAATAATACATTCTGCAAATAAAATAACTGTTACATTGTATAAACACGGTTTGGAAGATTGTTTAAATGGTTGCAGAAACTGGGTTTACAATGTAAAAAAACTTATTTGACAGGTATGGTTTTTCATTTATAATATAATATGTATATATAATAATTATAATATATGCCAAACTACGAACAATATTTGGATATTTTACCACATGATCTAAGACATTTTATTAAACAAATGAGAATTTCTGCTCATTCTCTAAGAATTCACACTGAACGATTTTCAAGAAAACCTGTATCTAGAGAAAGCAGATTCTGTTTACCAAGTAATAACAGAGACATTGAAGATGTCTCACAGAGACATTGAAGATGTCTTTCATTTTATTTGTATATGCCAAGTATACACTGGTTTAAGAAGGAAATACCTCAACTCTACTTTGTATAATAGACCGTCTGTATTTAAAATGTGTTTGCTGTTTGATTCAAAACATAAGAACATACTTATGTATCTCGCCCTTTTTATCAAGAAAACAACCTTAGTAAGAAGGAACATAAGTGTAATTAATACATAAATTTCAGTCTCTAATGTTTTTTTATGTCTATTATATTGCAACTGTAACACAAAAGGCTTAACATATTGTCATTTTTATTTCTTTTCTTCCGTATTAATAACTAAACCGGATACTATATTTGTATATTGTTTTTATAATACGATGATGTACATGAGTTTAAATCTGAATAAAAATATGTTTTGTTCTGTTCTTATTTTGTGAACAAACGATAAATGACGTTAACGCCACGCACCTTTGCGCCATTTCCCTTAAGTTGTTTAATGTATGCAAAACTCATACCATTTATTATTTATCACAGTAATAATAACATTGATGCATTGAAGAAATGTTTTTATTAGGCATATTTATTCATTATTAAATTATATTCTATTTTGATTATGTTATGGATATTTCCCTTAGATGTAAACAAATGATTTACCCATTGAATTATAACCCATGAGAGTTTTGCCATCAAGGCTATTTCATTGACAACTGGGACTGTTCTATCTAGGCTTTGGGGTAGAAAATGCGCCTTATCAACACATATTTGTTTTAACTAAGAACTGGCTTAATTAAGTAAAATCACATGCACTCAGGCGTTATTGAACATGAATGGGTTAGTTACTGTAAAACAAACCATATATGACATTGACATAAAGCAGAATGATTTGCAAGATTGGATATTAAAATCAATTGGTTGCATTAAGTGCATGTATTGAAGTTGTATGGGTTTCATCTAATTGTGATTCTGTTTCTCAAATTTGTACTTGCTTTATGCAAAATAAACAAATTAAAATATCATTTAATCATATGCCAAATTTCCTTTTTCAAAATTAAATTAATTTCCTCAAATAAACGAGAAATTGGTGAAATAAGACTATATTGTTTAAAAGGGGGGAATACTCAGGATTATATCAAATGTATACAACCTTGGCTCATTTATACATTCTATGACATTTTAAAATGCAATAAAACTTTAAAATAAAGTTTTAAGAAAAATTCATGCCTTCTGTCATACCCGGTATGACAATTATATTACGATTATACAATTGTACAACATTTGATTTAGTTAACTTATTTTTTGAATGGTCCTTGTGTATATATGGCATACTAATTAGTCTAAATCCGTCCCATTTGTGGGCAAGAACATACCTTAACCCGTTATATCTTAATGTGTCTTACATCATAATCGATATGTCTGTTAATTTAAACACTTGTTACCTGAGGGTTTGGTTGGATTTTTATCTGGCAAAAATCATAAATATGTATAAGCTTTTTTCTGAGCAAGGATTTCGATCTACTGTGAGATTCGAGTTAGCAGCAGCTTAAGGTACTCTGAATATTTGGGACAAATCTTTGTCGTTTCTAACGTTGATGTTTGTTATTGGGTTTATCGACCCGCCAACAGTATTTCAGTTATCTGGAGATGGTGATCATTTGGAGCAAATATAGTGCTGCCTTCACTGTGTATAGCATGCCCAGAACACCTAGCACGATACCACACCCAGTCACATTATCCCACCAGTCGTGGAACTACCCTTATATTTGCTTGAGCGTTAGCAAGGGAGATATACCACTACCATTTGCAACGACTTTGGTATGTCGCGGCCCTGGATCGAACCCGAGGCCTCCCGTACCTGAAATCGACGTTCTACCGATTGCGCTACCAGGTCCGGTCGAACGTTGAAATTAAATATCATTCATATATATGTGAGAAAGAATCAAATGATATTACATCCGGAATAATAAAATTCCATGTTTCTTATGATCCGACTTTAAGCATTTCTTTTAATTTTCAGATTTTGTTTTAATCTTAGTTTTACAACTGACCTTAAAATTAACACTTAATTACACATATACAATACAGTTGATGCGTGAAGACCATTGATCATAGGAATTCAACTTAACTTACATATGTTTATGTAATTTGTACCATTACACTAAAAAGCCAAATTTAATTTCCGGAGCTGTGCAGAAAAGGCAAACCATACGTCCATGTCAAAATGGCACAAGATAGTTAGGAACACATTATTTTGTAAAACTGGTCAGACAAAGTATTGCTTTAGGACAAAATATGAGAGAAATGTCTGCCATGACTCGTCCATCGTTAATAATCAGGACCCTCGGGGAGCATGCTTACATACACGAATATCCACCATAGGTCGCAGACAAGTAATACAGTTGTATCAGGTCTAATTAAAGCAAGTCGTTAGTTTTAGAATATGTCTTTGACAGACTTTGCCCTGGTCAGATTCTTGCCTCATTCGATTTCTCACACAGCACGAGATACCGACCAGTTTATGACCTGCAACTGTAAAAGGTGGTATTCGACAGTTTGTCACTGACAAATATATGTAACTATATCTGACCCCTGTTTGGGGTATTTGTGCATTGTTTCTGCAGAAAAATATTCCTTCTTTTCAAATCTATAAATAAGAACGATTGGGATTCCTGCTAAAAATAGACATCGGCGTCAGAATGGTAATGTGGATGAGATAAAACATAAGTGGTCACGTGTTTTTTGTAGTTTTAAAATAGCTAACTGTGCAGCGTGGCTCGGGTAGAAAATACATTATTGTTATGACGATTGTGGCGTTATGGTTTACTTTTCATACAGACGTAGGACATCAATAAACAGCTTCTGTGACATCTGTTGAGGCAGCAGTAATGTATTTAGTTGTATAATGAACAGATTTCGGTCGAAACTATTGGATACCACCTTTAAGAGTTACTTTTACCGATAGGAAGTAGGAAGGGTATTTAATTTAAGAGTACCAATGTCGTGATTGTCTTTCACATTCTGTAAATGCAAGATATCCTGCTGTCATTTTCTTCCAGTGTCATTACAGACTACGTAATGTTCCAAAACCATGTCGGTAACTGTTGGGTTTATTCTTCTTTTTTGTTAAATGGCTCACCACTGATTTGTTCTGAATTTTACATTTGGCTTGTCCTGTGCCTTTTCAAATTTTGTTATATGTTGCAATTCTCATAGAACTTTGTTTTATATTCTTATCAACAAATGGACTTTTGAAGCTTTCTGTCTCCACCAGTTGTATTTTATATTACCCTACAATACTTTTACTATGTGTGGATTTTATCTATTACACTCATTCACTGACAACATTCGATAATTACTCATTCTTGGTGTTTATAAATGTTAAGGCACAGGTTGCTGGACATCTCAGTTAACCCCGAATGAAAGTGTCTGAAAGTGATGTGTACCAGACACATGTGGTCTCGACAAGGAAAAGACAGTTTAGCATTTGAACGACTCCCGTATATCAGGAGTGTCTCGATCTTATACTAAAAAAAAAAAATATAAAAAGATCGATGTGGTAATGGCAATGTTGAATTAATGGCAGTCTGTGCACACAGATGAACCCATAATCAACAAGAAAATATTATTGGCTATATAAACGTTTTGATTAGTAACAGTTCTGCTATTACATGTACATATACGATTTGACCTAAATAAGATACATGTAAATTGGATTTTCGATCGTTGTTTCGCATTTTCTTAAAATCTTACACTTTTTCTGATAAAGCAGAATCGATTGCAGACCAATGTCACTACAAATACAGAAAATAAGAAAGCTTCTTGAAAAGTGAAACGCATTTCAAGTATTTTCGAACAATATTGTCCACGTTAAATATAAAAGTTCATTTATACCGTAGTACAGCAAAAATTTTAATATAACTTTTCAATATAAAATTTACACAACTTATTAAAAAAACAGCAGTCACATATATTCACTTGTTACACGACTATCGAGCATTTACTTATTTTAACCTTAAGTTAAATCTCTTGGAACAAGGAGCTTGGTACAAAACAGTTGTTTGGTCTTTGTATATTTATAAGTTGTTCATCTTTTCAGTATAAAGCCTATTAGCGTTAAAACTTTTTTTTATTTTATTTGATTAGATAACTAGCAGTATTTAAAGTTCATAAACTCAATCAAAGTGAGTCTCTATTTAACACAGCTGGTCAGATGGAGAGAGAATTGTGTGTTATAATAATACACCATAGCCGCACGATGCCTATTAAAGTGCTGTCTACATATTTAGGTGGAAGAAGGTCCCGGACAAATATCTGGAATTTTAACAACCAGCGCACCACTGGACATCTGAAAAAGGAAGTATGACAAAGTCCTGTGAGCATTGCAACTTTTACTAAAATTTGAAAAGGCAAAGGACAAAGGCATTCATATGCGAGCCAAATGTATAAGTAATAACGAATCTTGTTTGTTTATAGTTTATTGTGTTTATCGTCCCACCAACAGTATTTTAGTTATCTGGAGACGGTTAAGAACGAATCTGTTAGGACCAATAAACAAAGAAACAAAAAACAACAATTGCCATCTTGGAACGGTCAGTCCAGTCAGTCAATCCGGTCTGCCAGTCCGATCAGTCCGATCTGTCAGTCCGGTCTGTCAGCCCAGTAAGTTCGGTCTGTCAGTCCGGTCTGTCAGTCCGATCTCTGTCAGTCCGATCTCTGTCAGTCCGATCTCTGTCAGTCCGATCTGTCAGTCCGGTCTGTCAGTCCAGTCTGTCCAGTCTGTCCAGTCTGTCAGTCCGGTCTGTCAGTCCGATCAGTCCGGTCTGTCAGTCCGGTCTGTCAGTCCGGTCTGTCAGTCCGGTCTGTCAGTCCGATCAGTCCAGTCAGTCAGTCCGGTCCGTCAGTCCAGTAAGTCCGGTCTGTCAGTCCGGTCTGTCAGTCCAGTCAGTCCGGTCTGTCAGTCCGATCAGTCTAGTCAGTCCAGTTAATCTGGTTTGTAAGTCAGCCAGGTCTGTCAGTCCAGTCAGTCAAGTTAATCCGGTCTGTAAGTCAGCCAGGTCTGTCAGTCCAGTCAGTCCAGTTAATCCGGTCTGTAAGTCAGCCAGGTCTGTCAGTCCAGTAAGTCCGGTCTGTCAGTCCGTCTGTCAGTCCAGTAAGTCCGGTCTGTCAGTCCGATCAGTCCAGTCAGTCCAGTTAATCCGGTCTGTAAGTCAGCCAGGTCTGTCAGTCCAGTTGGTTAGTTTCATCAGTCAAGCTGGTCATTCTATAAGTCCAGTCAGTCGATAAGTCCAGTCAGTCGATAAGTCCAGTCAGTCGATAAGTCCAGTCAGTCGATAAGTTCAGTCAGTCGATAAGTCCAGTCAGTCTATAAGTCCAGTCAGTCTTTACAGTCAGTCAATAAGAGATTTTCGTCTAATTCTGACATAATGTATGTAAAGTAAGTCAATATTATTAAAATAAGACATTTCTTGGTCATACGTGCATGTCATATTCGGTAATAAGTCAGTATAAGAAGTAAAGACAGTCAACTGTCAATGTATCAAGACAACACTTCGGTTAATAAATATATTTTTTCATCACCATCAATGATTATCAGTGACAATTATTGTAAACAATATAATCATCAACAACAATATAATGATAATAAATATCATCATCATCATAATCAATAACAACAGCTGCATCATCAATGTTGTAGCTCTATGAATCACAGTCTTCGACTTGTTTAAATCATCAGCAACACCAGCCTCTTCATCATCATCATCATCATCGTCATCGTCGTCATCGTCGTCGTCATCATCATCCTCATCCGCATCATCTTCGACAACAACAGCTACAAAATAGAAAAAAAAATATCATCAACGACAAGACATTAATATTAACACAATAATTTTGACCACTATTTCATAAAAAAATAATCGTTAAAAAGATATTAATTAAATGATTATCATCATCAAAATCAACGTCATCATTGGTGAAATGGTGCCATTTATTGTCGTAGCTACTGTCACAAAATCACTTAAAATTTGCCTTTATCACATCATCACCACAATAATTTTGACAAAAGTTAAATAAAACTTAATAGTTAAAATATTTATAAACATACTTTAACATCTGTCTATGGTGAACATCATCAGCTGCACCAGCAACAGCAGCGTAATCAACATTCATTATCATCGACACCAACAACAACACTTGTAACATAAGGATAAGCATCAGCAGATACAGCAACATCATCATTTATTTATCGATATCAAGCAATCAACACCAAGCAATTATCAAGAAAAAGTCATCAAAAGAATAATTATCATTTTTTCAACATAATGTTAAGAAATTGCATAACCTTCATCACTGTCCCCTTTCTTTAAATTAGTAATCGCCATTGCAGCAGCACCAACGTCATGCCAGCATTATCTCCATCGGCAGCAGTAAACTTCACTTCCTCCTCATCCTCCTGATCAATACAAATAAAAACAGCAACATAAGAAGCCAACAAAGAATCAAAAACATTTTTGACACAGTATAAAATATAAAATCATAATATGGATAATATTAATAAAAACAAGATTTTTCAGATTCAGTAGTCAGCAGCAGCAGAAACATCAATAACAAAAACAATATCAACAATATCAACAACATCATCAATAACAAAAACATCATCATCATCATCATCATCATCATCATCATCATCATCATCATCATCATCATCATCACATCACCATCATCATCATTATCATCATCATCATCATCATCATCATCATCATCATCATCATCAATTCATCATAATCACAACTAACGCCATGCTGTCGTTTATCATTTTAGCCAGCGTGAGAAAAAATCATTTAAAATTATGTTTTTATTATCAACATTTCCAACTTTTATCACCATAATTCCCAAATTAATCATCATCCCAATCATCATACATCAGCATCAAAATCATACAAAGGAAACTGTGGTTACAACGAATATAATAAAGATTGAAGAAAAACACTGACAAGATAATGCAAACATATTCATTAGGATCATTTCGAGTTCGATGCTTTTTGTTTCATTATTTCTGAATATTTTTATAAAAGCATTTTTATTTCACATGTGGCAACACCATAGTCTTCTGTAAGTTCACCATAACTTATCTCTTATTTTGTCATCGTTTTGAAGCGTTTGATTATAATGATGATTGACCATTATAATTGTAATGATGATGGTGATGATGATGATAACGATCATTGGGATGACGTTAATAATGATGATGATAGTGGTGGCGGTGGCGGTGGCGGTGGTGATAATGGATGATGATGATGATGATGATGATGACCACGACGATGATAATGATGAAGATGAGTGGGATGCTGTTGATAATGATGTTGATAATGGTAGTAGTAATGGTGATGATGATGATGATGATGATGATGATGATAATGGTGATGACAGTGGTGGTGATGAGGAGGTTGACCATCACCACGACAATGATGATGATGATGATGATGATGATGATGATAATGGTAGTAGTAGTGATGATAATAATGATGATGTTACTGATGATGATGATTATTAAATTATTATTATTATGATAATAATAATTATTATTATATTATTATTATTATTGTTATTATTATTATAATTATTATTATTATTATTATTATTATTATTATTATTATTATTATTATTATTAGTGTGTAGGTCCTGCTGATGATGATAACCACGATGATGAAAATGATGATGATAATAATTATGATGATGATGACGATGGTGATGCTGACGATGATGATGATGGTGATGATGGTGGTGATTACGAGGACGATGACGATTGTGATGATGATGATGATGGTGATGGTGATGATGATGATGATGATTATGATGATGATGATGATGATGATGATGAAGTTGATGATGATGATGATGATGATGATGATGATGATGATGATGATGATGATGATGATGATGATGATGATGAAGTTGATGATGATGATGATGATGATGATGACGTTGACGATGATAATGATGACGTTGATGACGTTGATGATGATGATGATGATCATGATGATGATGATGATGATGATGATTATTAAATTATTATTATTATGATAATAATTCTTTTTTTATTATTATTTTGTTATTATTATTATTAATTATTATTATTATTATTATTATTATTATTATTTTTTATTATTAGTGTGGTCCTGCTGATGATGATAACCGATGATGAAAATGATGATGATAATAATTATGATGATGATGACGATGGTGATGCTGACGATGATGATGATGGTGATGATGGTGGTGATTACGAGGACGATGACGATTGTGATGATGATGATGATGATGATGATGATGGTGATGATGATGATGATTATGATGATGATGATGATGATGATGATGAAGTTGATGATGATGATGATGATGATGATGATGATGATGATGATGATGATGATGATGATGATGATGATGATGATGATGAAGTTGATGATGATGATGATGATGATGATGATGATGATGATGATGATGATGATGATGATGATGATGATGACGTTGACGATGATAATGATGACGTTGATGACGTTGATGATGATGATGATGATGATGATGATGATGATGATGATGATGATGATTATCAAGATGATGATGATGATGATGACCACGACGATGATAATGATATGATGATGTTGATGATTGTATTACCTTCATTACTCTTCTATAAATAGTATTCTATATACTGTTTATACTGTTTATACTGTTTATTCTGTTAATACTCAGCTCCTGTAAAATAGAATTAGCAATAATAAATATACAATCAGCACTTTACAAAGTTAACTAATCACTTACAAATACTGAAATACAGGGATTTATAGGCAATAAATTATAATATAACAAACAGTAGAGTTTACTTCATTGCCATAAATATTAAACAACATGAAATAATCTTGATCAGAGGCCTTTTATAAAAACAATTATGCACGATATATACATAACCATGTTCATTTTAAAACAACAACAACAATGATAGATTGATTACAATGTCTAAAATAGTTATTAACCTACCAGCTGTGGACTGGGGCCTTTCTTTACTCTCTCTCTCTCTCTCTCTCTCTCTTTCTTTCTCTCTCTCTTCTCTCCTCATTCTCTCTCTCTCTCTCTCTCTCTCTCTCTCTCTCTCTCTCTCTTCACTCCTCTCTCTCTTTCTCTCCTCTCTCTCTCACTCTCTGTGAGGATTATGGGCAACAAGGATGCTGTAATAATTAATGTGCCCATAGTAAGACAGAAAAAACAGTGATGTTACATATTAAACCAATAACCAATTCATTATGTCAGTTAAATTAGTTGTACGGGCAGCCATCTTGAAATTCCATGTATCATGTCAGAAATAGACAAATTATAATTCAAACATTTCAGCTTCTACAACACATCATTTATAGAAAGGAACTAACCTGATACTGTCCCAACCTCTGTGGTTTAAGTAGCGAACTTATATAAGTTATTAGTATTAGGTAAAAGGTAGGTACATATAAATATTGTCTTAGACTTCAAGTAAAGAATACAACTTTGCTGTTCCACTGTAACCTCTCTTCTGACTAAAAGAACATATCATGTGACCACTAAAGGTGGGAAACTAAAAATAGCATGGTCAGTACTTAGTATATTTCCAGTCAACCATGAAGGGGAGATAATAAGTTAAAAACATTTAATCCAAATAATAATTAAAGGGACATAACTATTAAAACAGGTCTTTACCAAAGTTGACCTGGTTACAATGGTAGTGGTGATGGGAATGCTGGTGATGATAATTAACATGATAATGATGATGATGATGATGATGATGATGATGATGATGATGATGATGATGATGATTATGGTTGCGATGATGTTGATAATGATAATTATAGTGATAGTGATAATGACGAAGAAAATTATGATTTTGACGTCGATAATGATAATAATGGTGATGATGATTATAATAATGATGATGATTATGATGATGATGACGTTGGCGATGATAATGATGACGTTGATGATGATGATGATGATGATGATGATGATGATGATGATGATGATGATGATGATGACGTTGATGATGATGATGATGATTATCAAGAGGATGATGTTGATGATGATGATGATGACCACGACGATGATAATGATATGATGATGTTGATGATTGTATTACCTTCATCATGTCCTCTGTCTTTAAATTGGTAATCGTTATTAGCTGCAGTAGCTCCGAAGTCATAGCACCAGTATCTGTAGTAACATCCCCGTCACCGTATAAAATATGAAATCATAATATGGATAATAAATTAAAGACAAGATTAATCAGATTCAGTAGTCAGCAGCGGCAGAAACAGCAATTACAAAAACACTATCAACAATAACAACAACATCACAATTTACAAAAACAACACTAGCAATCACCAACCATCAGAATAAACTTCAGCATTTTTTAAATTATGTTTTATGGCATGTACCATCATTTCCAACTTTATCACCATTACTCCCAAATTAATCATCATCCCAATCATCATTTATCAGCATCAAAATCATACAAGGGAAACTGTGGTTGCGACAAATATAATTAATAAAGATTGAACAAAAACAAAGACAAGATAATGCATACATATTCATTAGAATCATCGAATTTCATTTCAAGTTCGATGTATTTTTGTTTCAATTTTGCTAAAAAAATGTTGATAAAAGCTTTTTCTATTTCACATATGATATCACCTTAGTCTTCTGTAAGTTCACTTTTACGTATCTCTAGATTTTTTATTTTTTTTTTTTGAAGCCTTTGATTATAATGAGATCATTATAATGGTGATGATGATAATGATCATTGGGATTATATGGATAATGATAAAGATAATGATAGTGGTGGCGGTGGCGATGATGATGATGATGACCACGACGATAATAATTATGATGATGAGTGGGATGCTGCTGATAATGATGTTGATAATGGTAGTAGTAGTGATGATGATGGTGATGATGTTGAAAATGATGATGATAGTGGTGGTGGTGTTGATAAAGATGATAATTTTGTTGTTGATGATGATGATGATGATGATGATGATGATGATGATGATGATGATGATGATGATCATTGGGGTGATTTTCATAATGATAATGATAGTGGTGACGGTGTTGTTGATGATGATGATGTTGACGATGATGACCACGACCATGATGATGATGATGATGATGATGATGATGATGATAATGGCGATTGGGATGATGGCGATTGGGATGATGATGATGATGATGATGATGAAGATAATGAAGATGATGATTATGATGATGACACAACTATGATAATGATGATGATGGTGATAGTGGTGGTGGTGTTGATGAAGATGATGATGTTGTTGTTGATGTTGATGAGGAGACAGAGGAGGAGGAGGATAATGATCATTGGGGTGATTTTGATAATGATAATGATAGTGGTGTCGGTGTTGTTGATGATGATGATGTTGACGATGATGACCACGACCATGATGATGATGATGATGATGATGATGATATGATGATAATGATTGATGATGATGATGATGATGATGATGATGATGATGATGATGATGGGGATGATGATGATGATGATGATGATGATGACACAACTATGATAATGATGATGATGGTGATAATTGAAATGATGTTGAAAATGATGATGATAGTTGCGGTGGTGGTGATAGAGATGATGATGTTGTTGTTGGTGATGAGTAGGAGGAGGAGGAGGAGGATAATGATTATTGGAGTGATGTTGATAATGATAATGATAGTTGTGTCGGTGTTGTTGATGATGATGATAATGATGATGATGACGACGACGACGACGACGATGATGATGATGATGATGGTGGTGATGATAATGATGATGATGATGATGATGATGATGATGATGATGATGATGATGATGATGATGATGATGATGATGATGATGATGATGACGATGATGACGATGATGACGATGACGATGATGATGATGATGATGATGATGATGATTATGGTTGCGATGATGTTGATAATGATAATTATGGTGATAGTGATAATGACGAAGAAAATTATGATTTTGTCGACGATAATGATAATAATGGGGATGTAGATTATAATAATGATGATGATTATGATGATGATGACGTTGACGGTGATAATGATGACGTTGATGATGATGATGATGATGATGATGATGATGATGATGAATGATGATGATGATGATGATGATGATTATCAAGATGATGATGTTGATGATGATGATGATGACCACGACGATGATAATGATATGATGATGTTGATGATTGTATTACCTTCATCATGTCCTCTGTCTTTAAATTGGTAATCGTTATTAGCTGCAGTAGCTCCGAAGTCATAGCACCAGTATCTGCAGTAACATTCCCGTCACCGTATAAAATATGAAATCATAATATGGATAATATATTAAAGACAAGATTAATCAGATTCAGTAGTCAGCAGCGGCAGAAACAGCAATTACAAAAACACTATCAACAATAACAACAACATCACAATTACCAAAAACAACACTAGCAATCACCAACCATCAGAATAAACTTCAGCATTTTTTAAATTATGTTTCATGGCATGTACCATCATTTCCAACTTTATCACCATTACTCCCAAATTAATCATCATTCCAATCATCATTTATCAGCATCAAAATCATACAAGGGAAACTGTGGTTGCGACAAATATAATTAATAAAGATTGAACAAAAACAAAGACAAGATAATGCATACATATTCAATAGGATCATCGAATTTCATTTCAAGTTCGATGTATTTTTGTTTCAATTTTGCTAAAAAACTTTTGATAAAAGCTTTTTCTATTTCACATATGATGTCACCTTAGCTTTCTGTAAGTTCACCATTACCTATCTCTAGATTTTTTTATTGTTTTTGAAGCGTTTGATTATAATGAGATCATTATAATGGTGATGATGACGGTGATGATGATGATGATGATGATGATGATTATCAAGATGATGATGTTGATGATGATGATGATGACCACGACGATGATAATGATATGATGATGTTGATGATTGCATCACCTTCATCATGTCCTCTGTCTTTAAATTGGTAATCGTTATTAGCTGCAGTAGCTCCAAGTCATAGCACCAGTATCTGTAGTAACATCCCCGTCACCGTATAAAATATGAAATAATATGGATAATATATTAAAGGCAAGATTAATCAGATTCAGTAGTCAGCAGCGGCAGAAACAGCAATTACAAAAACACTATCAACAATAACAACAACATCACAATTAACAAAAACAACACTAGCAATCACCAACCATCAGAATAAACTTCAGCATTTTTTAAATTATGTTTTATGGCATGTACCATCATTTCCAACTTTATCACCATTACTCCCAAATTAATCATCATCCCAATCATCATTTATCAGCATCAAAATCATACAAGGGAAACTGTGGTTGCGACAAATATAATTAATAAAGATTGAACAAAAACAAAGACAAGATAATGCATACATATTCATTAGAATCATCGAATTTCATTTCAAGTTCGATGTATTTTTGTTTCAATTTTGCTAAAAAACTGTTGATAAAAGCTTTTTCTATTTCACATATGATATCACCTAAGTCTTCTGTAAGTTCACCATTACCTATCTCTAGATTTTTTATTTTTTTTTTTTGAAGCCTTTGATTATAATGAGATCATTATAATAGCGATGATGATGGTGATGATGATAATGATCATTGGGATTATGTGGATAATGATAAAGATAATGATAGTGGTGGCGGTGGCGGTGATGATGATGAAGATGATGATGATGACCACGACGATAATAATTATGATGATGAGTGGGATGCTGCTGATAATGATGTTGATAATGGTAGTAGTAGTGATGATGATGGTGATGATGTTGAAAATGATGATGATAGTGGTAGTGGTGTTGATGAAGATGATAATTTTGTTGATGATGATGAGGAGGAGGAGGAGGAGGAGGAGGAGGAGGATGATGATCATTGGGGTGATTTTAAAAATGATAATGATAGTGGTGTCGGTGTTGTTGATGATAATGATGTTGACGATGATGACCACGACCATGATGATGATAATGATGATGATGATGATGATGATGATGATGATGATAATGAAGATGATGATTATGATGATGACTCAACTATGATAATGATGATGACGGTGATAATTGGGATGATGATGATAGTGGTGGTGGTGTTGATGAAGATGATGATGTTGTTGTTGATGATGATGATGAGGAGGAGGAGGAGGATAATGATCATTGGGGTGATTTTGATAATGATAATGATAGTGGTGTCGGTGTTGTTGATGATGATGATGTTGACGATGATGACCACGACCATGATGATGATAATGATGATGATGATGATGATGATGATGATGATGATGATGATAATGATGATGATTGATGATGATGATGATGATGATGATGATGGCGATTATGATGATGATGATGATGATGATGATGATGATGATGATGATGATGACACAACTATGATAATGATGATGATGGTGATAATTGGGATGATGTTGAAAATGATGATGATAGTGGTGGTGGTGTTGATAGAGATGATGATGTAATTGTTGATGATGATGATGAGGAGGAGGAGGAG
>CM017560.1:28198111-28563111 GCA_007844125.1 Sinonovacula constricta | reverse complement strand
TCCATTGTTAACATTAATATTGTTATTTCTTAAAACTTGAAGTTTAGGAGATTGTGTTTAAAAGCGAGGGAAATCAACCACATAATCCTGTAAATCCTGTCCACTGCAGGAATCAAGTGAATGGGAAATGAAGTTTAGCTGGGAAAAAGCTTGTATTTCCTAGTGTCGTTCAAACATCCCTCCGACCAGACATTGTCCTCTGGTCTAAATCTCAAAGAAGGATGATGTTTATATCGCTGGCCGTGTCTTGGGAGAAGAGAACTGATCAAGCCTTTGCGAGAAAGCTGACTAAGTACCAGGACCACAACCGCCAGGGATGGTCAACAGCAGTCATCTCAGTAGAGGTTGGGTGTATGATCTTCCCTGCCCAGTCTCTCTCGAGCATGCTAGGAGCCTTAGTCATTATTGGACGGTCCAGAAGGACCGTAGTCCAGGCAGTTATCAAAGCCGATGAGAGTGCGTCTAATTATCTCTAGCTACGACGTAATGATTTAGCACGACAGCCGTCATGAAAAGGAACTGCCCGATCACCACTGCTGCCTCGCCATCTGAGGGAGTTCCAAGGTAAGGGACGTTACTCCGGTAGACGGATGGGCACTCGGCTGGTGATGTTTATGACAAGCAGTCATAGAACTGTAAAATCACATATGTAATGCAGAATGCATCAAATGCAGATGTATGAATGAATATCGTTGCCCAGGAATATCCTTCAGTGACTAATATATATCACTTTCGGCCCTTTCCATACACGTTCGCCTAGTTCTAAAAGTAAAATAGCCAAGGTGTTCCAAATGTCAGTGGCTAGAGGAAAGGCGTGAAAGGAGGGACAGGGAGAGAGGGAGGGACAGATAGGAGAGAGTGAGAGAAAGACAGAAATACAGATAGAGCAAATGTCATTAAAACAAGTACTCTAATGACTATTCATTATATACTAGACCGAGATATTTGCGATAACCCTCGCGGGGCCTTACTGTCTCCTTCTCAATACCAGGTTTGCAATATGGATTTAGATTCCGATCGCAGCAGTGTAGTGTTCGTGAAATAAACAACTGAGAGGGGTTTTTTTTTTTTAAAAAATCTGTATATTTAGTAGCGCCTGTTTGCAATTATGAGCATTTATTTGAGATTTAATTTTAGTTAAAATGGCCTGCAAAGTATTGTATCTTTTATATAACAGACTTAATTAATTATGTCTATCAACATATTGACAGTCTCACTTCCTTCACATACTTCCTTATTTGTATAATAACTGGAAATGAAGCATGTGTTCTCTTTTATTGTGAAAGATTATTTTTGACAGAGGGCTGAAATGCAGCTGCCAAGTATGATTGTCTGCGAATGTCTTGACACGATTTTCCTGTCTGAGATGTTCTGAGTTATGTGCACGAGAAGATTATTAAATAAGGCATCTATAATGTTTTATCTTATCAACCAAATTATCAGGTAGACTTTAAATCTTGACATTTACGACAACTAAGTAGACAAAATCAGTATGCTGGATTTATGGTAATATGGACTGGAAGCGTTTATTGCGGTTTGTCTGTTTACATTGTTGATCCAGACACACATGGATCCATGTGTCACTTTCATTTCTGTAATCATGAATTTGCGACGGGACAAACATCCAAGATGTGTTTCATTAGCACAGTCTTGTTTAGGATCCGTTGTGTTAACTTAATATAAAAAGCAATATGTGATTATAAAAATGTCTGAACTGCTAACATTTTCAAAAGTTGTTGAATATTATTTGTTGCTGATCTATTAAGAAGGACACCAAAAGAGGGATAAAATTGCTTCTTTCTTAGTCACACTTTGGCGTGGATATTTGTAGAAATAGCGTTGTCTGCTATCATCGTCACCGCGATTTGTTGATAGCGTTTCTATAATCACTATTTTATAAATATGAAAATAATGTCAATGTTCAGTCTGGGTCACACTTTGACAGCAACAAGTCTAATAGATACCTGAATTTTTTAAACATCTCTGAGGATTTAGATACCTAGTAATAATAGAATGTGGTAGAAATAAAAAATCTGTCTATATTATCTGATGATAAAAAAGTACATTTTCTTTCTCGCTCCTATTCTTTGTTCCTGTAATTTCCGGTTCCTATTTACGCTTCCTGACTACGAGAGTGCCTGACCGGACTGACTGACCTGACTGACTGACCGGACTGACTGATTCACTTGACTGGCTGACCGGACTGACCGACCGGACTGATTTACCGGACCGACCGACCGACCGACCGGACTGACTGACCGGACTGATTGACCAGACTGAATAATTCACTTGACTGGCTGACCGGACTGACCGACCGGACTCACTGACCGGACTGACTGATTCACTTGACTGGCTGACCGGACTGACCGACCGGACTGATTTACCGGACCGACCGACCGGACCGACCGACCGGACTGACTGACCGGACTGATTGACCAGACTGACTGAAAGGACAGACCAGACTGACTGACTAACCGGACTGGACTGGACTGACTGATCGGACTGACTGTCCGGACTGACTGGACTGGACTGACTGATCGGACTGACTGGACTGACTGGACTGATCGGACTGACTGGACTGACCGGACTGACTGATCGGACTGACTGGACTGACCGGACTGACTGACCGGACTGACCGACCAGACTGACTGGACTGGACTGACAGACCAGACCAGACTGACTGGACTGACTGGTCCTAGCTAATCTAAAAACACCTGCGCTTGGACATTTTTTATCCAAGTAGGTTGAATT
The DNA here is from genome assembly GCA_007844125.1 of Sinonovacula constricta. Taxonomy (NCBI): domain Eukaryota; kingdom Metazoa; phylum Mollusca; class Bivalvia; order Cardiida; family Solecurtidae; genus Sinonovacula; species Sinonovacula constricta. The sequence goes on along the minus strand of CM017560.1, from coordinate 28,560,360 downwards.
TCTGTTCATTGCCTGTATTTTTAGAAACCCCTAAGAAAGTGCGAATTTATAGCTCTGTAAAACCGGTTTAAACACCCATTTTGACGGCTGACCGTTCCAAGGTGGCAACTGTTGTGTTTTTTGTGTATGTGTTTTTTGTTTTGTTTATTTATTTTCACAGATTTGTTCTTACTTATACATTTGGTTTGCACGTAAATACCTTTGTCCTTTGCCTTTTCAAATTTTAATATAAGTTGCAATGCTCATAGGACTTTATCATTCTTCCTTTTTCAGATGTCCGTTGGTGGGCTGGTTATTAAAAATCCAAATATTTTTACGGGACCTTCTTCCACCGAAATAGGTAGACAACACTTTAATCGGCTATGGTGTATTATTATAACACATAATTCTCTCTCCATCTGGCCAACTGTGTAAAATATAGACTCACTTTGATTGAGTTTATGAACTTTTTAATATAGGCAGTTACCTAATCAAGTAAAATAAAACAAAAACAAACGAGCAAAGCTTGTACCTAACGCTAATAGGCTTTATACTGAAAAGATGAAAAGTTTAAAAACAACTGTTTTGTACTAAGCTCCTTGTTTCAAGAGATTTAACTTAAGATTAAAATAAGTAAATGCTCGATAGTCGTGTAACAAGTGAATATATGTGACTGATGTTTTTTGTTAGTGAGCTGTGTGTATGTTTTATTAATAAGTAACATATTTAAAAAATACATATATATATAACGGGGACAAATATTGTTCGAAATTTCTCATTTTCTGTATTTGTAGTGACTTTGGTCAGTTCGGTTCTGTTTAATCAGAAAATGTGTAAAAATATTGAAAAGGCAACTTTACATGTAACTTATTTACGTCAAAACGTATATACGGATAGCGGAACTGTTACTAATACAAAAAACGTGTACATAGATAATTATATTTTTTGTAGATTATGGGTACAACTGTATGCACAGACTGCCATTTATTCAACATTGCCATTACCACATCGAGTATTTTTTTTATTAAAATAGTTTTAGTATTACATCGAGATACCCCTGATATATGGGAGTTGTTCAAATGCTAAACTGGCTTTTCCTTGTCGAGACCACATGTGTCTGGTACACATCACTTTCAGACACTTTCGCTCGGGGTTACCTGACATGTCCAGCAATCTGTGCCTTAACATTTATAAACACCAAGAATGAGTAATTATCGAATGTTGTCAGCGAATGAGTGTAATAGATACAATCTACACATAGTAAAAGTATTGTAGGGTAATATAAATACAACTGGTGAAGACAGAAAACTTCAAAAGTCCATTTATTTATAAGAATATATAACAAAGTTCTATGAGGATTGCAACATATAACAAAATTTGAAAAGGCACAGGACAAGCAAAATTTAAAATTAAGAACAAATCTGTGATTAGTCATTTAACAAAAACAAGAGCAAACCCAACAGTTACCGCCCTGGTTTTGGAACATTACGTAGTCTATAATGACATTAGAAGAAAACGACACCAGGGCATCTTGCATTAACAGAATATGGAAGACAATCACGACATTGGTACTCTTAAATTAAATACTCTTCCATCTTGACATCAGTAAATGTCGATTATAATAAACGATAAATCTTAGCATTAATATCCTTGAGCTATCGCTTTAGATGTCACACATCCGTGGTTTGTTTAGCTTAAATATTTTTTCTATCGGTAAAAAGTAGCTCTTAAACGTGGAATCCGACAGTTTCGACCGAAAATCTGTTCATTAAACAATCAAATACAATATTGCCGCTTAAACAGACCTCACAGAAACTGTTTTTGATGTTCTATACCTGTATGGAAAGTAAACCATAACGCCACAATCGTCATACCAAATTGTATTTTCTTTTTGAGCCAAGCCGCACAGTTAGCTATTTTTAAACTACAAAAACCACGTGTCCGCTAATGTTTTATTACAGCCACGTCATCCACTCTAAAGTCGATGTCTATTTTTAGCAGGAATCTCAATCGTTCTTAGTTATCGATTTGAAAAGAATGAATATTCAAAGTGTTGATTAACAAAGTTTACTACCCTTAATTTGAGATAGTGTTAGAAATCGATTAGGTTAAGACTAAAGTAAGATTTTTCTGCAGGAACTATGCACAAATACCCCAATCAGGAGTCAGATATCGTAACATATATTTACCACTGGTGATACCACCTTTAACAGCTGCAGACCATAAATAGGTCGGCATCTCGTGCTGTGTGAGATATCGAATATGGCAAGAATCTGACCAGGGCAAACTCTGTCAAATACACTTTCTAAAACTAACGACTTGCTTTAATTAGACCTGACACAACTGTATTACTTGTCTGCGATCATGGTGTATAATTGTGTCTGTAAGCATGCTCCCCGAGGGTCCTGCTTGTTAACCATGGACAGGTCATGGCAGACGTTTCTCTCATATTTTGTCCTTAAGCAATACTTTGTCTAACCAGTCTACGAAATAATGTGTTCCTAACTATCGTGTTATTTGGGCACAATTAATACATGGAAATATGTCTTGCCTTTTCTGGACAGCTCTGGAAATTAATTGGACATTTCAGTGTATAGATACAAATTTCATAAACGTGTATAAGTAAAGTTGAACTCCTGTGATCAATGGCCTTCACGCACCAGACATATTGTATATGTGCAATTACATGTTAATTTTAATGTCAGTTGTATAATTTAGATAAAAACACAATCTGAAAATTAAAAGACATGATTACTATCGAAGCATAAGAAACATGGAATTTTATCATTTGGGATGTCATATCGTTTGATTCTCTCCCATTTATCTAAGAATGATATTTCAACGTTAGGAAGAACAAAGATTTATCACAAATATTGAGGGTACCTTCAGCTGCTGCTTACTCGAATGTCACTGTAGATTCAAGTCCTTGCTCAGAACAAATGCTTATTACTTTTTTATGATTTTTGCCAGATAAAAATCCCACCAAACCCTCAGGCAACAAGCGTTTAGATAAATAGACATAACGATTATGATGTAAAACAAATTAAAATCTTACGGGTAAAGGTATGCTTTCGCCCACAAATAGGATGGATTTAGACTAATTAGTATGCAATAAATATATAAGGGCCATTATTTACAATAAGTGAACTTAATCAAATGTTGGATAATTGCAGAATTCTTATATAATTGTCATTCTGGGAATGACAGAAGGCATGAGTTTTTTAAACTTTATTTTAAAGTTTTATTGCCTCTTAAAATGTCATAGAATGCATAAATGAGCCAAGGATGTATAATTTTGATATGGTCCAGAGTTTTCCCCCTTTTAATCAATAAAGTCATATTGTCACCGATTTCTCTTTTATTGCAGGAAATTGCTTAACTTTGAAGAGGAAATTTGGCATATGATTAAATGATATTTTAATTTGTTTATTTTGAACAAAGCAAGTACAAATTTGAGGAACTGAATCACAATTAGATGAAAGCCATACAACTTCAATACATGCACTTAATGCAACCAATTGATTTTAATATCCAATTTTGCAAATTATTCTGCTTTATGTCAATGTCATATATGGTTTGTTTTACAGTAATAAACCCATTCATGTTCAATAACGCCTGAGTGCATGTGATTTTACTTAATTAAGTCAGCTTCTAGTTAAAACAAATATGTGTTAATAAGGCGCATTTTCTCCCCCCCCCCCCCTCCCCCCCCCCCCCCCCCCCCCCCCTCCCCAAACCTTGATAGAACAGTCCCAGTTGTCATTGAAATAGCCTTGATGGCAAAACTTTCATGGGTTATAATACAATGGGTAAATCATTTCTTTATAACTAAGGGTAATATCCATAATATAATCAGAATAGAATATATTTTAAGGATGAAACAAAATATAAAAAATATATATATATACAAAATAGAAACATTTCTTCAATGAATCAATGTTATTATTATTGTGATAAATAATAAATGATATGAGTTTTGCATACATTAAACATCTTAATTGAAATGGCGCAAGGGTGCGTGGCGTTAACGTCATTTATCGTTCGTTCTCTGAAAAAAAGTGCCTTGGGTAGTAAATCGTAAACCAAATTAGTATGATTTTCTTTTTTCTCATGTTCTTCTTTATAAAGATTTGGTATTATAATATATAATTAACATATTAATATATTCTTCAATATTCACACTAGTTTCATTTTCTGCATATGTTATGCAAGATAAGGTGAATACGAATACGATTTATAATCCCCGTTCAAGGTCTCGCTTTAAGATCAGTTGGAAAAAAAGAATCAATCCAACATTTATATATACGATCCAGAAATTCCTACTCTCGGTGACCCAGTTTAACGTAAATCGCAGTGGCTCGTTCTCATTACTCAGTTCCCACCTCGGGATTTTATCTCCAAATCTCACATCCATATCTTGTAAAAGAAATGAAACCTTTTATTTTATGTCCTGGGTTTGCTCAAGCAGTTTCTTAAAGACCTTGCGGATGACGGAAAAGTGTCCACAGGAAGATTTCTATGACTAGCAACACAAACACTGTAATTTCATAATTGGTCTCCGTTTCCTTGCTAAGTTATACAACAGTGCCGAATACAATCGAATAAGTGTATCAATAAAATGTCAATTTTATTTGCTCTTAAGATAAAACAACTGGAAATTCCATGTTAAAAGTTGGAGTTATGTTTAACCTGTTTTCTCGAGGTGTTAAACCATAGTTTTTGTCAGTTGTTTGCATTGTATAAATTCATTTCTTATTAAATTATTGCCATTAGGTAATCAAGTGTAACAATAAGTGTAACACAGGCCGGCTCTTTCCAACGGCCATCCATCCGTACACCAGTCACAGCAACCCTTGCTTAACCGCGCAAATTTGGACGACGCTTAAACCGCCTCGCTAAAATGTTAACCCAGCAACGAAGTTGGTTTAAAGAGACTATATTTCGACCACTGTGACCGTTACACATGATTCATACAATTGCTAAACCATTAAACGTGACATCAAAATTTATTTACTAAATTGCATCCTGCGAGAAAGTGACAACATGAATGATCGACCTGACATTGACCTGTTACTCAATATACTGCTTTGTTTACTTGCCTGTGAGCTTGAATACTATATGTACTTTAAAATTCAACAGCATAGAAAAAATCTTATAGAAATGATCAACTTCTAGAATCTAAAACAAAATGTAGCATACATATGTCGTCACCGTTCCTACTCTCTTACAAAAACAGAAAGAATCATACATACAGACATGTATTTTGAAAAAAATATTGTGGGTTTAAATAAAATTTCATTATTGAGATGTAAATATGTTTTGATCCATTTTGTTATAAATATTGAAGTCCAGGCCCGACATGTCTTTGTAAGATGATAATAAAAACTAACTTCTAATCATGGAATGAGCTTCAAGCTGTTGTCAGGCAGGGATGGCGAATACAGTCTTGCTAACCAATAAGTAAGCGCAGTAAGCCCATGTGTTTTACGGGCGACTAAATCTTTTACGACATCTGTCACATTGCATCTTTGTGTACAGTACACAGACTAAGTGTTCCAGCTAAGATTTCGCGCCATGGTGCTAATGTTGGATATGTGTGTGTGCAGGGATGGCGAATACAGTCTTGCTAACAAATAACAGTGCAGTTAGCCCGTGTGTTTTACGGGCGACTAATTCTTTTACGACATCTGTCACATGACATCTTTGTGTTCAGTACACAGACTAGGTGTTCCAGCTAAGATTTCACGCCATGGTGCTAACGTTGGATGAGTGTATGAAGGGGTGGCATCTCAAAAATAATAAACGCTGATTATTGAAATAAAAGAAAGTAACATGGCCTATGTCAGTATATATCTTTAGTTAACTAGACAAAATCAAAGTGACATTGTCCCATAATTTTCGAAGGGAAAAATGGACTGCCATTCTTGATATGCCATTCACAATATGCTTGATAAATCACTGTGTGTTTAAATACAACACGATTGTCTGGCCTTTACTGTGACGTAAGAACATGTCCAAGCGCTACGTAGACTATTCAGCCATATTGCAAAACAGCGGATCGAAGTACATCAAAATCGATTTCATTAACATATATTTCGCCTTACATCGAGAATGACCAACTCGTTAACTCGTTTATAAATGAAGTGGTATAGTCATTTAACACATATCTTCCTGTAGTCGTGCTTTATAAGGCTACATCCGACACAGGCGAAGACCAAAATATGTCGCCGACAAAAATCATTAAAGGTGGTATCCGACAATTTGCCTCTATCCAATATATGTAACACTGTCTGACCTCTGTTTGGGATATTTGTACATAATTTATGTAAAAAAACATACTTTATTCTAAGCTTTGTCGATTTTCAACAGTATCTCAATTTTGGGGCAGTAAAACTCGATTACACTTAAAATGTTCATTACTTTCAAATATATAAATAAGAAAGATTAAAATTTCTAAAAATAGACATCGACGTCACCGTGTACTTTAAACAGAGCTGTTCGGTCATTTACATATTTGTTCAAATAAAAACAATCCATTAGAAAGTAGGTTTTTAGTGTTTTGATATCACGTTCTAGAGAGAGAACGTGTATATAGGTTTTGTAGATATTTCCATTTTCATGTAGCTTTTTGTTGATATTGTAAAAACAATTCTTATCGAATGTCTAATTCTGCGTGGAATTTGAAATATTAGAAGAAACGTTGGAAAATGCGATAATACAAAAGGAACAGTAAGAAAGTTGTCACGCATAATTTTGAAACGTCAGCCGCTATTAACAATGTATTCTTTTCCGTTTCATGGCAAAGTGAATTCTTTACAAATGGTTTTAAAAGGTTGCATGTTCTCAATTTCTATAATGTGAGCCCGTTGATTTATGGTAGGTCTTCATCGATATTGGAAATAATATATTCCATAAAAACATACTTCGTGAAGATATTTAATAATTGTATTTTTGTAACAGAAGTATATCAAGGGCATTTACATATAATTTAGCAAAGACTCCGTGCAATTCTGTGCATATTAGTCAGTACTAATACTCTTTCAATTACCTGATAGCAATTAATTAATACGACGATCTTTGATACTATAAAATCAGACTAAACCCAACATTTCAACAAGAATATGTAAGACCCTAAAACGTTTTGAATAAGGCATTTACATTTCCGTGCAAGAAATCAAATTAAACAGGTTAATCAATGTAACTATAAAACTGGAAACATTTTTGTATGTACGTATTTATTAAACTTTATTAATACAGATCATAATAAATAGTAGTCCTCGCTGGTACCCCGTCATTGCTGGTATCGCGGTAATCCAAAAATTCATGTTTATAAGCACACAAAGCGCCATCTATCGGCTGTTTACGCCGTTTGACCTTGATAATTTTTAAAGCAACTTTTATTTCTAGTTTGCGAAGAGAAAAAAAGACCTAAAATGACATAGTTATTCTGGTTACAGAGAAGAGAAATAAGTAAGCTATGGTTGTTGTTGTTGTTGTTTTATTTGTGGCCAAATTTTGTGGAGGTAAGGCAAGAATCATCCTATGTGGCAAATATATCTATATGTATATGAAAGATGATGATTAAGCTGTTATATTTAGCAACTTCTTAAATATCGTGACGGTCTTTTAAAGGGCCAACATAGAGAAAACATATTCTGTATTCAATTATGTACATCAGTTAACTATTTTTGATGATCCTAGCAATTAGAACCATTCACCTTAAGGCTGTTTAACTGGTCGGAACTGCGTGTTGTGTGAGATACAGCATTGGCAGGAGTCAGGGACAGTTTCTAATCTACCGAACTGCTACAGTGAGTCCTTGCACAAGTGGACAGCTTGTCTGCGACCGGTAATGAATAATCACCTGTCTATATCCATGTTCCCAGTGGCCGAGTTTGTTTTCCCAGGGACTAGTCATCGCAGAGATGTCTCAAGTGCAATTTCTGCCATCGCAAGAAATGATCTGACAAGATTACCAGAAGATAATTTTGTACCGAGCTACCAAGTAATACATTGACTATATAGGCAATTTGGGGTAATTTATGCATGCGTAGCTTATTTTATCAGTAAATGATTATTTTAATCATTAAGTTCTGACAATTATTCTTTTCCATTACAATTAATCCCCATATATTTCACTTTCATTCTGGTAATATAAATTACAACTGTATGAAATTAATCGTCAACTGGAAATAAATTTCATTATATTTCTTTTGTTTTTGACTTTAGCAGTATTATTTCTTTATATGTGCTTTTGCTGTGTTGGGTAAATGGCCCTTCAACATGGATTCGCTGATATAAAATAAATAAACAGATCAAGATTTACTTTCACAGTGATCTTATTTCTCTCTATCCTTGATTGACCTCAAACTATTCTATCATCTTTAAACGGACGTTTTAATATCACTATTATCTTTAAAGGATATTCTCTAAACAACGGAGTCAGTATCCTTAAATAGAATAGCGAGAGAACGGCAACAAACACGATGAAGTGTCATTACCTTTTTTACATTCTTAAAGGCGCTTAATTATTAAAGAAAATTAAACATTTTTTTTTTCTTTTTCTACTCTAAATCCATGTAAAGATAAAGTATATGTCGGTACATAGTCTTTATGTCTATAAATTATATTTTTCATAGCATGTATTTCAATACTTTTATCCGATTAATTTCGTTTTAGCCTTCCATGTTTCCTTTTTATCTATGGATACTGAAGAAGGTATGCAAAATATTATCCCAGTTTTACCTGTTGAAGTACATGCACAATGCAGCAATGAAATAAGAATATACAACAGGTGAACGTTTTGTAACAACATAACCGTTTTTCTAAAATGCAATTTCTATAAAATCTAAAAGCTACTATGACGTAATGGTTACATATAGCAATAAATAAAACATTAAAAGTATGTTAATAATAATTAAAATATTGTAGTAATTTCTGCGATACTAGTTGGACACGACAGAGATGAACTGTTCAAATCAAAACAATGAATGCGTGTTCTGGTAAACATGGTAAGTAATGGCGAGATCTGGCTGGCATGAATAATCACGATTGTCACAAGAAGCCTCCAAAGGAACATGCAGGTGGACAGAACTTCTGAGTTGTCCTTAATTTGATGTAAACTACACATTTAGACGAATTCGTCTTTAAGCTTAGAAGCGACCGGTTTTGTTTTTTTTCGTTACATATTAAGTGATGGTGTTGCAATGTTCATCTATGGATACAAGCGGAAGTTTTGCTCGAAATAAGAATAACAATCTCGTAACAGTACCACCAAACGTGGTATTCCTCGTAGTTACAGGAATAACTGGAAGACGATGTTAGTTACTAATTACAAATTATTGAGAAACAAATTGAATAAACAATGTGCATTTTAAAAACTTTCTGTGTGTGAATTGTTTATATTCCACATAACGTCACAAAACTTAGAAGTAGAAGCCTTTTAAAGTTGATAATTTGTAAAACAGCAAATGCCGTGAAATGAAGCTGCGAGATAATATAACCAGGACATCAGAGATACAGGACTGAATATTAGATCTAAATAAAATTGTTATAAAGTTTGTGGTGTGTTGTAATACATATTTTGTGTCAGAGAAGAATAACTGACAAGTTCGATGAATGCTGCTTATTGACCATCTTGAAACCATTTTATGCATGATAGGCATTAAGGTATGTTAAGGTTTGCACTCTTAACCAGTAACTTATTTTGTTGGCGTTCATCATTAGGTTGTATTAAACTTTACTCCATAAAGTACTTTAGTATTGAAAGACAGAAACAAATAAAGCAATGAAGTATGATCAAGTCTGCCTTTGAAGTGATAAGATAATATCCAGACAAACAAAATACTGGCTAATCAACATATCAAGTAATTACTATCGGCAATATTTGGACAAAAAACATTTCACACTGTTTTGTTACAAATACTTGTTACTCGTATAACGTCCAATGCAAACTCATATGGTCATATTTGCAAAATTGAAGTTTTCCAATTCTGACAATTTTCTATTGCCTCAATGTAATACAGCTTCATTATTATATTGGAGGAAGCAATAAGCTTTAATGAAACACAATCTGAAACCTAATGGCTAAAGGATGGTAACTAACAAGAAAGCGAGAAGAAATAAAAAAAAAAAGAAAAACCTTTCAAATGAACTTTACTAAAACTTCTAAGGAAATGTCTGACTGATTCTAAATCTGGTCGCATTTGTTCAAACGCTGGAGAAAAATACCCAATATGAAAATGTATTAAGACAGCTTCTTGGAAACCTAAATCCAGAAGGACCACTTAAAGTGTCTGAGTATATTTACATAATAGGAAATGAACACTATGTTTGACAAGAATATATGGATGTCTGCTTCAATTTACCATCGGCGAGCAGTTATGTATTATTGGTAACAGATGTGCTAACAGAAATGTACGTTTCAATATTCTGTCAATGATTGTCAGACCATGCAGCATAGTCTCGGACAAATGCATCGGTATGTATAATTGTATTACCCTGGTAGTATTTGAAATAATTAATTTCTTATCTTGCCTTCTATTCGTCGTTGATATCTTAACAAATGAACCAACTTTATACATTGCTTACTAAATACTCATAGTACTGCGATGCAGCACGTATCAAGAAACGAACGTTTGGCTAAATGCTTATCAATAAATTTACATTTGTATATGTGAACTATTTAACAGCTTGTTTGTAGCATTGTACACACAGTTTTAAATAATGACAAAAAGTGTGATCGAAAGCTTTTGAATCCGATAATATGCATTGTGAATATGTTAATTGTAATATGTTTTAAATGGTTAATATAATGGCTACATGTTGGGACTCCTTTTCCTTTATTTCTATTAAGGAATCAACTATTGCTTGGCTTTGTTACCTGATAAAATAATGAGATTTAGTGATCATCTTGAAATAGTTCACTAAATGTCACAGCAAGCCTCTAGTTTGGCGAACTATAGGAACTCAATCATTATACAATCCCAATATACTGCTTCCATATTGGTGTTTGTCATAATGAAAGAGACAATTCGATTTATAAACTGTCGCATCCTTTTAAAACGGATTGCTTCGGTGCGTGAAAATTTTTAGATTTTTTGTAATGTAAAAAACAAAGGATTATACAGATGGCCAACTAATGCCGATTTATCAAACGTTTTATTTTTGCTTCAAATACAAAAGCTCTGCCAGGCATCATATGAATAAGATGATTTGTAAAGAACTGAAATGTTTGCACGCTATAGAATGCATGATTTTGTTCTGTTTTTAGGCCTATAACATGTGTTGTCGTTTTATTCAGAAAGCTTTCTGCTCAGGTTGCTGTCTTTCAATGACTGTCATTTACTCTTTCTACCCAATGTAAGTTCCAAACAAAATGAAAGACATTTGTAAAATGTATTGGGCACATAAAAGTCGCAATCATTTTTTTTTCCTGATTTGTCTGAATTTATGATCGTGATTACACTTTTTATCCATGTTTTTTTTTAAGTTTGGCTTTTACATTATTAGAATGTCAAACTAGTTTACTTTATTAGCACTTGATTAAACTCAGCATTAAAGTGGTTTCATGCAATCAACACATTTATAAGTTGACAGTGTTTAATTGAAAGATGATGAAAGATATTTTCTGTTAATGTTACGCATTTGGTCAATATTATATATTTGTTTACTTTAATTTCGTTTTAAAATGACACGTAGTTCAAATTGTAAATACTATAACGGGTATGAAAAATGTTTCAATAAATTGTTTTTAAATTATGCATTCAAATGAACAATTACTGTGGCGTAACGGGGCTCCATAGTAGAACGCAACACCATCTCATGATTACAATTCATGATCCACACTCCTCTCCCTATTAACATTTCAGAGCTTTTTTTCTGTGCGAATAGGAGTCTCTATGTTCATTTTTTTATTTAAGACGATATCAAGGAGAACCAACCAAGGACTTCTGATTTGTCAGCCATGTGCTGTCTGTACGTGATCATATAAACCTATGTAACTCTCTCTCTCTCTCTCTCTCTCTCTCTCTCTCTCTCTCTCTCTCTCTCTCTCTCTCTCTCTCTCTCTGTGTGTGTGTCTCCCTTTGATGCACTGCTACATTGACATTTAGGTTGAGTTTTCGGCCATATATAAATTTATATATATATATATATATATATATATATATATATATATATATATATATATATATATATATATATATATATATATATATATATAGGCAAAAAGTAAAAGTATATCACCTTACAATTTTTTATTTTCTTTGTATCATTAAGTTGTGCATGTATATCATACAAATTAATCGTTTTATTAAACTTTTATTGCAGTACTGAGTAGATTTATTAAGTTTTTCATTCTCAACATCTCTCTGTACATCAAAACATATATAAATGAAATTTTATGTTTGTTATTTAATCTGCATTTGCATTTAAAATGAAATCATGGCTCAAAATCACAAAACATTTACATACCCTCGGTTTTGTACTTTCGATCACGAAATCTTGTCTTTACGGTCCTAGATATCGAAACATCAGGGAAGAAACATCTGGGTACCGAAACATTCTTCAACCATTTTGATCAGACATTTTTGCTGAATATGTCAGACAGTTTTCCATGTGGCTGCTGTTACTGCTGTTGTTTTGTTTCTGCATTTACTACACATGGTCTATAACAGTTTATTTTAAGATTCTCTAAAAGTTTAGGTTGAATGTTTTCAGCTTTCCATTATGACGGTGGTCCGTGAGATATCAATCGTCAGGCAAAATTCAACAAGGGGAGAGTATTGCGTATATCAATATTTTGGTGCATGTGCGCGTTTAAAGGGTTTATTAGACCGTGTTTTCCATTTTTTGTGAACGGCCAGCCATATTTTGGAAATATTTTATAATTTCGGTGTAAAGTGCTTATTTAAAGAACTCAAGTACAGCTAATCTCCGGTCATTAATGAATTAGTTAGTCATGTGCGGTAATTAATAACGCCACAAAATTTTGCGCCGCGACGTTTTTTCTCGTTTTCTACCGATAACGTCAAAACTCAACAAGCCCGTTTTTTCAGAGCGCGTCACACGTGTATATATATATATATGTGTGTGTGTGTGTGTGTGTGTGTGTGTGTGTGTGTGTGTGTGTGTGTGTGTGTGTGTGTGTGTGTGTGTGTGTCTGTGTGTGTCTGTGTGTGTCTGTGTGTCTGTGTGTGTCATATTTATCTGGAGGTCGCGGGTTCAAACCCCGGCCGGGTCAGACCAAAGATTTTAAGTTGGTAGTAGTAGCTTCCCTCCTAACGCTCGGGGCTAGGATAGTAAAAGGGTGATAAACCGAACAAACATATTTTTACATAAGTTTTAAAAGACAATTAACATTCACCAAAGATTTAAAATAAAGATGTTGGTTTTGCTGATGCATAATTTAATTTTCGTTACAACTGAGAAAATATATTTATGATTTTCCCAGATGAGTGTATGAACATACAGTGAGCTTTTAAAATGGACTTAAACGCTTTGCCCAACATACTTTGAGGCAGTTTTGTCTGGCCAATGCCACTTTCCATCATCAGACATAAACACACTGATGTCACTGAAATGATGAGGTGTCCAAGTTATATAACATTAACCAATAAACAATAGAATATATTAGGTCCTAAAAATGGTTCTATTTGACTGGCAGTGTATTTTATAGACAATGACTTACGATACTTGAAGCATAGAATAAAAACCATGCCCGGAACTAACCAGTCATAAAGATGGCATGAATAAAGCATTCTTGTCTAAACTCAGCTTGCAAGAGAAATTGACTGGTGTGCATGGTGCGTCTGGTGTCAGGATACATAAAATATGACTAGGTATAGTATTATGTCTAGTTTATTCGTTGCATGTTTTCAATGTGAAGACAGCACTAAATCAGCTTCACGGGAATCTAGTCCGGATATTTGGACGTGTGGATCACAGACTGTGTCCATTTGAAGGAGATACTGCTGCATTCTCTGTATTAACACGCGGGACAGCCTGGTGTCAGTGTTGAGCATGAAAAACACGGTGAAGGCCACACTAGTCTGGTTTAAGTGGAAACTTTCTGCAGGCTACTGAAATGGTGGTGGTGGGATGCTAAACACAGTACTTACAATACAAGAAACAAAACTATTATACAGGCTGCAAATGGTGTTCAGTTATCATTTGGGATCATGTAGCTGAAAAGAATAACATATGATGTAAATAACAGAATGGACCAAGACAGAAAGTTGTCATTATATTATTGCATTATTTATGTCACCAACTCCTCTTATCCTTTCAATTTTTGTACATATTTTTTTTGAAATAAATAAATAAAGATATGCACTTGTGTTGAAAAAAATCTAATAGAAGCGTGTAGTCTTCTTTGCGCTCTTTCTTGTTTCTATTAGATTTTTTTTATTTATATATGGGCTACTTTCCTTCTTTGCGTTTATCGACTGATATTTACCTTGATCACTCCAAATGTCCCTTTTTAACATACATGTACGTGCTGCGGTCCCAGATTTATAACCACCATTCATTTAAATTCATTTCTTTTAGATTTTTTCAGTCAATGTCGAAGCTAGCGGTGCTTCCTTCGGATATGTCCATAACTGTTTACATAATTATCACTCATACATCACGTGAAAGCCATTTCCGATTAAAACCCGGAACTAATTTCGGACGTTAGAAAAATGTCTGAATACAAACAATCTACTTAAATTCGAAATGGGTGTTGTATCGGTCAAATATCAACCTACACCAATGCAATCGTGAGCCTATATTGTCCAGAAGTCTAAGTTTAGAGTCCCTTTAACCGATGATGGCCTTATTTTTACGATTCTTTTACTTTGAAACGATCGGTATTGCAACTTTAAATGCTTTGTCCCTAAATCTGATGGGTATTCATTGATTAAGAGGAATGGATTTGAAGGAGCTGCTGCAAAATCAAACACATCTTATAAACTTTCCGTACCGGATCAAACCCGAACCATAAATGATAAACACAACATCCAGTGTTTAGAAAAGCTTATTTTCTATTACATTTTCGAGTGAGTTAATCTTTGTTGTTATATTTGTTTTAAACACTTCCTTATAGAAAAGCTTTTCATGTTAAATAATGTGTTACTTTGGTAATATGTTAAACCTCTTTGTTTCAGGTATGTTCGTTTTTCTTTCTCAGGCTGATAACATATCAATAGCGAGTCATTGTGTATTGTTCATTACATGTCTTATCCTTTCAAATAAATTGTTTTGCGACAGTAAGCTTTTTGTGACATTGTTATTTTTTCGTGTTGATATTTTCTTTGGGTTATTCGTTGTATTCTGGATTGTATGCGAAATATAGCAGTGCTTAATGTTAAATTATTTCTGGTCGTTTGAATGCGTTTGTAGATTTAGTGGTTGTGTGCAAAGAGCATTGAATTTGATTTGAATTTTTTCTTTCTTTCTCTTCGTTGTAATTCATTGTTTAACCTTAATTACTCTCATTATAAAAAATATTTTGGAACATAATAACTAATCATATTGACCTACACCACCCCTTCCCTTCATTGCCGTAGTTTAGCATAAATACTAGTTTTATGTTTTATAAATAATCGTCTGGATTGCACATCATAAACGATAACACGTCAAATAAATTACTAACGAAACAATTTTGTTACAATCGATTTTTGGATACGCCTGAATTATATTTATAATAGCACACAATATACATTCTTTATTATATCATTGAAACATGTATATATTATTCTTATAAATTGACCAAGAGCACTTAAACAATATGTTTACATACAAAATACTTTGCACAATAATTCGTCTTAATATTCCTTATTATGTCTTGATTCTTCAAAGTTAACATGAGCTGTTGTATTTGCATACTTTAAGATAGATATCTAAAACATTACCACAAGACATTACACAAGTGGATAATGTTACCTCAGTGGAAATGTTTGTCAGCAAAGCTCTGTATCATGTAGTTGTATTTGATTGTAGGGTTTAAAACTTAAAATATCTTTGTTATAGTTGAAGCAGAAAGCAAATAAAATTATTTTCAAGCTGAAGACATGGGTTCCTTTACCAATTAGTTGTTGTTGTTGTTGTTGTTTTTTGTGAAGATAGTTTGTAATTTATGAACTGTATGATAATCTTTGCAAATATAAATATAAATTAAATCTGTGTTGGCGCCGTAGGAGACCTGCTTATTCTTTGATGACATTTTTTGAAGAAAGAAAACGACAGAACATTTGGTAAATACTTTGTCAACATTGTTAATAATCATTTTAAAATTTAAAAAAAATATAAATTGCATAAAGGGGAATAATCAGTCATGTATTGTTTTCAAATATTTAAATCCAACGCCTGTTGTCTGAGAAAAAAATGACCTTTAGTAATACGTGATTCTTAAAAAGCAAGAATTAACTGGTTGTTAATTGATTTATGAAGTCGTAACTAGGTGAAATAGTAAATCATAAATGTGTCTTCCATTTGCTGAAGAATAAAACAGCACCGTCAATTGTCAGTCTGCATTGTTTGCCTTCTGTCGAACCTGGTCTTTTACGCAATGTATGGCATTAAGGTGTTTACTCTAGGTTGTAATACAGCTGAGGTAATTTATGACACCTGTATTGAAAATTTTAAATATGGTTGTCATCTTGCGAAAGTCTGAGCTGTTTTGTATTAGGTAGAACATATGTCGTTCTGTAAAAGTATGCTTATATTTGTCTTTATTATTCGTCGTGGCGTGGTTTTATTTGGATGTGATGTCGTATGTTTTAAAAAATCATTGTATCACGTTTACAGCTCACATTTTTCAACATTAACCCATCTGTCATAAAATATAGATTTTGTGTTTTCTCGTAAGCAAGTTCCATCATCTTTCATGCCATGCTGCAGTTGAAAGAATATACCATGGTCTTTTGTATATGATAACTATAATTTATACAAATTTCTTATGCAACACACATCTGTTGAACAAATAAGAATATTTTAAAAAGTACATAATGTATTATGTAGACTTAACGCCTTATACGATAAATTAAAATATTGACCAGATATTATATGACCATACTGTCTTTCAAAAGACCTTGTTCTCTTTAAGTTCTTTAAGAAAATCTCTGACATACGCACTACGCTGTATACTTCAAGTGTGTACGTCGTTCATAATAGATAGGTTGACTCATCGTGACGCAGTAATATAAGTACCGTCGAAAGGCAGATAATGTGTGATGTACCTTCATAAATCTTGATCACATGCTTTAAAAGATATTTACTTTGTTTTGTTATTTACAAGTAGAAAGAAAATATAACTAGTATTTAAAATGTGTGTGTGTCAATAATCTCACAGGATGGAAAAGCAAGAATTAAAAGAAATTGTCATTCTGCGATTTTAAACTGTCCAGCAGGAAACTTACTGTTTTTGTACATAATTCGATATCTAAAATATATATACACATTACTGTAAAGTAACTAAATGAGACCTCACTGTCGCCGCGCAGGCGCATTTTGTCAATATGCAATCGTTGCTAGAAAAAACTATAAATGGCGCCATGTTGTTCTTTAAGCAAGTAAAGTGAGGCTCTTTCATGCATTGAATTTCGGTTATTATTCAACTTTCGTGAATATCAGAATTGAATTAGATTGTATTTTACAATGTTGCTACACCGTTAGCTGTCACTTGATATTGTATATTAAATGTGTCTATGTATGATTTACTAAATGTTAATTGATATGCACAAATAAAATGTTATGATTTATTCTGCTGTTTGTATCCGGACCTTTCCCATGCGGCCAAAGACAATTTGTTACCGCATTTACTTTTAGGACATGGAAATTTGATGGCATTGCAAATTTATCAGTAACAATAAAGTTTGTTGTTGTTTTTTTTGTTTCTTGATCGGTGAGTTATTAGACAAAAATGTTAAACTGTTAAATAAGACCTCGACGGCGACCTTTGATGCCTATATCAATGTTCTCTTGTAGTTATTGTGCTTACTATAAAGCAATTTGGCACTTATAATACGGCAAAACTAGGCTTCAACGTCTTTATGCCAGACATGAATAAACAGTCCTAAAAAGTCCAGTTCCATGCTCTGCTGCCCTTAACCTGAAACGTTGTTACACGACATTCCATGTATTCCATTATTCATAATAATGGAAATTGGCGTCCGATAGCGTACTTGAAACGCACCCCAAGTGATTTATACATCGCGTTGAAATATAACCTTCACCTCCACATAAATATACAATCTACATCTGTGGTACAATTAAACGATGCCAGAATAGACATGATTATGTTCTGATGTGGTATTAAATTACAATTGATTGACATTGAAAAAGATTTTTGTACAGCTTTTAATTTACTACATGGCGCATCTGTGACCATGGATTACGCGACAATGTTTGGCAACTGCGGTTGGAGTCAGATACCTATCAGATGAAGACGGGCCAAGATTTTGTGTTAAAGATGCGGTATTGCCTCTGGGTAGCGGTAGTCTGTTGTTGCTGCATGATTGTCTATATGGTAACAAAACACGATGGACGGTATTTCTCTATGCCAGGTAAAGAATACGCACATTTTATTAAGGATCTATTGTGTGTATCTGTTCAAAATACATTTTACTTTTGTGTACATGGGACTCAACTGCAAAGTTGACAAATCACGTTATCGTGAATCCTTTTTCATCATTTGATTTATTAGTATTTAACATGTTTATATTGTTTTTCAACATAAGTACAAAAAGTGATAATATTTCATAAAGATGACTGTAGATGAAACAAACTAACAAGGTGATGTGTTAACGTAATTAAACTGGGCACATTGATTAAAAGTTGTAAGTAGACAAAATATCTTATATATACTTTATTACCAAGTCAGCTCTTACGTTAACTCAGAACAAATCGATTTTTATGAATGATTACAACCTAAATCATATTTTAAGGTCCTTATATGATGAATGTTATTGACTAAATAAAGAAATATACATTCACCGTAATTTTTACTGCTTCTTAATATAATTTCACAATTAAAGCTAAGCACTAGGGACCTAAAAGAGTAAACATAAAAAATTCAAAAGTTACTTCTCAGATTTTTTCAAATCAGTATAAATCAGACTTTTGCATTCCAAATTGCCAAAGTATATACGGATAACTTGTTTGTTTAGCATTATTTAAAAGGGAATAAAAGGAAGATACTATTTAGGAGAGGATCTTTATAAAGAAAGAACAATATTTATGAAAGCCATAAGAAAAACTATTCTGGATCTACCTTTATCTAACGTTTGTTTAATCCTCGGGATGACTATAGTACGTGTGGTCACTGCTTTGAATCCTGTGTGCTTTATTTCCTGCTGTTAACATCTTGTTTATTTAGAATCGATTTAGTCCCATTTGTAATTTTATAAACGGACAGGACCAAAACAACAACCACCCTCCCATGCTGTGGTATCGTTCATTAACGTATATATACCCCTGCATCAGTTGACTGCTACGAAGATCAAACTTTAAAGAAGCAAAGATATTATTTCTAAAGATATTATTATGCAACATTGAAACGTCACTTATTGAATAGGTGGTGAATGCCGTATACTTTATGATGAAGATAAATAGTCGGTAGATCCGTAAAAGTTTCTATCGATAATATGTTTTTGAAAGCGTGATTAGCATGTTACTACCGTAGCGTAGTGTGTAGGTGTGTCCAAATCCTATTTTGTGAAATTTGCAGATTCCCAACTCATTTTATTAAACTATCTTCCATGAGGAAGTAGAATTGCACCTTTTATGTGATTGTATATGTTAAGTTAGTACTCATCCCTTTTGTAACGACCGCAGAGGTAGAAATATAAGCGCTTCAAACCAGCCTCGCTGCTGGGTTAACTCTTTAGCGACGTGGTTTAAGCGGCTTCCCGATTTGCGCGGTTAAGCAACGGTGCCGTGGCTGGTATACGGATGGGTGACCGTTGGGGAGCGCCGGCCTGCGTTACATTGGTGGCAGCGGTAAGATAGTCAACTGCAGGATTGGAGTTGCGTGCCCACGGAACTTCCCAGGCCAAGTCTCGGGACGAGACTTCTCGGAGGGGGGAGTAATGTAACGACCGCAGGGGTAGAAATATAAGCGCTTCAAACCAGCCTCGCTGCTGGGTTAACTCTTTAGCGACGTGGTTTAAGCGGCTTCCCGATTTGCGCGGTTAAGCAACGGTGCCGTGGCTGGTATACGGATGGGTGACCGTTGGGGAGCGCCGGCCTGCGTTACATTGGTGGCAGCGGTAAGATAGTCAACTGCAGGATTGGAGTTGCGTGCCCACGGAACTTCCCAGGCCAAGTCTCGGGACGAGACTTCTCGGAGGGGGGAGTAATGTAACGACCGCAGGGGTAGAAATATAAGCGCTTCAAACCAGCCTCGCTGCTGGGTTAACTCTTTAGCGACGTTGTTTAAGCGGCTTCCCGATTTGTGCGGTTAAGCAACGGTGCCGTGGCTGGTATACGGATGGGTGACCGTTGGGGAGCGCCGGCCTGCGTTACACTTTTATACAGCTCGAAAGCAAAAAAAAGAATACGCATATCTAGTTACCATGATGCAGATCAATTATCTCAAAAGCCAGAGAATCGTGTACTGATGATAGCGTTTCTATTTTTTCAGCCTCATTCAAATAATGTTTTTCGAACAGTCGTTACAATTGCAATATACAGACATATTTTATATTTTAATTAGGTAAATCTTTAAAAAAAGAAAAGAAAATCGATAAGAAAAAATGAAGAGTAAAATACGAGAAATGCACGACAAAATAGAATCTAGAAGTACTTAAAGAAAATTTTCCTATAATATTTTACAATGCAATAATATTTAGGAAATTCATAAAGAAAAAGTATTTATCGAAAGAAGAAAAATCTTCCACTTTCAGATGTATTGTAGTGCACCAAATCCAATCCACACTTTTCGTAACTGTCAAACGTTGTTGAACATATACGTTTGTCTGTTTCTTACACAAGACAAAAGTTAATGAACGAAATGAGCCTTAATGAGCACAGACTTTCTTAAGGATGTTTGGCTTTCCAAACGCTTAAAATAGATCATTTGTATAAGAGGCCGCCATGAAAAAGGTTCAACAGATTTCTGCACGGCAAACTTTCCAATGCTCGCAGATTCTTTTTAATTTTGTCAAAAATTGAAATGAATTATTTTGTGTAAGCCTTCATGATAACACCAAAGTGCATCTTAACATCCAACGTTATATCAAACGGCATATCAAACTTTATTTTTTATTGTATTTTTATCTATTTTAATAAGTGCATAGGACATTTATAGTATAAAATAAGGTCTTGGCAGAACTACACACCATATTAAAAACCCGAATGAAAACCACTTTTCCTAATCGGTCAATTTTCATCCAATCAAGTTTTCATTCCAGATTTCATTCCATAATTATATGGCCCAGCAAGGAAAACATAATTATTGTTTATACATAGTTCAATTAGATAACTGTTAAACTAAATCTGAAAGTATCTGGAGGAATTTTAATTTCATCATTGCAATTAGTGGACAGGCTTTACATATGGTCCGGCCGTAACATGAGTACGGCGCACAAGAAAAAGATACGGTCCTACCCATTAACTTCTTTATTTCGAAATTAGTTTTTGCATATTACATGATACACTTATGGCTATCTTAGAAGGATTAAGGGGAACGTCAATAACGGATTCTTATTTAAAGGTAATGTCAGACAGCTTCTCTATATTCAATACATGCAACACTAGCTTATCCCTTTTTGGAGGAATTTTTGGAATTGCGTTTTGCATACGCTTTTCTTTAGTCTAATTAAAGAACATTTCAACAACTTTCTCTGTTGTTAGACAGAACCAATGGCGAAATAATCTCTTCAAATGTCCTTTCTGTGCAAACCTATAAATAAGCGGGATTGTGATTTCGGCTATAAATAGATATCGACGTCAGAATCCAAGCACCAAAGTTAGTGATCACGTGATTTCTTTGAAAAACCACATGTAGCGCTAATAATGATAACACATGATCCGAAACTAGATTGCTTATTTCTTTTAGGTTTTTTTTTCTTTTTCGTTTTTCTTTTGGCACAATACCTGATATGTCATCTTTGTTAATGAAGTTAGATCTATATCTGTTTCGATCTATGCTCCTTTTAAATGATTTAACATGGCACTTATTTTTGCTTAAACTAGAATATAAAAAGATATTACTTGATCAGTTACAATTTAATAATTCAATAATTAAAAAAAAACATGGGCCTACATTGCAACGTTTTGCAGGCAGACAAAACACATGTTTTCCGCGGAACTACAATTTCATGTTTGCCTTATTCGGCGGGGGATATCAATTCCACAAATTGGCTTGTTTATTTTGTTTATATTTATTCTGTTTGTATCTTCCACGCAAATATGTCTGAAAACGAGGCATTATGATTTTTAAAATTTGTACACATTGAAAGTATATTATCGTTGATTCTCGGCCCGCCCTGAATGCGCATATTTTTGTAAATAGCTTTAAAATTACATGTCAACCCTTCGATCTTCGGACTGTTTGAGATTTTCTAGAAGCAACAAAACAACTTTACAGTTGCGTTGTCTATGGTGCTTCACATCAAATATTTTTCTTGTACAAAACTGTATTGTAAAAGTAAAAGCCCGATCATCTGCCCAGTCAGATAAAACGTGTAATAATTTAATTAGAATCTAATGTACGGGTTGTGTTTTTTTTTTTCTGTATTTCAAGTCGCCGATCGTTTCGACTAAAACTGCAACTGTTCGTTTGTTTGTTGTGTTCGAAACATTTCGACACATAATCGTAATGATTTCATCAGTTTGTTCTTAACAAATGATAAAATCAATACGAAGAGTGCCGATACAAGTCAGTGTGACGCACATAATGTTAAAGATGGTATCCGACAGTTTGGACAAAAACATTGTTCTCAAACAAACAAGAAAGTTAATGAAACTTAAAAAGATCCCGCATATTGCTGTTTACTGTTGTTCTTCATCTATGTGAGCAGTGAAGAATAATGCCTTATTCGTCATTGGAAACGAATATTTCCTATCTGAGCCCCTTTAGCACAATTAGCTATTTTCAAACTTAGAAAAATCACGTGACCATTTACTTTTTCATTCAAAAATGAGGCTGAGACGTCAATATCGTTTTAAGAAACGATGCCTATCTTGCTTATTCGCAAATTTGAAACGAATAAAGATTGTTTTTGTTTACAATAAGTTCTGTGTAACTTTTGATTTAGGCTTTTAAATTTTACCCGAATGAATGAGTTTATGCAGAAGATATGCCCAAATTTCACTTAACAAGGAAGGATTATTGTTATAGGTAAAGACCAACTTTACATTCACTGATCTTCTCGATTTACCGGTAATTTTATCTACGCGTGCGATTAAACCCGGATAGAAACGGACACACAACAGCTTGGTGATTTGACCGGTGTCTTTTTCACGCCAACAAAGTTGAGTGTATTAGTTCTTAAAGCAATGTATTTAATCTTTTAGGTTATAACGTTTATTAAATGTTGTGGCATAGTTTTGGAAGGAGGGGGCATGTGCAATAAATCTTGTCCTGATTGGCTTGTTACACCATTGGAAAAGATACATTAATTTTTACTGAAATTGCAAGCATTTCGTAGAAGATACATTTCTGCATAATTTACACATTCATATGTATAGGGTTTCAATTTGTATGCCATTTTTCTGGTTCTGGTGGTATTTCGGTGAATGACTGTATAGTATTACCTATAGAGATGTTGATAATACTACAGGTTAGGTGATGCAGGTGGGCGTGTTCACTCAGCAGGTGCGCGCGCAGACTAGCCACCTTAGTGCTATCCCATCCCATAAACAGTGTAGGGGCGGGGCTATCGCCACGCTTTCCTTTCGATGCTTAATCGCAGCGCTCAATGTACAGACAAATCATATGGTGGCATTACTTCTAAATCTTTCATATATTGAAAATTATTTCTTTGCATGATAAGATTTTCTACGACACTCATTCCATTATTGTTTATGAATGTATAGTCTCCAATCTTTCTTTCCTTACCGTAACGACCATTAGCTATAGTGAAGCCTGTACTTTTACAAAATTCTAGCAGACGCGCCCCTAGACGATTTAGAACATGATCTTTGCCTATCCTAGGTGTAATACAAGTTCAATTTTGTTAAAACTGGTTACTGTCTGAAAATCGGTTTGTTGAAACACATAAAATGTTAAAGGGTATGCGCGTGTCTTATATTTCTGATGTAACTTTAATCCAGAACAGTCATATTAAAGACGAAATTTATCAACATTCTTATTGAAGTAATTTTGATATCCAATAACAGTAATACAACTAGAAAGGTATCTTTTAATCTGGAAGTGGCATTTTGCAGGTATCTTAATAAAAAAAGAAAAGAAATAAGATGTTCGGGGCTGTGCCGTGTTTGCCGTTTCTGACTGAAGTTTGCTCCGAAAAGGGTAAACATTGTAACGGTTTTTATAAACTTCTAATTGCAAACAAATCTATTTAAAATAATTGAAACATAGCTTGTAAGGTGTCATCTAATATGCAAACATTGTTTTAAAGATATCTTGCGAAATAAAAAAAAATAGTCGGTAGGGCTTTGTTTTCGATTGCTTATATTAATTTGACCCAAAAATGATCCATATTTGGGGCAAATTTCTATTTAGGATAAAAAACAAATATAAAATGTTTTAAGACAGCCATAAGGTACCCTTTATTGATTTTTGAAGATATTGTAAGGCCCCAGGATGAGGTGTATTGAAACAAATGTTGTTTTCTTTCATAAATGTTAATGTTTACTCACCTTTGAAATTACACATAATGTTTAATAGCTGATGATTAGCATAAGCACAAGGATAAAGACCGTTGCTCTTGTTAATTAGACAGAACAACCAATCCTATACATGTGATTTAGCTACATTCTTACTAACCAACTGTATCTTACTTCGAATGTCATTAGTTTCTGCGAATTTCTTTGTTTACATCATCATTATTCCTAGGTAAGTGATCCTATATCCTCGGAATCCATGTAATGAGTTTTGTAGCCACTTTCTTTTATCCTAGAAATCACTAGTTGTTTTACGAAGACAATGTTATATAGAATATTCCTTATTTATTGTCTGTGCAGACGAGCAACCTTGAAATGGTAGCCATTTTGTGTTTACGCAGTACGTTTACTATGCGATCTGTTTAAATCTCTCTGCTAAAGGAGTGTGTAGTTCTAGGAACCAGAAATTATGATTATCTGATAAAAAATGTGTTTTTAAATTTTATTCTTTGTCAGTATGTGTTTAATTCATTGTTAAAGAATACGTCTGAAAGCGCACTATATCTTTTGCACATGATTTTTTTGTGCGTTCTATTTTGCACACTATTTTCTTGTGGATTCTATTTTTTTGTGGCCACAAGATTTTCTGTGGCCAAAAGATTTTCTGGTGCATGCACAAGATTTTCTGGTGCAGGCGCAAGATTTTCTGGTGCACTGAGACCAGTATAAATAGCTGTGAGTTTCCTCAGTCGGGGACTCCAGCACTTAGCAGACGTTAGTTTGATTTTATCATATTTCTTTTATTTTTTGTTAAATATTTGTTTTATTCAATTCAAGGGATAAGTAAATTCAGTAGATAAATATTTTACATTAGGAAATACGTAGTTAACGTATTATTTTTGCTGTTATTGGAGTGAATAGTATTTTAACGTTAGGGTTGAATATTTTAAGCAAACAAGATTAATGTGATTCTTACTGTTCTTAACGTAAGGTGAATGTATACAAAATATTTGTTATTATGTGTATGAATGGTGGCCGCGTTATTTAATACGTAAACATAGAATTCTCGCAGCGTCTATTTATTTGCGTGTTTACTGAAAAAATATCCTAAAATTAGTGAATTGATATACTTATAACTCAACTGTTTTGTTCTATTGTTTGATAAACAATAAATCAATTATTTAGTTAAACTTATACATCGTTAATATAAATAAAGCTGGAGTCCAACCAATAAAACAACATCACTCCGGGTGCCGTAACAATATGTTGCGAAATAAAATTAAAAAAAGAATAGTAGGGTAGGGCCGTGTTTTCCACTGACGCTATTTTGACCCAAAAATGACCCAAATTTGAGGCACAACTTTATCAACTTCTATTTAGGATAATTTAAATATAAAATGTTTTAAGACAGCCATAAGAATACCCTTTAATATATGTAAATAATTCCGAAGATATCTTGCGCAATAAAAAATAAGTCGGTAGGGCCGTGTTGTCCCTTGCTGACGTTATTTTAACCCAAAAAAGACCCAACTTTGAGGCAAAATTTATAAACTTCTCATTGGAATAATTTTAATATAAAATGTTTCTAAGATAGCCATAAGTGTATCATGAGTGCAAAAATAATTTGATATCTTGCGAAAAAACAAATAAGTCGGTAGGGCCGTGTTTTCCATTGCTGACGTTATTTTGACCAAACGATAGCCCAAGTTTGAGTTAAACTTTTAATAAATTTCTAATTGGAAAAATTTTAATATAAAATGTTTCTAAGATAGTCATAAATATCATGTTATATGCAAAAATAATTTCGAAGATACCTTGCGAAATTAAAAAGTTAAGGGTTAGGGCCGTGTTTTCCCTTTAGCGCCGTACTTATTTTACGGCCGAGCCGTGTTTTAAATGTGTCCTCCTAAGTCCGCATTCCAGCAGGTCGTCAATTAATTTTATCACTAAAATGTACGGAATTTTTATTTATAACAGTGTTTTTTATTACTTGTTATCTTATTCTTTGTAAATATTTGATTAGTTCATGATTCTTTTATACTTGGTGCCTAGACAATGCGACAAGAAAACACAATCACAGCTATAGCAGAGACCACAATTTGCATCGTGCATCACAAGACAATGAAATCTAGCTGATTCCTTGACAAGCGCTCGTCGGCCGAAACTAACTCTTGGTACTCTTGTGGTGTTAAAATAGAGTGATTATAGAATTGGTGTTAAGAAACGTTTTCAATAAATCACGACCATGTCAGCAGCAGACAAGTAACAAAGCAACAAAAAATAGACATTTACCCCTTTTAATGTATATCTTATTTGCCTAGCAATAAATAATATTTAACAACTTTTAAAGTTGTAAATAGGAATATAGGAAAAAGGTCCTATGAGAATTACCACGATAACTTAAATCAAAATTACATCTAGACAAATGTAAAGAGGGTAAATATAAAACTATCAAAAACACAGAGACACATAACACACAAAAAAACAAGAAGTTACCGCCTTGGAACAGTCTTTCGGCAAAAGGATCGACTGGGGTGCTTAAACCTGGTTTGTGGATCGCTCCGACCTCGAACATCCTGGAAGTTTTTCTATCAAACAATGTAAATAAAAAATATCCTCAAAGTGAGACAACTAACAATAAGCACCTACATCAGGGGTTAAAACTGATGCCATGAACTAATATACAAAGTAGCCTCGACAACCTAAAAGAGTTCGAGTATAGACAACTGTTCTACCACATATTCTTTATATGTGTTTGTATAACAGGGTATATATATATATATATACATGGACAACTGTTCTACCACATATTCTTTATATGTGTTTGTATAACAGGGTATATATATATATATATACATAGACAACTGTTCTACCACATATTCTTTATATGTGTTTGTATAACAGGGTATATATATATATATATATATATATATATATATATATATATATATATATATATATATATATATATATATATATATATATATATATATATATATATATATATATATATATATACATAGACAACTGTTCAACCACATATTCTTTATATGTGTTTGTATAACAGGGTATATATATACATAGACTGTGGTAATGAAACAAGTCTTGGAAGTTTAATCGTCGCTTTTTCAAAACTACAGAAATTATGTCGCATGGTCCCATGTGGGTCTGGATCCATAGTGTGAACAGACGAACTGCAATAAACTGTTCCAAGACATAAATTCAACATACTGATTTTGTCTACTCAGTAGACATAAATGTCAAGATAAAACACTGTCGATGCCGCATATCATCTTCACCTACAAATAACTCAGTGCGTCTAGCGCAGGAAAAACATTTCAAGACATCCACATACAATTATATTTGGCAGCTTCATACCAGCCCTCTGTCAAAAGTACTCTTTAACAATGAACTAAAACAAATAGAACGTGTGCTTCTTTTCCAGTTAGTATACTAATTGGTGTATGTGAAGCAAGGGAGAACGTCAATATGTTCATTGACTTAATTATTAAAGTCTTACAAAAAGCTTGAAATGAAATTGAACTTAATTATTCACAATCATAACAAATTATTTATGTGAATCTGTACATAAAAATAGCAAATAACAAATAGTGTAGCACATTATCAATTAACACAAACCTATATAAACTTTGTCTAATTACATTTTAAGAGCTCTCTAATTTAAACATATATCTAAAATTAAAGAAGGTATTGTACGTTTGTTATTTTAGATCGTAGGTAATTAATTACTTAATTAAGGAATTTCCACGCAAAAGCAGATCTTTCGTAGCTTGTGCCAAAACTGCTGCACCATTGTACACGAGTTTGTTATATTATTAATAGATATATAATCAATACCTTTTAAACGTTTATGAAATAAGTTTGCTGAACTACATAAAATTTGTAAAATTATTGCATTTATCGGATGATTTACAACGTTAAACATTCACTAATCAATATAATAAGATCTTTTTCAAATGTAAAATATTCAACCGACTTCTGTTTGCCTGTGCAAAACGGCAATCAAATCGACTAGTATTGTTCACCAATTCTATATAATTGTATTCCCTCGTTTATTGCCATTACCCATATTGGCAGAAATAATAAGTATAGATATTAAAAGGCTACATGCACATAAGTACGTTTTTTGGAAAATCTAGAGCTCTTCAACTACCTTCAGTTAAGCTATGGAATAATAAACGTTAGATTTAAAGCAATGAGATACTTAAAAAAAAGTTAAATCTACAATTCTTCCATACTATTACAAGATATAATGTAATATCATCTGTGCTTATAAAATACTGCAATACAGAGGAAAAAATAATGCAGAAATGGTTTATCTCATATGAGGAAATTGAAAGTTTTAAATGATTTATGTCAAATACGAAACTCATTCATTTTACCCTATTTTGTACTATCGTAAATTTCTCAAAATTTTCACATACCATATTCACTTTGACATGTCAAATTGGCTGTAAAATTGATTTTGCATTCTGGGGATTAAGAGAATCCGTTAATTAGTGTTAAATGCTCAAACAAATGCACCATCCTTGTATATATATATGACATGCTCATTATTCAGCATTAGCTGATTTATTTTAAGATGGATTAATTAATGGTTAAACCTTTTCCCATTTATTGTTCAGACTTCTTATGTCAGTACTACTTCATATTCAAATAAATTTGAAATAAACTTCAATAAAATGACTGTCTATATAAGGTTAAAAGAATTGGTTTTCAGCATTAAATTTATGTTTGCCTTAAGTTGCTCATAGGAATGTCTTTTAAAAATAACGAAAAGTCAGGGATGGATTCAGGGTGGGGGGATTGGGGATGGGGGATGCATCCCCACCAACCTGGTAAAAGAGTAAAGTTGTGAACACACATACATGTAAGCTTAAAAACACTAAGCTTTTGAAGTAAATTTTGTCTGCTGATAGCTTAGGTAGAAGTTAGTGTGTATATATATATATATCTAGTATTTACTGAGATAAATGTGAATGGATCTTGTTTCATGCACCCATTTTTTTTTTATCTTGATCCGCCCCTGTGAGGAGTATCGAGGCAACACGCAATCTTTGTAAAGTTTAAGATTCCAGAGGGATTTTAAACATGTAAACCTCTAAATTCTACTACATAAAGGACAATAGAGACAAATACGAATAATTGAAAGTAAGTAAACTCAGTAAGAAAAAATAGGAACTAATGAGGATTCATTCGAAATGACAAATGATTCACAAATAATGGCAGACAAATGTCAAATGTAATAACTAGTTTCCCATTTCACATTGTCAACTCTATATAACACACTATTGAATAGAGGAAATTCAAACAACGACTTTCCAAAATATTGTCGTAAGTTCGTGTAGTCTGGACGACTTGCCCGTCATGTAGTTAAATGGCAATGCAAGTTCTTAAGATCTGAAGAGTCAGCTGCAACCAAAGCAGTTCACCGATTATTTTGCGGACTGCAACCATCAACATTAAGGTTTCTGAAAAGGTTTAGTACACATATTAGAAAAACAACGGGAACCTTGGTTTTGTTGAACTATATAGCACATTGTTATAAATTTCACATGGTTTATGCTCTGCTGTATATTTTTGTTTTCATTCTGCTATTATGCTTTGAAGCAATAAATTATTTTACTGCGAAATATCTTTTTACTGCTCTAGTCATTTTGTAAAAGTCGAAGCCTTGGTGTAACATTTTACTTTTAAAACACTATTGCCTAGATCAATTACTTTCTCATCCATCACAATGTACATTCATCGATGAAATTGCTTTCAATTGTCTATTAATTTTGTCAATAGCAGTGAGCGGCCATACCCTAGATGTTACGATGTTGGATTGATGCGGGGTCCCTGGTACGAACCCCAAAACTGACCACGCGATATTAATCATTGAGCATGATTATTTATGACACACTGCTCCACAATGAATATAAGTTCAAAGAACATGTATCCCATCCTACTATAAAAATAGTAAAAAAATGCAAATTAAAATCAACATTCACATATAACCGATCGTACAACGTCCTGTACCAAACAAATGGAGGAATTGACCGGCGTGCATTTTCTTACGTTTAGACTAATTTCCGGAGATAAGAGGTAAGTTTATTAAATTATATATATATATATATATATACTACCAGTCTTAGTATTTGTAAGATTATGCAGTTGTCCTACTTATTGCACCAAAGGAATAAATTATCTGTCACTCATCACATCTAACGCAACGTCAAAACTTTCAAACGTTCAGTACTTCAAATCTTTGGAAATCATTTAAAAGAAATGGATGGTAGCTACAAAACGTATTTATTTACAGGTCTTTAATCCGTTTACTTGAATAATATTATTAGCAAATCCTAAATCTCCTTCCAATTACACTGTATCACTCATTAAGAAAATAGTAATTATGTTCATACGTGCAGTATAATGATGACATTGATTTCGGATTATGCATATAATAGTAAAACTACTAAGCCTACAAGTATTGACTAATTAACCTACTTTGAAACTTAGAAACTAACACACAGGCCAGTAAGAAATTGGAAAAGGTATCTAACATTTCTAGCAATTAAATACTGCTACTGATCTGTTACTATAACTATATGACAATTATCAATTTTAATTAGGTTTGGTATATGAAGTTTGTTATAAAAATGCCATACCTTTTATTGTAACTCACTTTTCGCTTTTTGGTAAAGGTTACTTTGGTACGGGAGGGGGGGTTCGATCCAGGGTCGCGACATGCAAAAGTCATAAATATGGTAATGGTATAGCTCCCTTGCTAACCCTCAAACAAATATAAGGGTAGTTCCACGACTGGTTGGCCCGGTGTCAAGATAATGTGACTAGGTGTGATATAATGCCAGATGTTCACGGCATATTATACACAGTGATAGCAGCACTATTGCTGCTTCAAGTGTACTCTGTCTCCAGATAACTGAAATACTGTTGGTGGGACGATAAACCCAATAAACAAAGCTTGCTGTTGTCTTGCCTATGAATAAATACATCGTTTTCGATTTCAATTTATAGAATTGTTATGATTCACTTTGCGATTTTACATTCGACACGATCTGAAAAACGACCATACAAGAGACATTTGAATCAGGGGCAGATCCAGAACATTTTGGTGGGGGTGTATGAATCAAGATCCATTCAACTTTATCGCAGAAAATACTAGAAATAGATACATAGTAAGGGACAACTTCGACCTAAATAATCAACTGACAAAATTTACCTTAAAAACTTTTTATGTTTTTTATGCTTACATGTATGAGTTTTCATAACTCTACTCTTTAACATGGTTAGTTGGTGGGGTACGCATCCCCACTTCCCTACCCAACCCCTGCACCCATCCCTGCATTGAATGAAAAATGAGTGTTTTTGCTGTCATAGAAACATGCACGAGACAAGGAACGTACCATATCGACCTATGTAGGCCGGATCCTCAGTATAGTGTGATTGGACAAGACGGCATTAAAGCATGACAAGTCATGTTAACATCAACGCAGCATCTCGTCTGAACTTTGCCTGTTTTCTTGCAACAACAACCAAGACATAACGAACTTCTGACAAAGTGTGTTTGCAGAAAAAGACGACATGATATATCTCTGGACTTCGGCATTCTTTTATTGTCGTGAGTTAGTGTGTCTCCCGTGGCAAAAAAAACAAGGCGTCAAAAATTCTCAGACAAGTCAAATTGTCAGCTTCATAGCAGCACAACAAGGAATCTACTGACGTAACAAAAATTGTTTGAGACGAGATGATAATAAAGATATCGATATACATAAATGTCGTAAACGATAAATCTTCAGCTGATTATTTTCTAACGTTTGTCCAAAGTAACATTTTCTCTGGAGAACATGTCTGTGTTGGATTGACCAGTACACGTCATGTCAACATAATAAGGTTGTCTGGTAGTTAAAAATCTAATCCATAGATACTTAAAGTATAATTAACCTTGCTTTCTGGAGAAGAGAAGTTATTTCCAAAGCATATGCCTTTTAATCAAAACAACAGTATTCATCCAAAATGAACAAACCTCTTTTATGTTATAGACATGATCTGACGATTAAAAATTCCTGTATAACAGTGACAATCAAACAATGATATGTCCTATGAGCATGGCAACATAGGCCAAAATTTGAAAAGACACTGGACAAAGGTGTTCATATGCAAGCCACAT
Organism: Sinonovacula constricta; assembly: GCA_007844125.1. Lineage (NCBI taxonomy): Eukaryota > Metazoa > Mollusca > Bivalvia > Cardiida > Solecurtidae > Sinonovacula > Sinonovacula constricta. The sequence goes on along the minus strand of CM017560.1, from coordinate 28,527,413 downwards.
GTAAAATTATGAACAAATCTGTGATGAGTCATTAAACAAAACAAAAAAGCAGACCCAACAGTTACCGCCGTGGAACGGTCAATTGGCAAATGGGACCGACTGGGGTGCTTATACCGGTTTTACAGAGCTCTAACCTCGCACTTCCTAAGGGGTTTCTCAAATGCAAGCAATGAAAATAAAACCGATCTAACTGAATAAAAAAATATCCAAGCACTTTCGTTGATAAGCTGATGAAGTTGTTAGTGACTTAATTGAAAAATAATGTCCATATGGTGCATGTACCTGGAAGAGAAGATTGTATCATTTCCATTAGAAGAACTACACAAAATTAAGGATAGCAAATTAAAAATATTTTTAAATCGTTCGTAGAAAAGCCTATCGGGAGAGAGTAGAAGTCTTAATTCTCAAAGACTGATGATTATTATGTCTTTCTTACATAGATTTCTAAAACTGTGATAAATAGGATTTTCCTGATACTGGTAAATGTTGGTAGGTAAGGCTTATTTCTCTTCTACCTGAATGGTGTACTGCATAAGATTGATATTTGTAGTTTACATACCAATCATTGACATTTACAATGATAGCAAACTATTGAACTATCCACTACTGAACACTACTGAAATTTATGTTTCAATATACATAACTGTTACTTGTTGCCCAAATGCTTTTCTCTGCCATGCCTTGCGATTTGTCACCTAAAATTAAAAATAGTAACTTAAAAATCTATTGTGCGCCTCTGCTTAAACAAAATTAAGCCATAGTATAAACACTTACAATTTTTCGCAAAAAAATGCTTAAAACAACATTTCTTATAGCATGAACATTGTAAGAATAATGTGCAAACAAAAATTCAACCTTTCTTGTACTGTCTTGATTTATTTTGCTTTGACGTAATCTGGACTACATTAATCAACTCCAGACAAAACATCCTATACATGGCTTTTCACTTAATAATATCTCTCTTGACCGGTTAAAAAAACCTCTGAAATTGCATTCATTTTAGCAGAACAGCAAATTTAACTTCCCAAAGCAAAAATACAAAAAGGAATAACTATTATAATGTAATAGAGGAGTACAGAAAATTCACAACAACCATAAATAAGGTCAGTACATGAATATTATGTTACAGCTTTGTATGCCTCTTCTCTGGTCGATTTATTATTGATTCAATGATTTAATTTTCTTTGCGATCAATAATCTTGTGGAGACCTTTTAAAAAATATAAATCTTATCTCTCCTCAATGTGGACATTGTTTTTATTTACATCACTAGTTTCTTTGAAGGATGTCATAACACATCTCTAAGACAACATCATCGTTTGGACAGTTGCTGTTGCTGTTTGTTGTTTTTGTTTCAAATAGATCTGGTTTCTTTTCACTGCTAGCATTTGAGAAACCCCTAAAGAAGTGCGAGGTTAGAACCGGTTTAAGCACCCCAGTCGGTCCCATTGATTTGCCGTTTCCAGGCGTAACTATTTGGTTGCTCTATTTGTTTAATGACTGATCACAGATTCGTTTTCACTGTTATATATGGCTTGCATGTGAATACTCTTGTCCTGTGCCCTTGTCCTGTGCCTTTTCAAATTTTAGTATATTTGCAATGCTCATTTTTCCTAATTATGATGGCAGTGCGGTTCGATTCTTAGACATGTAATTTCTCAACCTCTCATCGCGTGAGTTCGAATCCTAATCGCGTGAGATTTTTTATGTTGTAGGGGCTTCCAGCTAACCTCAAATGTGCCGTGGTTCTACGCAGACTTAAGTTTGTGGTTTTCGCCCATCACAAACAAAGACGAACTAATGAAATGCACATAAACAGAATAAAATACAGCGAACTATTACATTAAAATATATAAATACATCTGTCAAAATAAGAAAACTTATCGAAAAGAATCCCAAAGAATACTGGAAGTTTTTAAGATTACTGACTTTAAATTTTAAATGTTAAAGTGTTCGTGTTAATGGTTTTTTAGATGGTATCCGACAGTTTTGACCAAAACTTCTTTTCTGAAATAACCAAATAAGTGATTGTTATCTGAAAAGTTCCTGCAAGATGCTGTTCATTGATGTCCTAGATCTGTGTGAACAGTCAAGCATAAATTGCCACTCGTCTTTCTAAACTGGTACATGTGTAGGTATTTTCTATCCCAGCCACGCTTCAGAGATAGCTGCCATGTATTTTTTAAACTTATAACGCCACATGACCACTTACTTTTGAGATCAAGTTATATCGTCATCCGGGGAATCCGCTGTGACGTCGATATCTATTTTTAGCAGAGACCACTCTCGCGCTTTATAAACTGTTTGAAAGATTACACAGATTGATTATTTCGCGATAAGTTCTGCTTACCCATTCAATTAGTAATAACAATTGCGTATATTAAGACTAAAGACTAAAGTATTTTATAAAAATTACGCCTATTTAGACTTACCAAAAAGACATTTAGCGAAATTGTATTACCATACTATGCTGCCAACTTTATCATAAAAAAAGGTTGCGAGAAATAATCGATTTACTAGAACGATTACAAACTTATTTCCTTCGCAAAATCAGCAAAACATACAAATCTACATCAATATCTTTTTTTCATGGCAAATTACGCTAATATTTCATTGCCTTCAAAATACAGCGTAAAAAAGATATTATTGTAGCTGCGTCTTCTATAAGAAGAAACATAATTAGTAAGCAGTTATTCAAAGTCATGTTAGACACACAAAAAACATTTAAAAAACATTACTTTCAAATGCGTAGATGAAATATAAAACATACGGATGTATTGTCGTAGATCGTATTGTATAGACTGTGTTTAAAGTGTCAGTTTTTACGTTATGAAATAAAACCTAGACATTTAAAATCGTACAATACTGCAACTGAATGATACAGTATTTCACATACATGTAGTTTTTGATTGTTCGATCGTCAGAAACCACGGATGTGCCTTAATGTCTCTACGCTCTTGGTCTATGCATGTAGGTGCTCGGCGAGAACAGTGCCTCATTACCTTTTCGAATAGAGCGACTTCGTATCCTATAAAACGTTGGCTCACGTATTTCGGTATTGTTAATGGAAAAAATCTCCAGTTTGTGATAACGGTTCATACTGTGTATATAACAACATGTAACGCAATTTCGTAACCATCGAGCTCTCTTTCTCTCTCTCTCTCTCTCTCTCTCTCTCTCTCTCTCTCTCTCTCTCTCTCTCTCTCTTTCTCTCTCTCTCTCTCTCTCTCTCTCTCTCTGTCTTTCCCAAACCCCGCTTTCGTTTTCTTTCTCTTTTTATCGCAGATTAGCAAGGCAACTAATGCAATATAATATACAGTGCCATAGACACAGAAAGAGAGAAAGAGAAAGAGAGAGAGAGAGTAAAGGAGAGATCGACAGAGAGATACGCGAAAATAGAAATAAGGTCATTGCAAGCAACCATACAAAACTCACGTAAACACACACACACACCTATATATATATATACATGTATATATATTTGCTTTGTTATAAATGTTCACGACATGCTCTAACTGCATTCCATCAAATAAAGCATGTTAGGTGTTACAAATAGAAAATAACATGTTTTTTCCGGGTCTTTGGAACTCACTTTGGTCCCGAAAAAAGCTGTATAAATAGAGTTTGGATGCTGATAAATAATGAATGAATGACACTATTTTCTGCGAGGTTTTCATGAGACGACCACCTTTGGCCAAACGTTAACTAAGAAAGTGTCGACGTTTTCAGGAGATTTCGTCGTTAAAGAAACCCCATCTGCGACATTTGTTAAAGGCCTGTCAGCCTGTTGCATGGTATAAAACGGATTAACAAAATAACAACTCTATTCATCATTCATTCGCTTTATGAACCATACGTATCCATACTTACAAACACGTTAAAAGAAACAACATCGGAAGGGAGGGAGAGAGACAAAACTTTGACTAAGTGTCCAAATGGAACGGATTTCATAAATAAAATTGGCAGTTAAAATTTAGATTGACGCAATAGGGATCTGGTTAAAAAATAGCTTCAATTTATGTATGACAAAACTTTACGATGAATCTAAAAATTGTGTTATTGTTTTGTGTTGGAAGTATTTTGTTAGTACTATTCTTAGAAATGAGTAAGTATGCATACCTAAGAACATTACGTACAAACTTTAAATAGTATGCAGTTATTTGTTAAGATGAAAACACAAGAATAATAAAACTGCGATGTGAAATATCACTAACACTTTAATAACAGAAAACTACTTGTGTTCAATGTTCCTTTATGCTTACAAAAATAAAATTCAATTCCGTTATAAATTCTCTGACAAAATTAAAGTTAATACAGAAACGATTTATTGAAAGCAACATTACAGCTTTTTTAGCGCAATAATCATTGTTTGGCATTTTACACGAAATCAAATTAAGATCGTTTTAGTGTATAATTACAGTCTTTACAGTAAACATTAAAACAAGTGTCAATCACAAAACGACGGAAATAATGTTTTGGGGCTTGTATCAATGTGATAAAAATGAATCTAATGCCGAAACAAAAACAAATAAGATAAACAGTTGTTGTTTTTTTAATTTGAACGAAACTTACATTTTAATAATGATTGCAACTGTGTGAAAACCAATCTCATTAAAATCATATCCTAATTTCCCTCATCTACTTCCCGTGATTAGGATCTGACTACATCGCATAAGAGGTCGTGTCAAAATGACCTTTGTGTAATTGAATATGCATAGACAAGTGCCCGTATTTCGACCAATGCAATCGCTCCTTTCAAAACTACTATAGAATCCTTCCCGATACAGCAGTCAACACATACCACTTTTTAAACCGCTGAATCAGCCATCCTTTCTATTGGCATGCATTAATTTTTACACATTTTGTTCAATCAACAATTTATCTATCGGTATCTACCATAACATTTCATAATTCCATTTTTAAGTAGAATACGAAAGGATTTTCAACGCAACCCACTGCGAAAACGCTTTCGTTATCCGCCATGACAATTGCAGCGAGCGAGTTGTGAATGTATTTACCAGTGTTACTAAAATAAGGATTTCTAGTTCAAAACTTCTTTTTGTTGGATGGTTTATACATATTTGTAGAGGTTATATATGTCTCTTTTGAAATATGTAAAGTTAAGTTTAAGAATGTGTGTAGATTGCATGCAATCACGAGTTAAACGCGACCCTTTACCATTAAAATTTTATAGCGTGTAGAACGTTGCTCGCAGTATACCACAAGATTTTGTTGCCGAGAATTTCATTGGCTACTGAAAAGGTCAATTTGAGGTGAACCGTAATGGGAAGTCATCAGATCCTATTACGCGTAATACTGGAGCTGATTTTAATGAGATTGTGTGAAAACGTGCCATGTTCTGTATACTATAGAGTAAACTGTTTTTATTAATTGTTCAGAAAACGGCACAAAAAAAAATACAGAAATATGACAACAGGGCAATAACCAATTTTGTTGCATACATAATTATGTTAACGTTTATGCTTATATAATCTAATTTACAGCAGAGGTCAGACTAGCAGTGAAAAACTTTAGGATAGGTTTGCCAGACTCGGGTTCTATATTCAGAAGACCCCAACAGGGTAAGATAACGCATGTTGTAAGCATTTGTTGCAATAATATATATGTCACGAGGCCTTTTTAATCGGCATTTGTTCTTAATTAATTTCTGCAATGTTTTTCCTCATTGGTATCTAAATCAATTAATCTTCAAATAAAATCACCCTGTCATCCTGTCATTTAAGTAAGAAAGCGACTGTGGGAAAGTGCTAAATCATCACCTTATATCGCCTTGACCAAGTTGACGCACGAATATTGTGCTGAAATAGTTTCGGTTTTGAATACAATATACCGACAGAAACTTGATCCTAACTTATCTACTATTCGTCGGGGAAGACCCCCTAACAAATGTCTGTATGGCACTACTGACCCTCCAACGATCACTCGGAAGTCCTTCCTGCATGAAGTCTCTAGCCTCGACTTGGACTCGAGTCCACGAGAAGTGACAAGTGGGGGATTATAGCCGCTTAACCACGCATGATGCATTAAAGAGGTTTTATCGGTACTTCATGTTTATTTAAAGTACTTCTGTACTATCAGGGCAAATGCTACCAGGCATTAAGTATGACTTTAAGTTAGTTTTATTTTTACAATGGGCATAACGTACATGTAATGTAATGTTAAATTAATTTTTACTATCTACAGAGGGCCCCGTCTACGTTTTACTGCTGACGTACATGCGCTCAGGTTCCAGTTTTACAGGCGACGTTCTACAGCAAATACAAGAGGCCTTCTACGTGTTTGAACCTCTCAAAATGTTCTACGGCGAGCAAGACATACTCTCTACTGAGATGATCACAAAGTAAGCTAAAGCCTTTTTTTTCGGTCGAAAATAGAGGTAACCAGATAATAAGATACGAATTATCAACATAGGACGCTGATTGAGTAAAATCGTCTTGTAAGTTTTGACAGATAGCCAGGTTTTTGTTAAAATAATCATTTGATTCTAACGGACAAAGTATATATCAAATGACTTTTGACATGATGTGGTTTGTCCAGGCTATTGTCATCATTCAAACCATCTCGTTCTTTCATACCCTTTTAAAGGCATAAAGGAACTTGGAATGTGGTTTTTATCTATCTGACTTCACACTATGATAACAGTGAGAGGTTAATAGATCAGGGGTGGGAAGTGGGGATGGGGTGGGTCTACCCTGCCTGACAGTCTCCGGCAGTGGTATCATGAAAGGGTGGAGATTAGAGTAGTGTTAACCAATGGCAGTGCTGTAAGCTCATAACCATTAAGAGTGACTACGTGATTTATGACTTCTCTATGGCATCTTCGTGGATGAAACACAAATTAAGTGTCCAACTGAGATCACGCATCATGGTGTTATTATCTTTTTAGGGTACTCTAAAGAAGATCATGTCCATTGTTTTTAAGATTTGCTTTACGCTTTTAAGTTTATTCTCCACTGTTGTCTGATTTAACTCTTCACTCTTCTGTTCTTCGCCTTTATATCTACGTATATAGTACGTCTTTATATCTCTGTTTTCTCTCCTACACCGTTAAATCTCACTCAAAGTGTCCTTCGCCTTTAAATATATACTCCTTATTGCTACGCCTCAAGTTTTCACTTGTCCGTCAAGCGTCTAGGACAAAACTCTTTTCTGTTCCACGCACTTTAGGCCCCAATGTTCCCTTCGTATTTTCACGGCGATTAGCCTCTTTTCTTCTGCCTAGCGTATTTAATTCTCTCCCTCTCATCTTGTGTGTCCTACGCACACTAGTATCGCCACTTTTGTCAAACGACATTAACCTTCCCTCTTTTACCACATTTTTTCAACTCTTCCTCTGTAAATCCGACGCCTTTAGCCCTCGCTTTTTTATCATGTGCCTTTTAGACCCAATTCTTCTTTCATAGATCATAAACCGTACCCTCTTTTATCATAGATATTTAAGAATCCCTTCCTTTCGTCCGACGCTTTTAACTCTACCCGTTTGTATCATGACTGAAGGTCTCCCTTTTGTCGACCGATGTATTTAAATAAGACGTTCAGATCGAAATGGCCTAAACACAGCGTGACTCTGGCATATAAGGCCAAAAAGGATGTTTGTTTCCGCTAACTGTCCCCCTAAAAAATAGGGTTTTTTTTCCACAACACAAGAGTTTAGCACTGTTTCAAATAAAATCAACATTTTTAAAGGAATTCCTATATATTAAGGAAAGTAAAAAGCCATGATAAATATAAGGTTATCCGAAACTCATAATTTTAGTTTAATATTTTCCTCCCAGAATATGATTCATTTGAATACTGCACAAAAGTTTATTCAATGTCAAAAATGGAATGGGTCAGCCAAAATTTTTCACCAAATTAGGAGTATTGTCTGATTGAGTAAAAGTCACTTAATTCACAATGTCTATGTATTGCCCTCGAAAACCATGGAATAAAAGAAACACGTGATTTCCAAGAACACACTATTTTATTAAATCAATGAACACGTGGCAGGGGTAGACATGCAATTTTGTAGATTTATTTACCTGTAAATTGCCAGTTTTCCCCTTCACTTTGTCGTACGGTTTGGAAATTTCCCTTATTGTAAGTGTCCAACATATAGGTTTCTTCGTGGTGAGAACATTGTTTTAATCTGACCCCAAAATACCGCGGCCATGCTTGCACCATTATCTGGGTACCGAAAGCGCACGGTTAGAGTAATAATAAGTAGACGCATGATTAACTTACACAATCCTTATAAGCGTCACCGCGACCCAGAGAAAAAGAAAACGAAATGACCGAAGTTAGCGAAATTTACACACATACACAAAATGTTTCGCAACCGAGATGAATGCTAGAAAAAAAAATTAGGGACGGGGCAAAAAGTAGGGTCGGCCAGGTTGGAAACAAACAACTTTTTTACGCTTAACGAGAAAAAATGTTGCAAATCGGGCCTTATCTTACAAATGGTACCTATATATGTATAAAGATGAACACATCTTTTCAACACCATCATGTGTAATAATACATCATCAAAAAGGTTCATCAATCAGCTCGTACTGTTAAAAGTCTCTCAGGCGTCGACTGCCCAAAGCTGAATCCCCAGACTTGTGACATGTAAATCATATGTTAAAGGTGGTATCCGACAGTTTCGTTCAAAAATATCTTCATTAAACATCATATTAAAACATTGTTACCTTAAACAGATCACACAACATTTTTGTTTATTGATGTCCTAAACCTGTCGGAAAAGTGAACCACAACGGCACAATCGTCATTACAAGCATGTATTTCCTATCTGAACTACGCTGCACAGTTTAACTATTTTTTAACCAAGAAAACCATGTGACCATTTATGTTTTCGTTCATCCACATCATCCGTTGTGACGTCGATGTCTATTTTAAGCAGGAATTCAAATCGTTCTTATTTACAGATATTGTTACGTATATAAGATGTAGGCAAACTGTCGGATACCAACTTTAAAATAAAACTGCGCTTAAACGCGGAGATTTCGTCTGGCCACGGGGAAATAATTTTTCTTGTTATGCACTGCATTTAAACGCAAAAATTATTGACTCGAACTAGCATCCGGAAAAGATTTTTACTTTACATAGCCTACGTTCTACCTATTGCACTAATGAGCAATGCGGGACATTTAGAGGGTCTGCTAATATTAAATCTGTATTCTATATTAACTGTGTTAGAGCACTTTTAAATTCAACTCAGTTCAAACAGCCGAACGTTTTAAATAGTACAGCCAAATACCAATTGACCTTATTTTGACACATGAAAAATCTATGAGTGTCAGGTAAATATTTAGGAGCAATATTATGTATCATCATTTCTTAATAAACCTTTGTCAGAATATCAGCATTGAATAATGGATCACATATTCGGCATTTGGCATAAATGCATATAGTCCATCTATACTTCCGATGCATTATCAAATTAAATTACGTTAATTATAACTTACTAGATTTTCTGTTGTAATATGTTGCAGTGATGATGAAGACAATGTTCTTGGAGCAAGAAATGTCATCCGTAATTGGTTTATGTGTGACATTGACAGCATGCCAATTAAATACCTTTCGGATTCATTCTTGAGTAAGTTTAATAACTAGCTTATGATTAATATCCAACAATTTTGTTTCGAAATAACATTACTTTAACCGAAGCTAATCCTTAAAAAATAAATTTAATGAATTATCACATGTTTACTTATCACTAAATCAATGAAACTATATTTTGAGAGTTATAAGTCTTTGGAAATAAAACATTTCAAATACAACAAGTAAAAAACATTCGTAGCAGGAGTAGTAATAAATGGTTGTATAATTGAAAAGATGGCTATGCTATAAGTGACTTACCCCTTTATAAATTAAATGTTCGTTCATCGTGTTTATCGTCCCACCAACAGTATTTGGAGACGATGTCCACTTGAAGCAGATATAGTGCTGCCTTCACTTTGTATAACATGCCGTGAGCACCTGGCATGATACCACACCCAGTCACATTATCCTGACACCGGGCCAACCAGTCGTGCAACTACCCTTATATTTGCATGAGCGTTAGCAAGGGAGCTATACCATTACCATTTTTAACGACTTTGGTATGTCGCGGCCCGGAATCGAACCCGGGGCCTCCCGTACCTGGAGCCGACGCTCTACTGATTGCGCTACCAGGTCCGGCCCACATATACGCTTTCCGTCATGTTAACGTAATTTACCAACAGGGTTATACACTTGGAAATGTCGATTTATTCGAACGAACATAATTTGTATTTTATTTTTACCGAACCTGTCAAAAGTGATAAACAAAGTCACGAAAATTTCTTTGTAAGAACGATCAATTAATTTTTCGAGATTGAATTAACTTAACATATCTAATTTTGCAGATTTTGGCAACAAGACCTCAAAATTCGGAAACTGCTGGAATGATCAGGCCAAGACTCTTGAAAACAGGACTGCTGCCATCCTGTCTTGTAGACCTTACTTGCATCAACTATGTATTAGCTCTCCGGTTCGAGTCATTAAGACCATTCGTATGACGCTCCACGAAGTCCGAGCTCTCATGGAAGAGCTTCCAAACTTGTACATCATCCATCTTGTACGGGATCCTAGAGGTACTCTGAATTCACAGCGCAAAATGGGTAAATGTGGTGATCGATATGGCGGACAAAATGGCTGCACGAACAATCTATGTCAGCGGCTGGAAAACGATGTCTACGAAGAAGAGAAGATGCTGACAGACTACCCAGGACGAATCATGCCGGTGCTTTACCGTGACATGGCTTATAGGCCAATAGAGACCTCGAAAACTTTGTTTAGATTTCTTGGACAAGAATTCACCCCTGAGGCAAAAAGTTATATTCTCCAAATAACAAGTGCAGAAAAAGAAGTTAAAAAAGCTTTAAGCACAACTCGAACAAATTCTTCCGAGCACGTAGATTCCTGGAAAACCGAGTTGACTCCAACATTTATCAAGCTCATAGAGCAGAGGTGCAATTATATTTTAAGGAGATTTCATTTAGAAATAATATACAAAGGATGAGTATCGCTAAGAATTTAGCCAAAATACTTTTTCTTCATTTTAACTGTCTTGGGGTTAAGTTTCGAAGACTAATGAATTTAGCGTGACAATTGACCAATGTTTATAAGACATAATCTTCCTGCTGGGGTGTATCATCCAACGAGTAAGGGAAGAAAATTATTGAGAAATTATAAATAAATTACGAAGAATACTGAATACAATATAAAAGTCTTAGGAACGTGATTGTGATTGTGATATATAGAGATATATTGTAAATATCTCCTTGTGTATTCATCCAAATACATGCCAGAAGACAGTAATAATATAAATGACATTACGACGAGTGCTACAAAGCAATACTCTTGTTAGAACGATCTGTCATTGGCATGTTGGGTTATTTTCTTCGAATTATGTGCTAGTTCATACTAAACACCAGCTTATCCAACAACACAACACTTATAATGTGTTTTTGGAATACCAGAAGTAACATAATTACTTAAGAAAACATATTAGCTTTCTCTCAGTACTGTGCTGCTTTTTCTTGCTGATGTCATTGCATTATTCTCAACCTGCCCAGGTGGTTTGTAGAATTTGTTAAATCTATTTAGAACTTGTCAAAAATCTCACAATAAATGTTTACAAAAATGAGATGTGTATAAATGAGCACAGAATAAGTAACATACAAATATTCTTAGTTTATCAACAACACAATTACTAGTCCTTGATTATTTTCATTTCTATAAATAAAGTCTTGTTAAATTGGCAACGTATCGTGCGTTGTTTAAATTATCATGCCATTAAAACATAAAGGAGCATAAAGTCTTGCGAAATTTGTCACATACTAATTTTAAAACTACATGTATCTTTACGAGAAAAATACAGCTTAAGAGATAGGCTAAAGTAATCTTATCCAAGACATAGGTGGTTTGACCTTACCAAGGTCTTCATGTTTACTTCTGTGATTTACTTAATCATTTTTAATTTTATTTAAGATGAATGTGTTTGTCTGACGATGAAGGTTGATTCATAATATGTCACATATATATTATTGTCTGATTCTCTTGTTTTAAATCACATATTCGTTATTTTCTTTTAGGAAGATATACACACTTTAATTTGCATTCCATAACAATATTAAACAAAGGGAAACGAATTTGTAGTCTTTTGCACATTGTGTGGGTCCAGACCAGAACACATCTGAAGGGGCACTGTACTGTTTTCTTATCATTTTATATTATAAACTATTTTTATTTTATTGATTAATAAAAATACGCAAAATCTTAATTCTAAGTTACGTTTCCGGCAACGAAAATTCTCCAAAAACATGGTAAACATGCATCAGTTTTAGAATTTAGTGGGCTTGTTTAGCAATGTTATAAAAGGTTAAACATTACCCTCATCAAGTCTGGAACTAACAACCTTCAGAAGTTCAGTTTCTAAATGACCCGGGCTTTGTCTATTACTTACAGTTTTTGCCCTCGTCATTTTTCCGACAAAAACAGTTTATTTATTCACTTGAAAAGGTGGCAATGCTTGAGTGACACATATCAAACATTATAAATTCATTTATATTGCGTTTTGTATTTTTGGTGTTTGTTTTTTTCTTTTCACTCTTCTATTGCCTTTCAACACCATAGCGATATTACGTTTTATGTAAAAACACAAACATCTGTGCACACGCTAAGATCGCGAAAACATATTAATATGTCGTTTAGTTTACATGTGTCGCCATGCATTAATTCGCCATGACAAGAAAGATCATTTTCAGTTGACTAATGCGACTAGTCTTTGCTATTTGGTAACTCAACTCACTTCATCATTATTAACTTGTTCCACTCTTCGTCAGTATATTGATTCTCTTGATGCCCTGGTTTGTATGTTTGTTATTTTATCGCGTTTTTTTCTCTTCTTTTTGCGAAAAAGTTCAAGTGAAAGTCGGGGAAACATGTCAAGCTGTCGTCCACACATGTTACAATTCGTTGTTTCGTAAAGAAGAATTTGTCTTATGAGCATAAAAGCATATACCAAACCCTGAAAAGGCACAGGACAGTGGTAAAAGTAAGACCAAATCTGTGAGGATTGACTGAACAAAAGGAGCAAACCCAACAGTTAATTTATAATGTCATTTCTTCCTATTGGGACTGCTGTTGCGTAAGTTTGCATGGCATACCTGCAATTAGTTTTTGTGTAAACATACCTAGAATACGGCAGCTGTATTCGCTTTCCAATTTATAGTCGTGTACGTTTATATTATGCCCTTTGATAAAGCTTTCGCAAGTTGAGAACATTGTACGGGGAAAGATTAAGGAAATGGTACCTTGTCATTGTTGTTGATTTGTAGCCCTCACTGTTCACAGAACATGTTCAACAACGTCTCGACCTGGGCAACTCTCAATCTCATAATTTTAATAAATCAAAGATGGTCATCAACTTTCGGATTAATCTGTATATCTTTAAATCAGTTTTATTAGGCTGGGGAATACGTAGAATCGTTTTTTGTTATTTTGTTATACATTTTTAATTCATGTCAAGGTCATGCCAACTTTAACATTACCGCGCAATGTCAAAAAGTTATTGTCATCACGTCATCTTGTCGTCAGTTTTAGTGCAAACATTAGTATGCGCACTGTATATCATTAACTTGAGGCTATTGACAATGCAATCGAATATCAAAACTCTCATAGCATTCTTTCATCGCAGTCTGTTTTTACCAAACATAGCAACCGACCAAAGACATGTATCGAAGAGTCTTATCTTACTCCTGTTCAGCAAAGATTGTATTTACCATCGTTATTTTTCTGATTCAAACCATCTTAGATGTCTTTGGAATTTTGGAATTCTGTATATCAGAATATTCCTCAATTTATGTCCCAGCCAATGTTCACTATCTGTACCGACTGCAACACTCCGCCAAGAACACTTATACTTTGAGGTACATGAACAATCTTGTGGCATGTCTCATAGCTGAACTTTTTGCACTGTGCCCTACACTGGTAGATAACCTTAAAAAATGTAGTCGAGCCTGCGTTGCTTACATGAATAGCGATGCCATGTCGACTTTCTTAGTCAAAGTGAAACATGTCTGCAGACTAATGATGTGGTGTTTTGCAGTAAGCCGATGTCTTCAACATGACCTGCAGATGAGCCCAAACAACACTACAACACTAGGACAGTTTCAGGAAGCGTGGTCATGACATTGGATTTTTTTTCTTCTCTGTGGAGAGTATAAAGCGAGCAGACTCGATGGATGTACCTTTCGATTGGTCAAATACAGCAAAGAAAAACGAGGTTTGCCTCGACAACACTGGGTGATTGACACCTACCTCACCTAGCATATAAGCCAAACGTGGAGAGCCTAGAAAACAATGTGCATTGACCTTTCCATTACCGTAAGGAAGGTTTTGCCTCTTACAAGCCGAGAGCAGACATTATACTAAAAGGCACAGTTTGACCCAATATCAGAGCAATATTGATATCTAGAAATGTTTTATACAACTGTTTTATTTGTACCGTGAATTTTAATACTGTCCGATGAAATCTATACAGTACTCTATAGCAAACACATCACCTTCATCGCTTAGCACTCGAATCACTCAATGGCCAACCCTGGCAGACTGACAGACTGAAGGAACATGAGACCAGGGAAGGTTTGATCCTTAGGTGTGTGTGGGGGGGGGTGGCGGAATACCCGACACTACCAACCAGATAACAGAGTAGAGTTGTAAAAAACATATACATGCACGCTTAAAAATACTAAGCTTTAATGTAAATTTGTCTGTAATCTCGTTAGGTCGAAGTAAGGGTCCCTTACTTTGTGTGTATACATAGTATTTACTGCGACAAAGCTGAATGGAACTTGATTCATGGCCCACCCATCCCCTATAAATAAATCTGGATCCGCCCCTAGATCAGGGTGACATATGTTTCAATCCGCTTTCCTAAGTCTTAATTACCATTATTCCTTCGAAAATGAAACTAATCATCCACCTAGTCAGCCTCCTTTGGTTATCATTTCTTTTCATGTCAGCATTTCTTTGGCAAATGGCTGGCTATGAGTAATTTGTCATCAATAACAACTTCACTATAGCCCTTCTCATTTTACCGTGGATTTTTAGTAGAGACAAAATAAAACTTGTCAGAGTTAATTATTTTCTTTTCGTACCAGCAATCCTTTGAGAAACTGCTAATTCTTCGTAAAGAGCAACTCATTTAACCATGGTCCAAAGTAGGGACAGCATGTTATTTGTTAGCGATATTTGCTTATAAGTATCAATGTCCCTAAATGAATGCAATACTGGTTCAACCACGTGGCCATAACCACACGATCGACCAACTATGAAATATCCTTAAGCAAATTTTGACGAGAGTTAAATATTACGGTGAAGTTTTACTAAACCTGACTTGCTTCCAATGTGGCATTGTTCATAGTCAACGTTTGATTTAAGCTCTACATCTTGCTGCGGTCCAATCAAAAACAGCTTCAGTAACATGGTTTTCAAGTATATAACTAGTCAGAACTTGTTGCATGTAACATGTACCTACTGTGCGCAAACATCTTGAAATACAGATTGCTTCGAAGATACTATCAGAATGATTTGCATAAAGGGGTTAATATTTCTTCCTTAATCAGGGTTCATTCCACGACATACTTAAGTCGTTAAAAATGGTAGTGGTATAGCTCTCTTGCTAACGCTCAAGCAAATACAAGGGTAATTCCACGACTGGTTGGCCCAGTGTCACGAAAATATGACGGGGGCGTCCATTATCCGGGGCGTCCACCATTTCCACATAATAAAAGTATGAGAATGGCATCAATATATTGGAATTGTACCATGGTTCAAAAATATGGGAACAGATAGAAGAAATAACCAACCTAACTATGTGTCTCCATTTGCCAACACGAGTATTTTATCGACTTGTTACTAGAAAGCAACAATTACAGTTGATTTTACATCATCAAAAGCAACATTGCTGAATTGGTAAAGAAAGTTAATTTAGTCTGAAGGAAATGTTATGCAGTATAGACTTTTAAGGCATATGAAGAGAAATAAATATCGTATCAAATGCAACATCCTACCTTAACTTCCGGAAATAATTACAACAGAGGAGGTCTACATAAATACACACAAGAGGGAATTGAAGTCATTATCATCATCATCATCATTATTATTATTTTTATTATTATTATTATTATTATCATCATTATTATTTTTATTCAGTTGCACGCTCAATAGGACACATTTATGCCAATTTCTTATCTAATGCAACCACCAGTTTTGGCGTTATTAACATTTTTATCAAAATCTTTGACATTTAACAATCTCTTTTTTTACTTACTAGAAATTTCGGCACCTCGCTGTGCGAGAAACAAGGGACTTTAAACGGTAAAACAACAACAATACCTCCCTACACAAATACTTTTACTTTTAAGTATTATGAAGAAATTTATGCTAACATTAGAAAACAAAAAATATACATATTTTAATGATTTTTTTACCCTTTTTCAATATTTATTAAATATCCATATGTAAATATTCTGTACAAATGTTGCCCTACCAAAACCTTTTTTTAAAGACCAATCTTACTATTTTGCTGCTTTTGGGTTCCCGATTTAAAAACTCACCTAGCTCCTTCTTAATTAAGAGGCAAAATAAATTTAACCACAAGTTATTTGGTTGATCTTGCCAAGTTTAAACACTTGTCTCCCTAACAGATACGGTGTAAAGAAACAGGCGTACTGGGTGTTGTTTTTTTCAGCAAAGAAGACATATTGCAACATTCAGTTGCTAAATCTGATCACAATCTGTCTCTGTCCCTGTCTGTCGTCTAATATGGATATTTTTTCTTCTAAAATTGGTACTTAAAGTGACTCTGTGTTTAAAGTAATAAAACTCCAAATATTATGCTTGATCCTCATAAGGAAAAGTGTTTTGCCATTAAGTATCGTTTGGAAACAAATCACAGCATCAGACAGACAAACCAACCTTTTAAAGTTTAGGACTGACTTTCCCATTTTTCCCTGCTAAGTGTGCTTTTTTTTTTAAAAAAAAAAAATCGCCAGGCTCTTGATAGCCAAACAATTTATTTCAAAATTATATCTGCTTGATGGTACTTTAGCCTGAGCGTCACCGTAGCACCGACGCTCTGGAGTGAAATATATGCATTAGTTATGGAGATGTCAGCTTGATGATACTTAAGCCTGAGCGTCACCGTAACACCGACGCTCTGGGGTGAAATATATGCATTGGTTATGAAGATATCAGCTTGATGATACTTAAGCCTAAGCGTCACCGTAACATCGACGCTCTGGGGTGAAATATATGCATTGGTTATGGAGATGTCAGCTTGATGGTACTTAAACCTGAGCGTCACGGTGACACCGACGCTATGGAGTGAAATATATGCATTGGTTATGGAGATGTCAGCTTGATGGTACTTAAACCTGAGCGTCACGGTAACACCGACGCTCTGGGGTGAAATATATGCATTGGTTATGAAGATATCAGCTTGGTGATACTTAAGCCTGAGCGTCACCGTAACACCGACGCTCTGGAGTGAAATATATGCATTGATTATGGAGATGTCAGCTTGGTGATACTTAAGCCTGAGCGTCACCGTAACACCGACGCTCTGGGGTGAAATATATGCATTGGTTATGGAGATGTCGGCTTGATGATACTTAAGCCTGAGCGTCACCGTAACACCGACGCTCTGGGGTGAAATATATGCATTGGTTATGGAGATATCAGCTTGATGATACTTCAGACTGAGCGTCATCGTAACACCGACGCTCTGGAGTGAAATATATGCATTGGTTATGGAGATGTCAGCTTGATGATACTTAAGCCTGAGCGTCACCGTAGCACCGACGCTCTGGAGTGAAATATATGCATTGGTTATGGAGATATCAGCTTGATGATACTTAAGCCTAAGCGTCACCGTAACATCGACGCTCTGGGGTGAAATATATGCATTGGTTATGGAGATGTCAGCTTGATGGTACTTAAACCTGAGCGTCACGGTGACACCGACGCTATGGAGTGAAATATATGCATTGGTTATGGAGATGTCAGCTTGATGGTACTTAAACCTGAGCGTCACGGTAACACCGACGCTCTGGGGTGAAATATATGCATTGGTTATGAAGATATCAGCTTGGTGATACTTAAGCCTGAGCGTCACCGTAACACCGACGCTCTGGAGTAAAATATATGCATTGATTATGGAGATGTCAGCTTGGTGATACTTAAGCCTGAGCGTCACCGTAACACCGACGCTCTGGGGTGAAATATATGCATTGGTTATGGAGATGTCGGCTTGATGATACTTAAGCCTGAGCGTCACCGTAACACCGACGCTCTGGGATGAAATATATGCATTGGTTATGGAGATATCAGCTTGATGATACTTCAGACTGAGCGTCACCGTAACACCGACGCTCTGGAGTGAAATATATGCATTGGTTATGGAGATGTCAGCTTGATGATACTTAAGCCTGAGCGTCACCGTAGCACCGACGCTCTGGAGTGAAATATATGCATTGGTTATGGAGATGTCGGCTTGATGATACTTAAGCCTGAGCGTCACGGTGACACCGACGCTCTGGATTGAAATATATGCATTGGTTATGGAGATGTCAGCTTGATGATACTTAAGCCTGAGCGTCACGGTGACACCGACGCTCTGGATTGAAATATATGCATTGGTTATGGAGATGTCAGCTTGATGGTACTTAAGCCTGAGCGTCACCGTGATACAGACAATCTGGAGTGGAATAACAATATTTTGTCAAGGAATACTAAGGTACACATAAAACAAGACAATAGTACTGTCTGTAATAAAATAATTTTTAATATGTCTATCTTGTCAATAGCAATGGTTATATAATTCATATATACAAGATGAAGGTGACAAGCACATTTTTACAAGAAAACTAAAAAAAGTTTAATCTATATACAATGTACAGTTATAACAAACAAATATATATTTTATAATGTTGTAAATTGGTTCATAGCAAACCATAGAATATCATCTAAAAGTCAAAATCACTCTTTCGGCAAAATGCATTTTTCAAGGGTTCAACTAACTTTTCCACATATTTTCTTAATGTAAAATGTCATTGTTTTTATTATAATATTTAACTCTTGAAAATAAAGTATTTTGCCCCAAAAAATGAGTTTTAAGAAATTACACATTTTTTACAGGTTTAAACAACTTGAAGATTTCTGACAAAATCAATTTTTTCAGAAATAAGAATTTCTCCTTAAGACCCTACATGTATATTACATTATTCAGTGAAGTCCCCACAAGGAGATAACTTTATACATGATTAAGAATATCATCTCCACAGATCTAAAACTTAATAATAATTCTCTTTACACAGGGTATTCTGAATTATTATAAATGTTATGAGTTAGGTGGTATTTATGTCCATTTGTCTGTTTAAACCTATTTATTAATGGTTTATGTACAGATTAAAATCATCTGGTTGTGGGGATTTTAAATAAATCTCTCCACTGTACATATACCCAATTGCCAATACTCATTAAACATTTATTCAATGAGATTATTTTAATGTGTACTAGTGTTATAGGGTAATGAAAAATACAAGCTTTACTATCAGCGTTTGTGTTTTAACCCAAATATTTTTCTGTTTGTTTTTTTTCTTTGAGAGACATCACTGCAACATATTATGATCAATATAGTGACTTCTAGCTATTTTGGTGGAGAAAGACCGCAGACAAAACTCTGGGTAGAACCAATGGCGCAGAGCAGGTAAGCAGGAATACATTCCCACAGTAAGTCCTTTGCCCCAAACAGGACTCAAACCCACACAGCGAGAGGCTAAGCAGTCAGAGAAATTGTAAATCGCCAACTCTACCACTATGCCACATTTGCCCAGTTAATTTTCCTTTAAACAATATAATTTTGGGGGCACAGAATAAATCCATGATATGGTTATAACACAGGACCTACAACTGACCATAGAATTAGTTATCTAGACTTGTATGGACCACTTGATTACAGATCTTTAGACAGATGTGTATATCAGTCAGGGGGTTATATAAGTCTGTTTCCGAATGGAATCTCCAGAAGACAGCTGTCATTTCTAGGTGGTCAGAATAAAGTGAATACATAATATACACAGTGCTTTACAGTACTGTATACCAAAAAAGGAGTGCAAATAAGTTTAATATAAGTCAAGTGTACTGTAAACAGAGAAGATAGAGACAATGAAAAAGACTAAACTTCAAAATATTGAAAGTATCTATGTACAAGAGCAAGGTTAATTAGCTATAAAAAAAAATATAATTTTGATTTGTTTTGATTTTTTGTTAAGATACACATCTTCAGTGGCTATCATGCATTGCCATCCTGTTTCCCAGACCTGGGTAGCTAGCATGTTTGGGAACTGTACTCATGTTTATTTATATATGTTCATTTAACATAAAAACATTTCATCTGGTAGTGGTCTCATACGCTGTGGGTATTGTTGGATTAAATGGATATACTTACTGTTTTAAAAGTATACTGAAACAGTTACTTATACTTTGAAATCATATTAAGCTCTTCCTCTGATGGAGAAAAAACATGCAGATCATACAATTTGTATGTACATATACGTCTTGTATACATGAATTTTAATGTTTCTGTTTATTTGCCAAACTGTCATATCATATTTATTGAATCATACCAAAAGGACAAAATATTTATATAAAAAGTCAAGCCATAGAGTTAGTGTCAACTATTTTGGATTTTAAACTTTTGTAGATTAAACCTTGTATATGGGATTTACCTAAAAAAGTAAATAAAAGGTTGGAAAATATTAAGGAATTTAAACTTTGTTAAATTAACAGATACTTGCTATCTACTGAATTGGACCATTAAATGGAATGTCTATGCAGCCTCCTATCTGACTTATCAGATCATGGTTTAACATGTCAGACCCTTCATTTTTATCAGCACCTCTAAACATTATCTGAACAGTACAATAACGAAGAAATCTGACATAGTATTTAAAGATATCTGAAAAAGAAAAACATGTCAGAATGGAAAAGTAAAGATTTTTATACATCAATCTATACAATGCACCATTTAGAAAATACATTTCATAACAGTTATTTTTAGGATATGAAAAAAAACAGTGAACAAATATAGTAATTTGAAACATTATTCCATGAAATAAAATAAATGCAAATTGTTCTTGATAACAAGTTTAAGAAGCTATCGACAAAAAAAGGCATGAAGAACACGGATTGGATCATCTTGACCTAATTTCAAGGGAAGAAAATCAACTAAATGAAAAACAATTGTTCATATTTTATCTATAGAACATTAAGTTCTTTCATAGAAATAAAGGTTTTGTATCCATAGAACACTTTGTTTTGTTTTTTGTTACATCACACCGACACACACCTGGTCATATTGGCGACATCCAGCGAATTAAAGGTTGAGGAAAACACCAGACTTATGTCTGGGTAGAACCACCGGTGAATGGCAGGTTAGCTGGAAAACCTGCCCATATGAAAGTTTTCACCCTGACCTACACTTGAAGCCACATGGTGAAGAGCTGAGGAGTTTTTAACTTGGTGACTCCCCACTTAAAACACATTCTTGTCTGTAAATAGAGTTTACGGTATATTTTTTTGTATTTTTTTCATGTTAATAGTATTTGTACATTTGTTATGTATACATATGAAAAAAGACAACATAATGTAGAATATAAGTTGATTTTTTTCCTAAGGCTCAATTTGGTCTGCACAGCATTATTTATTGCACCTTTAACACTACAGAACAATATTTTGCTATCCAATCCTTTCCTGGTTAATTGCATACACATAATACAATCTGTAATATTATTGCTCTCTCAGCTTATTCCTGGGAAGCTGATCCTGAGCTTGAATTTAAAAAAAATCATCCTTTCTGTATGGCCAAGCTTTCCAGCAATGTTTCTAAACATAAAACTCAAATCTGAGTTTATTTGCAAGTACCTGATTGGTCAGTGTTAAGTGTTTACTGAAATCTAGCCAATCAAATGCTAGTTTTATAACTACTGTTGCGTTGGTGACCTAAATTTTGCTGACAGATCTTAAATATCTTCTATTTTTATGAAACCACTTAGAGAAAATAAAATGTAAATACAAATTAATTCACATACATAAGTGTAAATAAGAACATGTTTGGTTAGTAAATTCTAAAATAAAATGTGTCTATCTTTATATGTACAATCGTGAAAATGTTGCTCCATATTAGCTATTCTTGCATTCTTAATTAAAATGATTTTAGTTAAGCCTTTACAATGGAGTCAAACTGAAAGATTCACATCAAATTGGAAAGTATGGTTTGTTGTCAAATAGCAAAAAACATACTTCAAGCTAGCTTCCATTGGCACTTAACAACACGTTATCAAATGAAAATTACACTTTCAAAATACTCTGAGTGCACAACTTGCCTGTACACCAGTAAATTTGGATATGTTGAGTAAATGTCTATCACAACATTGTGCTATTTAACTTCTCCACCTGAAGGTTAACATAAAGTGACTTGCTAGCAAAGCACTGGATAAATAAAGAATGTTTGTTTTTTTGTTCCAACCCAGTTCTCATTAGAAATATCACAAGTTGAAACTTTTAAGTTCAATAATTATCCTGTCATATGAACCAGGGGTGCATTTCATCATAAATCTTAGGATCGTTTTTGTTTTTTTTTCTCTTAAGAATTGCTTTCCTTAAGAGTGTTTCATTAATATTTCGGAAATCACTCCCAGAGCGAAATCGATCTTAAGTCTTTAGAGTGCTGTTGATCGATTTGCTACCAATCGCACTTATGACAGTTTGTTTAGACGCACTTTGGAGTAATTGTAAGGCTGAAATTTAAGAATGTTTTCATTTGATCTTAAGATTTATGATGAAACACACCCCAGAGCCAGGATTATACGTGTTTGAGCAATCAGGAATCTCCTTATAAAACTTCATTTTAATTTCTCCCTTTGCCCAGAGCTTTGATTTGTGAAATATAACAAGCGCAAAAATTATATATATTATATATTCTTGGCTTTGCCTTGCTATAATACTTTGCAATGGCTTGTAGGTATATATAATTTTTTTACTTGATTATAACTATTCCCTGCTTATTTACAAATTACCTTAACATACATCATATGTTTAAAAATAAAGAAAAAGTGTATAAAATGTGTTACCTTTTCATAAATGTCATGTTAACTTTAAGACAAAATAGTGTTGGTAATTTTTACTCATCCCTTTTTTGGTTAAAATAAAAAATGTGTTATGAAAGTATTAATAAATTAATTTCAAATAACTAATGCTATTTTTAGTTTAACATAACAATGGTTTATCATAAATTAACTTAAGTACCGTTATTTATATTTTCTCTTTTGTCCTTAATAGACAAGTGACCTTTTAATAAGATTAATTATAATTAAAAATTAATAATATATGCAAATTCTTAAAGCTATCTTTTAAATGAACATTATTTATAGGCATTCTGTAAATAAAAAGCAGCAGAATATCATGGGAACAGTAAAAATTTTAAGTGCATAGACTTATTTTTGCTTGAATAACTCTTAGCCTGCAATACATAATGACAACATTTCTGCAAATATTTTAAACCCAGATCAGCCTCTGGGGGCTATTTGATCAGGATCTATACTATTTGATGCGGAGATGAGGAGTTTCAACTTAAAGTTGACCCATACCTAGCTCCTAACCGACTAAATATGACAGGATAAACCTTATGCAAATAGCACTATTTGCTCACTCAGTCACTAGCAACACAACTTTTATCTTTCAAAAGCAATTGTATGCTGTTAACTAAGGGCTGCAATTCACTCTTTTAACTGAAAAAAAAATGTACTAGTTATCTCCCTTGTGAGTAGGTCTTATTTTAAAAATATGTTTTATATATAACTAATATTTTACTTAATTTGTCTGTTATTTTTAGTATTTAATTTTCATCAAAATGCTTGAGCACCTTCACTTGTTCTCATCTAAAGCAGCAAATACAATCAGGGGTGTGCTCGACTTATTTGAGAATATGCATCACAACAACTAATAGTGGGTTCAGTGGCCATTCTGACCAGAAAAAATGTCCTTGGGATGCTGTATATGCATTTTGGAGGGCATTTAACACCTAAAGTATGTCTGAAATTATGTGTTGAAAAGAACAAATACCACCGATATTGATTAACTTTTCTTGATTAATTTTTGAAAAAGTAAAATATTCTACCAAGAAGGCATAATCATAAACTCTTTACATATCGGAATGTATTTGTTAATGTGTTTAGCTCTTTCATTTTTATTTTCCAAACAACTGTAATGCATGCCCCTGACAATGTATGTGCATGCTGCATTCTGAAGCATTTTCAATTTTTATCAAAATGGGAAATTAATATTTTTTTTTACAGCATCTATATACCAAACACCTACCCACAAGGGAGGTAACATACTATTATTTCTACAGAGTAATGTCCCTTTAAAAACAAAACAATTATAATTCTTTATTTACAAATATAGCAGGCTATCCGCTTAGTTATTAGCTGCTTAGAAATCTTTAGAACTTTTGGCCATTGATTTCCCTGAACACAATTTGAAGAATAAAGAAAATGATACCAAGACAAATTTACAACCTTCTTACAAAAAAATAACAATTAACATTTAATCAGTTTTCATTTATATGTATTGCTTTTTGAAACATGCATAAGTGTTTCTTGCTAAATGAAATAAAAATGCATGATTAACATGATTGAAGACATAATATTAATATTTTAAGTAAGCTTAAATATATAAAAGCATACCTGATGTTATCTTATTATCAGATATACACTTTACTGAAGTACTAGAACAAGAATAAATGAAAATTAACCCACCAAATATTTTCAACGTATCCAATCAATATCCAGTGAAATGATATGGATGTAAGACACCATTAAAGGGGATGACAACAGTACATATTACGATGCAGCAAGTTCACACAGTGTTTTTAGATAAAAACAGGACATATTACAATGCAGCAAATTCACACAGTATGTTTTAGATGAAAACTGAACAGATTGCAATGCAACAAGTTCAAACAATAAGTTTCAGTCAAGAACTGACCACACCAGAGTGAATCCAAGCAGGGATTTTTTTCCATCTTTATGCTTGTATAACACTACTGAAAGGAAGGAACACTGAACATTTTGAAATCAGCCCGCCAAATATGGTGTAAAGTTGTTTTATGTCACAATGGTTTAAACTGACGGATGAAGCTACACTCTTGGCATGGTGATGTCTGAATATGAATCTGTCGCAGCAATAGTGTCATACAGCTGAATGGGCCGCCGACTCCGAGGCTTGTCCTCAAAACCAAGATCTATGTATTGTCTTAGTCCATCTTCATTCTTGAACTTGTTTTCAGAACTGCTGTCAAATGACTGAAATGAAATGAAAATATATTCTTTTTAATGTTTCCAACATTTATGAGACAATGATCGTTACCCAATTTAACCAAAGGAAAGGTATTATCTGTTTTTTATATGCAATAGGTTTTATATTTATCTGCTGGGTTTATCATCCCACCAATAGTACTTCGGTTTATCTGGAGACGGTGTCCACTTGAAGCAGATATAGTTCTACTTTCACTGTGTAAAGCATGCCGTGAACACATGGCATGATACCACACCCAGTCACATGATCATGACACTGGGCCAACCAGTCATGCAACTACCCTTATATTTGCTTAATCGTTAGCAAGGGAGCTATACCACTACCATTTTTTACAACTTTGATATGTAGCAGCCCAGGTTCGAATCCAAGGCCCTCATAGCTGGAGCCGACGATCTACTGATTGTGCTACCAGGTCTGGTTTTATACTCCAATAAGCTAGCCATACATGGCTCAAGGTACTTTTGTAGAATCCTGAAATGTTCCGATCAGTTAGGAAAGTATTATGCCATGACCCCCATTTACTTTCACCCGTTATTTTAATTCCTAAATAACAATGGTGGACAAAGGAAGCTCGACTCGAAAGCGAGGAAGGCCAGCTTTGACTTATTGTGAAAGAAAAAGACAATTAACATGTAGGAATGGACAGCACAAATGTAGAAATCAACTCTGGTTCGAAAAAACCCCGATAGGATGATCTAAAATGACAATTCCACCTGAAAACTAATTGGGAGGTCGCTACATTGTTGATCGATAGGTAAGTTCATTTTTACTTTCAATTTGTTAAAATATGATCTTTAGATGTGTTTAATGGAAATGTCTGATGAAATTATCATGATTGACTATGGCGACAAAACGGGAAGTAGGACTTAAGCTTTATATATATTTTTGCGGGGTGAGAAGATTCTTATATTTCAGACATTTTGAGCAATTAAACATGCACACAACAAGATCATATAGGCTAACACACAGTATTTGACAACAGAAAAAGGTCATTTCAAAGCCTTATATGACTTTAAACTTTTTCAAAGAAATATTAGTCATGTTTTGGAACTTATTGTTCCCAGCAGCATATTTCCAAGTAATTTTGTGTTATAATCAAAATCATAGCTAGAGTCTAGAATCTAAGCAGTTTGTCTGGGCCTTAAATCATGCTAAGCAACTGATAAGATTTTATAGAGTATAACGTAGGAAGTCTATTAGACTTACATTGTTAAAGCTGGCATTCATATTCGGGGCATTATTCTTGCCATAGTCAGCAGAAACAAGGTCTGGGCGTCCAGAATACGACAACCCTTGGTTACTGAAATGGAGAATTATACATGTAGAAGAGTTATTAAAATCTAGCTGATGTAGTGTTTATTTATTTATTTATTATTTGTTGGGTTTATTGTCCCACCAACAGTATTTCAGTTATCTGTAGACTACGTCCACTTGAGGAGGATAGAGTGCTGCTTTCACTAGGTATAGCATGCCGTGAACACCGGAAATGATACCACACCCAGTCACATTATCCTGACATCGGGCCAACCAGTCATGGAAATACCCTTATATTTACTTGAGTGTAGGCAAGGAAGCTATACCACAACCATTTTTATCGACTTTGGTATGTCGCGGCCTGGGATCGAACCCAGGGTCTCCCATAACTGGAGCCGACGAACTACCGATTGCCCTACCAGGTCTAGTGCTGATGCAGTGTTTGTAGAGGCCAAAACACAATGTATGGGTTCTATGCCTATGTACGCTGACCACAAAATCCTGTAAGGTTTACTTACAAAAAAAAAAATACTTCAGTTTGTCGACATACATAGAAAAAAATGCCACTAATTCATACTGATGCGGCTTTGAAATAGGCATGTTTGCATAGTTGAAATATTGATAATAAGTTGATTATACAAAAAAGAAACATAAATGGGTTACAACACTGTACAACACAATATTATTAATTTATATATATATATTTATATATTATTAATGTTTGTTTAACATGCAACTTTTGTCTGTCCTTTGTTAGGCCTTTATTATTGTATTTCGAAACTTTTCAATAAAATTCACAAGTTGCAATTACACTAAAGTAATGAAAAGTTGTTGATTCATGGATATTCAAACAGAAAAGGTCAATGACTCTACATCACAAAGTAAATATTTGGCAAAAAATATTATGGTGACAGAATTTGTAAGAGTAATAAAGAAGTTATACTTACTTTTTCACCTTGATAGGTTCTGCATAAAAAAAAAAGAACAAGGTTAATATACTTGTGCACCATAGAATGTAATACATGTACAGTCAAATCTAAGTTGTATGAATTCGCTTCAAAATTTCATAAAATGTTTATTTCAGCATATAGAAGTCAGTCATTTTACCTTGATATATCATTCATATATGAGTCACCACTGCATTTAATGGTGATAGAATGATTTATTTATTAGGTTTATTGTCCCACCAACAGTATTTCAGTTATTAGGAGATTATGTCCTCTTTAAGCAGATAATAGTACTGCCTTCACTAGGTATAGCATGCAGTGAACACAGGGCATGATACCACACACAGTCCCATTATCCTGATGCCGGGCCAGCTAGGCATAGAACTACCCTTATATTTACTTATTTGCATAAGCAAGGGAGCTAAACCACTACCATTTTTTACAACTTTGGTTTGTTGCGGCTCTTGCACTACCAGGTCCAGTTTTGATACAATAAAATAACTTTGTAAGTTAATTATGATATACACACAAAGGAAAAAAACAATGAACACAGATTTAAAACTTCTTAATTACTTGTGAAGAGTCATTGAATGTGCCATTGCACAAACAATAAAAAAATAGTCAAAAATCACATATTTTAAACTTGGTTTATGTATAATATTACATAATATATATTTTACCAATTATAAATTACATATAATAAAAATTAAAGATTAGTAATTTTTCATTATCAATATATAAAATAATGCACATTATATTACTACTTTTTGCAGATGTTGTTGAGTTTCTCGGTTGAATCTATACTAAGAATAAGCTTGCTAACAAAAAGCTACTATATTTAAATATATCCAATAAATCATAAATGAACAACTATCATGATGCCACACCCAGTCACATTATGCTGACACCTGGCTAACCAGTTATGGAACTACCCTTATATTGTCTTGAGCATAATACAGGATTTATTCCACCAGTAGTTTTCTTACAGCTTACATATTCCACGACCTCGGTTAGGACCTGGGGCCTCTCCTCCATGGAGCCATCCCTTATTTTATTGTGATACCAGGACAAGTTCAAAAATAAAACTCTCATTGTTTGAATGAACAATTATAATAAAAAAAAACTTACCTTCTACATTTTTGCGCCTCTTTTTAATGCAAATGACAATGATGATGATGGCAATAATGATGCCAACACCAACAACCACACACACAGCAATAATAATGGTGTTCTTCTTATCTGAAATTCATAAGCACAGGTCACTTATAAATAAATGGGTCAATAAGAAACACATAAGATTTGTATTTGTATTTTGGGTTTTACGACACATGATAGGTCATAGGGTGCCGAATACAGTGAAGTTTAACAATGTGAACTGAATATAATCAAGTTTAAATTAAAATATGTAAGTAGGAATATAAAAATCTATGAGGTTAAAATAATGTGAATTATAATTGACAACAGGTTAACATATTATATGGTTTTAAAAGGTACAACAGCTTAAAATCTATAACTTATCGAGAAAACTAAGAAGCAAACAAGTTTAGAACCCGACACTGTCTTCAATAGTTTCGTTATTGGCATTAAAATACTTAGACCGAATATGGTCTGTGTCAATACAATGTAAAAAAATACAATTAATTGTAACAGGTTCCTGGCAAGGAAAACATTCAGGTTGAACGTCTCTTTTTAAATGATTTGAATGAGTTAATTTAGTATGTCCAATGCGACAGCAGGCAAGAGCTCTGTCTTCCCGCCTACTTTCTCTGCAAGTAGAGATATTGGCACCGACATCTGGTTTAATTATGTGTAATTTGTTATAAACAGTATTGTCCTAACTTGTTTGCCATTTGGTTAAAATATATCGATTGATAAGTGGTTTAAAATCTGTGTGTGGGATGTTAAGATTTGTCTCGGTCAGGACAGCAGCAGATTTTGCACTTTTATCTGCATCCTTGTTTCCCCTGATGCCTACATGACTAGGTAGCCAACAGAAAACAATATGCTTATTAAGAGAAAGTTCATTAGGTTTCAAAAGTAATTCTCTGATGTGAGGGATGGAAAAACTGAGGCCTTTATTGGACTGTAACACTAACAAAGAGTCAGTAAACACTACAAATTCATTACCAGGATGATTTGAAATGAAGTCAAGAGAAAGGTTAATTGCGGCTGTAAAAATGGATGATTTGGTGGGTAATTTTGGTTAAAACAGTGAATTTTACTAACTGAAGCACAGCTGACATATGAATCTGCTTTTTGAGCCATCAGTATATATTTCAAGGTAAGTAGAGTATTTCTTGCATAAGATTAATAGTTTTTACTGTGGACAAAAGTAAAATAAAAAGTTATTTAAAGAACATGAATTAAACATTGTATGTTTTAAAATGGACTGTACAAAAGATGGTACTTTGACTGTGCATTTATGATTGGATGCTGATATTAGCTCGACATAGACCACATGGTAAAAAGGAAACATAAAACTAATAAGCTTCACATTTATATAAAATAGTCAGGTTTGTTGTGCTTTTTTTTAATTGGAGAAGGCATATCTTTAAAATTATTGTCAGGTAAAGGAACCAATAGAGCTGCTGGAATAAAACATTTTTAAAAGTTTACAAACAGATGAGGATCTAAACCAAGAATGTATACTGGTGAAAAATCACATTGGCAATACCATAAAAAAAAATTCTGACTGACTTAAGATTGTGAAAAATCTTTCTCAATTTCCAATAATTTTAAAGTTGAAAGATATCAAATAATGCTAGTCAGATTCAATTCTTTGTCACTTCCCTTGCAGAAGCACACATGAAGCAGAAGCTATATTATTATTACAAGACAAACAACTGAGGAAAGAAATCTACTTTTCTAAGAAAGAGTAATTCACCATGTTCTTAAACAGGTAATTGAATAACTAAATAAATAGCACTGAAATAATATACTAAGTTATGGACATAACTCTTGTACCCTAGATATGTGATATGGCCAGCCATGCCAAACAAATGCTTGCACCAAGAAATTGTCTTAATCACATAATCCTGATACTTGGCCTATCAGCATAAACAAAAATACTAAACAATAACAATGTTTATTGTTTTTGCTGTCACCACTTGGGACAGAACCTCAGGCATTCCATACCTTAAGTCAACACTATCTTTGGAGCTACAAGGGATGGTCTTTCAGAAAATAAATCTTAGTGTAGTTAACTGTAAGTATTAACATCCTTACCTTCATC
Organism: Sinonovacula constricta; assembly: GCA_007844125.1. Taxonomy (NCBI): domain Eukaryota; kingdom Metazoa; phylum Mollusca; class Bivalvia; order Cardiida; family Solecurtidae; genus Sinonovacula; species Sinonovacula constricta. Next base: position 28,496,511 of record CM017560.1, on the reverse strand, counting down.
GTCCTCGTTCATTTGTGATGGCGCATTTCCTCCGGGTTCTGTAGGAGAGACGGTTGTGGATGTGGTGGTGGTGGTGGTGGTGGTAGTTGTCTTGGCTAGGAGAGACAGAGGGCTTAGTGAACACTTGACCTTACAGGCCATCATGGGACCAGTTACTGAACTGCACCATTTCATGATTGAGTGACACCCACCTCCCAGACCCCACCCACACCTACACCCATCTTCTCAGCCATATAAACTGTTGTCAAAAGAGTCCTCTTATATGGTGCTGTGTTCGGCATTTTTTAATTTTTATTTGTGTATGCAAAACTTGTTAATAATCTAAAATAATTTTCCACTAAACTGAGTACTGGAATGGGTGCAAGATGATATTCTTTTTTGCTCAGGGGGGTCCCAAGGCTACATGCCATGCTTGATTACATATACCCTTAAAGGGAAATTGTCACATTTTTTTGTGTGTAAATTTCATATAAAACATCTAAAAATATTTTAAGGAAATTCTATAATAAATTCTGCAAAGCCTCACTAAATAAAGGCTAGGTCAGATTGGTGGTTCAAAAGGTGTTCTTATTTTGTTCTAAAAAGACTTAAAATCAAAATAAGTCCTACAACTTGAATTTTTAACAGGAGATAGCAGAAGAAATCAGAACTATATGAATGGGGCATGCAAAGGGGAAAGATTTAATTTATAAAATAACCATCTTCAGACAAATAAAGATATATAAAAGACTGCATGCAATACTTAATAAAGTTATAAAAGCTTGAAGTACATTTTCCCAAGTTTCCCAATCTTAACAAATTGTATATTTTGATTTTAATATTACTGCCAATGTAAACTTTTTATTTAAATAGTATGCTCTAAAAATAAAGATTCTCTTGTTCAAACTAAGGGAAAAAATAAACCATACTTTTTGTTTGTTATGACAGGCATCATATTAAATGCATTTATTACAATCCCTCCCCTCCCCATCCTCCATCCCCCAGTACCCTAAAAAACATCACAAACAGTAAGGTTGTTAAAACAACAGCAAGGAATTGATCCATAGCCTACCATGACAATAAATGCATTCAAAACATAAATACACATGCAAAAAAGCAAAACAGGGACTTAGCATTGACCTAGCAAAAGAAATTCGCTGATGCAAACTTGAGAAAGTTTTTAGTAAAAAAATACATTTTATGTATGTAGGTAATGTAAAATATCATGCAATACCTGAGGAAGGATATGGTAAATGGTGCAATTCAATAGAGATCACATAGAGATAAACAAAACTGACAACAAATATTTACACACTTATTATAAAAACATTCACATATCTAAACTGAATTTATAAAATTGGCATTTAATGAATTGTAAAGAAAGATCTGTACATTAAGATAATATACCTTGATCAACATACAACAAAAAAGACTATTTTTATCTTGTTCTATGAAAACTCCTGAAGGCTCCTGGATACAATGCTTGAGCCTGAGTCTGAGGTCATTCTCAAGGTTTCTTTTGGTCAGGTTTGAAACAGACATTTGACCAATCAGATACTCAAATCTTTCTACTAGCACTTTTGAGACTTAGTCAAGAAATTGCAAACTCATGAAATATAAATAACAATATAAATAAACAAAATAAAAAAGCAACAGTAAATTTACATGCTAAAGATGGCAAATAAAACAGCAATGTTTTTAGAACAGTCATGTAGCACAGTGTTAATAAAAAAATGTTAGTTAAAATAAACACACAACGCAACCTGGCATAGTCAAGATACAATTTTAGCATATTAAGCACTTCAGAACTTCTAAAGGTCAAAGGGAGAGTACTTTCATATGCACAATTTATGCATTAAAGTGAAAGTTACTCCCCTTAGTGGACAGAAAACTTGACTTATTTCTAAGAGGATACTTCTTCTGCATTTCTAGTTCAATATGTGCTCAATATTTTGGGGTCTTTATAGAAGAAGCTTCCTGATGTTAACTAGTGCTAAACAGGCATTTGCATTACTAATTAATCTAATGATGTAACGATTAAATTGTAATATATGTCTGAGACATTTATTTGTAAATGTTAACCTTTAAATTAATTAACATTTGGACACCCAGTTGTTCATATTTAAAACACTTCTATAAAACTAGGTTGTTTAATAATCTGTCAATTAACAGGTAAACTTTTTATATATAAAAAATTAACTAGGCCCTTTTTTCAATCTAAATTTATAAGTAAAAACAGTTTAATTAACAGAAGTGGCTAGGCAACAAACTGTCACCAAAAACAGCTAGTTAGTTGATACATCCTATTATAGTTTTGATTATTGGCCACTCAGTATTTATTTACAGATAAATAATAACTATTACACAATACTGTTCATGGCATCCTATAAATACTAAATTTATTCCATACAAAATCATTATATGACACTTTCCCTTTAGAGGGCCCCTGACAGCACTCCTCAGGGGCGTTACGCATCGTCGCCTGCCATTTACTATAAACCAGACTTCCCTAGATGTCATTACAGCTACCTGAATACTACCTGTCATTGCTCAACCCTAACAATGCTACAATATTGAATTATAATTTTTGTGCTTATAAAAATAACATGCACAATAAAATATTGCTAGGGCCTCAGCAGGCAAGAGTGCAGATCCTGATCAGACAGCTCCCAGCAAGAGATTGCTGATCTGGGTCTACTCAATTTACCTAAGCTTGACATACATTGTACCTAGCAGGTTAAGATTTAAAGCTGCTGTATATGAAACTGGAGAAGCACATCTATACAGAGACATATACCTCTAACTTGGGACTGTATTTTTTCTAGAGGACTTCATAATGCCTGGCAGTTTTGAAGTGTGGCCTTGTTACAGTAATGATATTTGTATACACTCTATCTGCTCTATCAGCTTATAAAAGGAAGTACTTAAACTAGATGTAACAAGTTCTTTTTTTTTACTCCCATTTTTCAAGAAAGCACTTTGGCCTAGAAAAATACCCCTACCTCATCAGAGAAAGATATCATACAATCTTTACTAAAATAGACAGACGGAGCCTTCATATGTCAATAAATACAGTGGGCTTATTGGGTTTATTTAAAAGAGATTTCTGAACCAGGGTATTGAAGAGACCTTCGAACACGCTATTGTACAAAGCAGCCAGTAAGGACGATTGGCAAAAATTGTCCCGGAGACGAGGTTTCAACACTATTTAATCTGTATGCTTTGTTAAATGAAGTACAGGTTTCCTAAAGGTGCCCAGCAAGCTTTAATCTGTAGCATGAAACCCCAATGCCATACAAAAAATAGATCAAAAAGTGTGTGTCAAGAATGCATTAAAATTTGAACTTGTGTATACGTTTGTTTCATTTTACTAGGAAAATTTCTAATAAGAATAATAAAAGTTTGGTGCTACAATAGGTGTAAAATATCTGCATTAATTCAATTTCACAATGATGTCTATTAGTAAGCTGCCCTTGAAAATATCATTAAGAAGCACAAACAGGTAGCACAGCTGTCGCAGTTTACTTAAGAAGCAATAAGCCTACTTTCTGCATGGAGGCTAAATTGTTTCTTGCACAGATGTTCACAGTAGGTTGGAGTAATACTCTCTTTGTTGGGGGTTTAATATACCTCATACAATCTCCCTGTTATTCAGTTATAGTGTTTAATTGATACAGATATATTGCTGACTTTACCGCAGTAGAATGTCTTGCTCACCTGACATGATACTACACTCGGTCATAATTATTATCTTAGCACCAGCCCGACAATCCTGGAAGCTTTACAACTAGCATTTTTAACAACCTTGGTTTATGGATGTCTAGGTTTGAAACCCAGGGCCATGCGTTGGATGCTTAACCAACTGGTGAACTAGGGCTTGCATAATCTGATCCTATTATGGAAATATTTAGAACTACATTGTAGTGCTGAAGGCAAATAAATTCTGAGATAGGCAGATACTGTGTTGAGTAGTAACTCTAGCAATGACTACAAAAATAATGTTAAACTGTTATCCCGCTAACTTAACCGACCTTGGTGATGCAACTAGTGTAGATCTAGATCAGCCAGATCCTGCTAAGAGATGTCTGATCAGGATTTACACTACTTACTGCTGAGACTCAGTTATGTCTAACTATGTTGACATGCAGATGTAAACAGATTACAAAGATAAGTACAATGCTTGCATCATAGTATCACAGTCAAGACAGCATTAACCTGTCTTTGATGAACTATTTCTTGAGATTCTAAAAATATTAGATTATACCAAACAGGGTAAATACAAGAAGCATAAAATTTTCTTATGTTCTCTTCAAATCTCTCCAATAATCTGTTCTTTATACTACTAGTAGTTAAGTATATATTTTAAAGGTGGTATCCGACAGTTGGCCTTTTTCAAATGCATGTAATAATATCTCTAACCAATGCTCTGGGAAATTTCGGCATACTTTTGGACTGTACTAATTGCAAAAGAAAATCACTCTGGATGCTCATTTATTCCAAATCTATAAATAAGCAAGATGGTGATCTCTGCTAAAAATAGACAAATATATAAACAGATTAAATAGATATCGACGTCAGAGAGAATTGGCCTGATGATGATGTAAAGTGATCTCAGAAGTTAGTGGTCATATGGTATTCTTAGTCTAAAAATAGCTTTCTCTGCAGTCTGGCTAAGCAAGAAATACCTGCTTGCAATGATGGGTTCAGATTACTGCATCACTGTTCACACAAATCTAGGGCATCAATGAACAACATTTTGCATGATCTTTTCAAATAACAATGAAAAAAATCTTTGGTCCAAACTGTCATATACCACCTTAAATGTCTGACATCATTTTCCCTAAAAAGCTAATCTTCATGACATTTTAGTATCTTTACTGACCTGAAACCAGCTAAATTTTACACTTCTAGCTTAATGTTGGTGTTAGATGCATTGCACTGACACAGTTTTGGTCATCCTGGTGACACCTACCTATTATTCATAGAGGCAGACACAACAGAAGTGTCATGCTAGCACCACCTCCAGACCCTCATGTGGACAGGGACCCAAACCCCAACGAGCCGTAACTCAAACCACTCGACCATGAGGACCCCGTTATTTTAGTAATTTGCTACTCACTACATGCACATATGTAATTTTACTTATTTCTTTTGATCCACCAGCAAGCAGTGTAGACCCAGACCAGTTATATTGAGCCTTGAATATGTCAAACTAATAAAAACCTATGGTGCTTCATTTACCCTGAACACAAGGCATCTTGTGTCTTCATTTACCCTTATCATGCTATCCTTGTTATGGAACTGTTTTCATTCTTAGTTATTTGCTAATAACTTCTACTTCATATAAGGGTAAAAAAAGGCATATGAATGGACTTTGCGGCACATCGTGTAGCAATTTATGTAGATCCTGAGCAGCCAGCTTCCACCTGGGGCTGTCTGATCTTAAATCACGTTATTTGCCAAGCCTGATCAATCCATAACTGACAGGCAATGAGTTAACTGATCTCATGTCTACTGCTTAATGACCCATATCACAATCTCCTGATGATCAGTAATTGTTTGATCAATAAATAGTTTTCCACTCCATGCTTCTTTTGTTCAAAGTTATACAAATGTTAATTATTCATTCACCTGATCAAACAATTTGACATAACATGCCTAAATTGATACACTCTAATTAATATTTGAGAGATCTGTATCTTCCAAGTAGTTTTAAGAATGGTGGTTTAGTATGCATTTATTCATTGATTTAACATATAATTAAATTTGAAAAGGCATAAACATACAGGAGGATTAACATTATGGCAATAGTTTCATTTGTAGAAATAATCCCTGTCAATTCTTAAGCTGTATTGTTTCTTTCTGTCTTTTTTTACTTCCTCCTAATTCCATTTTGCAAACAACTAAATGAGCAAATGTGACTTTAAAGGTGGTATCCGACAATTTGGACCATAAATGTTTTCATTAAACAGCTTAATAAACCATTGTTCCATGAACAGATCTCGCAAAATGCTCTTTAATGATGTCCTACACTTGTCTGCAGATTGAACCATAACATCACAAACGTCATTTCAAACACATATTTCCTATCTGAGCCACGCTGCACAGTTAGCTATTTTTAAATGAAGAAAACCACATGACCACTTATGGTTTAGCTCATCCACGTCATCAGTTGTGACATCGATGTCTATTTTTAGCAGGTATCCCAAACATTCTTATTTATAGATTTGAAAAGAATGAACATTTAAGGGTTGATTTACGAGTTTTACTTCAGTTAAAATTGAGATACTGTTGAAAATCCTCAAAGCTTAGATTAAGGTATGATTTGTTTCTGCAGAGATTATGTACAAGTACCACAAACAGAGGTCAGATATTGTTACATGTATTACATATAGGCAAACCATTGGATACCACCTTTAAAGCCATGCCAGCAAAGGCTGCAGATCTTAAACAGTGTAGCTGCAAGGGCTTGTTGCTCAGGATCTAAACTTTCAGCATAGGCCTGATCAATGGGTACATTGGTGAAATGGAAATTTTCTCCCGTCAGATAATATCCGAGGTATTCCAAACACTAGGTAGGTCCTAATAGTTGAAATTCATGGACTTGATCACCTATTCTTTTGTAGATATTGCAACTAAAATAGTGAAATTTCTTACTTTGCATATATATAAGCTTAAAATCCATTTTTATATAATTATAGAAAATTGTTATTAAAAAAAGAAAATGGAAGTGTTTGTTGATGATGGTTAAGCTGCCTATCACAAGAAAGGCAGATAAGTCAACATACACTCCAAAGAGCACAAGCACAAAAACTGAGTAAAACAAATGAAAGGACCTAAATACATTTAGGGATTATTCAGGGGAGACTATTCATTAATGTCTCTCATTTGTTGTTGTTGCTTTGTTGTTGTTTTTGTTACATAGCACTGACACAATTATGTTGATAATGGTGACATCCAGCTAAAAGGTCTGGGTAGAACAACTGGCCCTGATCAATTTGTGTTTAGGAGGGTACAAGTTAACAATACTATGTGGGTGGGAAAATGTTTATAAGCTCATATAAAATGATCATGGATTTAAGTCAGCCTAAGCAAACTGCACAAAAATAGGTTCATATGTTATTATACCTTGTAAAACTCCACTAAAACATGTTTTGCTAGCCTGTCTATTGTATATAAAGATTAAAATCATCTGTTTTCATTAGCCCTGTTTCCTTAGGGGTTATTAACTTTTCCCAGTTAACTATTGATGACAATTGATTGTTTTTTTTATGTTCTAATGTAGAATGAGACTCAATTATTGCTGAACAGGAAGGTTCCTGACCCAACTACAATAAAATGGCCCAATGACTTCTGAACATAACTGAGACCAAGTCAAGGTTTAGACGATATACATTTTCTGCAACAGGCATCAGGGAGAAAAGCTGTTTTTAAATGATGGTAAATTATCATAAAGTGGTAATGTAATATGAATTCCATAAAACACATATAACACGCCGATTTGTTGGCATTTTTGTTGATACTGTGTGGCGACATTTCTATCATTATAGCACAGGGACACTTATGAGGTGCCCAGGGATTGAACCTGGCCGGTCCATTATACTGATTCCGATGAGTCAGGCTTAATGCTGTCCCTTAGCACCGAGCGTTAGGAGGGAAGCCACTACTACCAACTTTAAAGTCTTTGGTTTAAACCAGCGACCTCCTGATCCAATGTCGACACTCTACCAATTGCAGCCGGTGGACTGAATAGAACATCTAACATGTCACAGGTCAGTTGGATATTGCCATATGAAAGTTTATGTTCAAAGCAGGACTCAAACCAAAACCGTGAGTGTCTCAGGATTAAAAGTCTGCAATTCTTACCGCTCGACTTCAAGCTCACCTTTTTCAAATTTAAGCTAACGTATTTTGAATTTGAATCGAGTTGTTGACATGTAACTAAGAATATATGTTTTGCATCATTCCCTTGTGGTAGAGGGACTGTCCTTACCTCTGCAAGACATGAGGGGACTTGAAGTCTAGAACATAGCACTAGAGACAAGCATACCACAGCTACATCCTACATCCTTCATCCTAACTTGTATGTTTATCAGCCTTTGTGACAAAGTTTTTTTCAGGCTGGATCAAAGACAGCAATGTAAAGGTGTGCTTTATGCTCTATGGCAACAGGACAATGCTTAAAGATCAGGAATGTTAGTGTTAAACCTGCTAACTACAAAATGATGAAGCTTTAGAAAAAAGTGCAGAAACAGATCAGATAGCTTTTCCTGAAAGGAGTCTGATCAATATCTGCACTATTTGCTGTTTAGTTTTAAGAAAACATGTCAGGTTTCTGTTGCAACTAGTTAGGAATTAGTATTGGTTTCAAACAAGTAGACTTGGCAGGATAAGGGTTAACCCTTAGCTGGCTACATTTGTTAATAAGTTAAGTAATTCTTAAGTTACCTTCATACATTGACACATTGACATTGCTATAATAATCATGTTGCCAGAGCCGCAGTAGCCAAAAGTGCAGATCCTGGTCAGACAGCTCCCACTAGGCAGCTCTATGATCTGGATCTACTCTATTTGCCAAAATTGTATAAATAGGTGTTTAGCAAGATAAGGGTTAACAAAGGATGTCCAGTAAAAACATGCAGAGGAAAGATGTTACAAGCATGCACAGTTAGAACAGAGACAAAGAAGTTTGGAATAGAGATGTAGCTATGCATGTTGACATGCAAATGTCTTTTGTTACTCACTATATTGGCTGCTTGGTTTAATATGCCGCCCATTTTAATCTTAAAGATAAAAATTAAAGAAACTGATGAATGGGGTATTTGTTTTAAACTTCATCATAGAAGATTAACAATAAGCAAAGTTATGATTATTCCATTTTTTTAAGACAATAACAAGCTCTGATGTATACCATAGATATTTTGCAGTTGTCTTTACTCTTTGGAAATGAAAAACGAAATGTAATATTCTATTTTCAAAATCATTTTTCCTTTACAAGACATTGTAAAAATTCATAGCTACATCTCTGGTCACAAAAACATGGTACTCTCATGCTAGATAATGCAAAATTATTTCTTTTTCATGGGAGATTATTTTTGTGGAAGATTATTTTTCATGGCTTCTGCAGGGTACTGACAAATTCTTGTTCTGAATTTTTTTTTTTTTTTTGTTTTATCACACTGACACAATTATGGTCACATTGGTGACGTCCAGCTTATTATTGGTGGAGGAAGAACCCATACTTGTCTGGGTAAAACCAAGGGCACACCGCAGGTTAGCTGGCGAGAGGCTGAAGAGTTCACGTCAGCGACTCTAACTGCTCAACCAAATTAAGAGCATACAGTGACTGGTATCTTTTTTGTGTGTATTCGTTCTAAATGCTAATTTTTCAGATAGAAAGTGATTTAAAAAATTGTCTTAACTGATGTCTCACCATTTTTTGAAAGATATTTCTTGTTTTCAATGTCATGTCAAAATACTTGCATTTAGAAAACACATAAAACTCAACAAAAACTGTGGTAATATTGAGTTTTTATTATTTAGGTATATAGTGTTGATCCAGCTCATCCACTTTCAATGGGGGTTATCTGACCTGGTTCTGCACTATTAACTGTTATGTCGTTAGCAATATATCTAGGCATCTTATAAGAATTAGTATTGTGTATTTAAAAAAGGTGAAGGATAAGAGTTTTTGATAAAGTTTCCACATATACCCACAAAAAATAAATAATTTTACAGGACACTACCGTACAAGCTGTTAATTGCAATTAATTATGTACTGTGCATGTAATAGATGGGTAATTCCAGACTGTTATCAAAATGTTTTTTATTTTATAAATAATCACGTTTTTTCTAAACACAATATAGAGAAAACAGCTTCATTTACTGCAAAGATAATTTTTATTTATGAAAACATGTTTTCTTTCTACAGTGGATAGAATTGACCAATCACACCATTACATGCACATGACGGCAGGAAGTAAATGTAAAGGCATAGATTTTGAAATGGTATGTGTGGAAGAAATCGATTTAATAAGATTTAAAATGCTGCCGAGTCAATTTTTAATTTTAAAGTTATGTAATAACTAATGGATGGAGAGTGGGAGGGGGTGGTTTGTGCCATGTTTCGCTCAAAGAAGTTGAGTGCTGTTTCCAAGAGGTGTGTCTATTAAATAGGGAAGGTGTTTGTGGGATTTAGTTCTCTATTCAAGAGGGTGGGTTGTTGCTAAGGGGTGTGTCTCTTAATCTCTTAAATGGGGAGGGTGTTTGTATATAGGGATTTCTTTCTCTCTACAAGAGGAAGGGGTGTTGCTAAGGGGTGTGTCTCTCTGCTAGAGGTTGCCAAGGCAACCATCACCACACAACCACCAGCCTTGGCAGCTCACACACATACAGTGACATAAATTACTGAGCTTCAGATGACAGATGCATAAACTCTGAGTGTGTGTAGGAATATATAACTATTTCATTCTAAATCAAAGCATACTTGGACAGTGCTCATTTTAATTGCCATATTTATAATTGCTAAGAGATACAATTATAATTATAACAGTAATTGGTGTAAGAAGTCCCGACATGTCTTAAAAGAACCATCGGCACTTGCAGGTCAACTGGAAGACCTCACCACATGAAAGTTCTTGACTCTATTGTGATTAATCCCATATTTTGAGGGGCTGAGGAGTTACACGTGGACAACTCTTAACCGTTGACCAGCTGCACCACGGATTATAACAAGTATCACTGATATTTTGTGTCAAGCGATGAACCTAGCTTATATAAGACCTATCCTGCCTATCTGAAGCTCAGCATTGAAAGACTGGCAAAAACAGAAAAAAGACTGAGAGAACAATGATCTGACTACAAAAACAATTATAAAGCACTAAATTATATCACACAAGTAATAAAAGTCAATAAGTCATTGTCTTAATGAAGCAAAAAGGTAAAGTTAAAAGATATTCTTGGACAAAACAAGAAAAGCTGAACAAATGAACACAATTTTACATATTCAAACAAAAACAAATAAAATCTCACATTAATATAAAATAAATTTTAATTAATTGTTTAATTAAGCAATAAAAAATATCACAAATGTTTCTTTTTGAAAGTCACTTTATGCAATGAATACATCTATCATTTACAGTGGATTTTTACTCTTTTTCTGTTAAGAATGAACAAAAAGAAAGAACATTCCTTAGCTTTCCATGTCTTTTTATCACTTAGCCTTTTCATTATCATATATTCCTTTTTTTTATGAATTTTTTTAACATTTTATTTAAAAGAGCTAAGGGATACTAATAAAGATAGGTAATTATCTGATGTGGTATTAAGTTCTATCATAAAAGATTTCTACACAGAGCAGTAAGGACAATGAACTATCCATGTGGACAGTTTTCATTGGGCTGTTGTAGACTTAATAATTGCATATATTGATAATGGTAACTGAAGACAATTAAGTAAGACAAACCCATCTCCTGCATTGTAACTCTATTAATTTGTTAATAATTGTAAATTAGTGTATTAAATGAGCTGAGCACCCCATTAAGGCAAGCAGATTAGTGCATCAATAGATCCAGTTGTTTTGTTTTTATTATTGAATTTGAATGCTGTTGATTATTCGTGTTAACACACAGAGAACTTACACTAAACTGTTCTCCTAATAACATTTGAAAACACAATATAGTTACATGCCTCACATTGCTGTTTTATATTTAAACACTACCAGAATCTATCATCTTACTTTGGTTTATTTATACTTTATAGGCCTTTCTTTTAGAAGACAGATGGCTTATAATGTTTTGAATTTTGTTGCAATGTTTTGAAGGTGGTATCCAACAGTTTGCCCATATCTAACATATGTAACAATATCTGACCTCTGTTTGGGGTATTTGTCCATAATTTCTGCAGGAAAAATCATACTCAAGTTTAAGCTTTGAGGATTTCTAACAGTATCTCAATTTTAGAGCAGTAAAACTTGTAAATCAACACTTAAAATGTTTATTTATTTTAAATCTATAAATAAAAGCGATTGGGATCCCTGCTAAAAACAGGCATTGAATGATGTAGATGAGCTCAAACATAAGTGGCCACAAGGTTTTTTTAGTTTAAAAAAAAGCTAACTGTGCAGCGTGGCTCAGATTGGAAATACATGTTGGAAATGACGATTGTGGCATTATGTTTTCAGACATGTGTAGAAAATCAATTAGCAGCATTATGCGAGATCTGTTCAGGTAACAGTGGCTTATTATGATGTTTAGTGAAAATATTTTTGATCCAAACCATCGGATACCCCCTTTAAGGTAAAATCAATCATTGGTCATCATGAAAATTAAACTGATGCACAATTCATTGAAAGAATTCTTATAAATAATAGGTTGTAATAAGAGAATTTCCAATTTCACTTAAATGAATTATAAATCTTGATAATGTATGACAAAGACAATAGCTTTCTTTGAATCAAGCAACTCAATGTGTAGCACACTCAATTTATGCCGCACTAGCAACAACTTTTTAAACTAAAACCCATTAAAAGTAAATATCAATGCTTATTTTCAATCAAAAACATAGTGAAACTTAAAACTTGTACAGTATTAATATTGATGGACATACAATGGAACGTTAAGACTGGACACTTACTGACGGTGAAGCTGATGGATGTGGTCTTGGTGAAGTTCTGTCCCTTGATCTGATTGTACGCCACACAAACATACTCCCCTGTTTGGTCCTCTGTCAGGTCGGTCAGGTCAAGCTGTTCGCCGAGTAGGGTAGAGTTATCTGGGAGCTCCCAGTAGTAACTGGCGACAGGGTTGGCGTCAGTCTGACACATTAGGGTCACGTTGTCCCCAACAGTGAAGGCTGTCCGTGGAGGCAGAGAGCTTACAGTGGGCACGTCCGGACCATCTGTGTTTACAACATATCCAGCACAGAATATTTAGTTGAGCAATTTTACAAATAACATGCACTTTTTTTTTAATATCCCATACTAATTTTTTATTTTTTCTTATATTGAGATTCAAAGATGCCTAGAAACATAGAAAGAGATCCCATCAGCAAATAGTGCAAACCTTGATCTGACTGGTTTCAGCTGGATGAACGGGATGTACACCATTTGCCATAGCCTTATCAATCTGTGCTTATCAGTCAAAGATTTAAGGAAAAGATGTATTTTTTTTAAAGTTATCATCACAGATGTGTGATGAATGATGATAGAAGCATTCCAAAACCAGTACTAAGCATAGTAGGACTAACTACTAGATCCATGAGATATCATCCATGAGATATCAATTGATCTACTAGATATCAAGTGATCTATGAGATATCAAGTGCTATGTGTCAATCTTTTTACAAAGTCCAAAGCTTTTTTGCTACTTTATATTACTTTAGGATTAATCTGTCGACATTGTATGTGTTGACATTTTCGGTATATCAACCTATTTACTGTTCCCCAGTTGCTATTTCAACCTTTTGTCAGCCATTCCATAGTTGAAGTTGCTTCACGGTTTGTCGTGGTGTGAATCATCTTAATTGGATCGGCGACTACACAAGAAGTTTGTTAAATCAATCCGCTTTTCGATGGTCTCGCTTGTTACTTGTTAGCGCAGCTCATGATTTGATTGGATTAAATTCACTCATAGCTACATGTACCTTAATTGCGAGTGAATTATGCCACACAAAAACTGCTACATGTATTTAATGCCTGGTATCTCTGATTGTTGCATTGCTTCCAACATGGCTTCCAATTAATGAAAAGTTAATTGTTTCTTCCTTGTTTTATATTTACCCTATACACATTGTAAATATTTGGAGAGTGTACATCTTACGGCAACACAAAATGGCGAATGGTCACTAAGTAAAAATTTATTTGTCGAACTCTTTTAGTTTCGACTATTTCCTTCAGGTCTGACGAAAGTCGAGACAAGTACCGACGGTGCTAGATATCAAGAGAGAACAAGCATTTGATAGTATTGCGGGCAATACAGTAGTCCCCTACCGGTCCCTCAAAAAGTTCTTTATCATACGCTCCTGTTTATTGCCATTTATAATTAATTTAAGGTTAAAGTCTGTATTTGTATAATAATGGCTTAAAAATGAAGTAATAAAGAAGGAAATCTACAGATACATATACAAGTCAGCCTGAGCTAAGGGACACCTGAGAACAGCAGACACCTGCTTTCAATGGACCCATCAACATTCCCCAAAGGAAAATCGTTCTATAATTGACCTGTAAACAAAGGACACCTGTCATCTGTGGACAACGGACACCCTTTTTACCCTGAACAAAGGACACTTGGCCGATTGTCTGTTTTTTTACCTTATCTAGCATCATATCAATATGCCATGTTTTTATATTATTAACTGATCTTATTGTTTGTCTCCAATGTTTTGAAAACAATGTCAATAGGAGTGAATTTGGCCCTATCATTTGATTATTTGCAATTTATATCAGATAAAGGCGTGAAAATATCGACCAAAAAACATAAGAAAATAATGTATGAGCACCTTAATGCACTATCATTTAAGGTAAGTGCACCTAAATGCGCTTTCCAAAACTTCACGCTTTTGCTGCACAGTCATGCTGTGACCTTGACCTTCAAGGTAGCGACCCAAATGTTGTGCGCGACACGTCATCTTAATATGGTGATCATTTCTATGAAAAAGTTGTAAAATCCGACTTCAAATAACAAAGTTATGGGCCGGACACGATTTTGCTGCAAGGTCATGCTGTGACCTTGACCTTCAAGGTATTGACCCAATGTTGTTCGCGACATGTCACTTAATATGGTGATCATTTCTGTGAAAAAGTTGTAAAATCTGACTTCAAATAACAAAGTTATGGGGCGGACACGATTTTGCTGCAAGGTCATGCTGTGACCTTGACCTTCAAGGTAGCGACCCACATCTTGCTCGCGACACGTCATCTCAATATGGTGATCATTTCTGTGAAATAGTTATAAAATCCGACTTCAAATAACGAAGTTATGGGCCGGACACGATTTTGCTTCTAGGTCATGCTGTGACCTTGACCTTAAAGGTAGCGACCCAAATGTTGCGCGTGCATATTGTACACATTGCTAACTATTAACATACCAAGTTTCATGCGCCTAGCTTTAATAGTTTTAAGTTATCAAAGGATCCAGATTTTTAGCAGACAGACAGACAGACAGACTGATGGACTGACGGAGGGTAAACCTATAGTCCCCTCCGGTGTGAACATTAGTAGGGGACTAACAATATGTGTGGATTGCTTATTTGAATACAATGCAGACAAAATTATGGTTAATGTCACATCAAGCTATTATAAAGTTGAGGAAAACTTCATACAAAAGTCTAGGCAAGTTTACAGTCGCACTGCAAGTAGCTGGGATAACTTCCCGCATGAAGTTTGTGCACTGACCAGGGTACTAATCCACTCAGTAGTATATGTGGGGCTACTGAGGTACCTTTCAGTCACATGTGACCCTATACCATTTTTAAGAAACATAAAAAGAGAAAGACACTTTTAAATTTGCCCATATAACATTAATGATAAAGTCAATCCCAACATTGCAAAAACTTACACAAGATTGTCATGAAATTAGTCTGTTTGTATCCTTCTCCAAACTCTGTTCTTATCTCCTGATTCACTGTACAGCGTATTGTCACACCATTGTGGTTCTTTGTCATCGTCAGAGTGAGGACCGATGATCTCCACATGCTGCATGGGCGGTTTGGGTTGTCTATTGGTGAGGTGGGCACCGCCATGGAAGACAGCGGGATGCCCCCAGATGTGGCATTGTTCCTATATGAGTACCATAACAGCTGGCCTGCAGGCTCATTTCCAACATCTCCTGAACAGGTGAAGTTTAGCTGCTGTCCCTCTACAGCTGTGATGAACCCATTGTTGACAACACTGGATGGTGCAATATCCAAGCTGGAGTCCGTGGTAAATGTAGTTGGAGCTGAAGTTTACAGTTTGATATTAGCATAATTAGTTTAGAGATTGTTCATCCATTACTGTGAACATTGAGCATGCTTCGAGATTGTACATCTATTACAGCAACATTGAGCATGCTTAGAGACAGTACATTCACAACAGTGAATAATGAGCATGCTTAGAGACAGTACATTCACAACAGTGAATAATGAGCATGCTTAGAGATAGTACATCCATTAGAGTAAATATTGAGCATGCTTAGTGATTGTACATCCAAAACAGTAAATATTGAGCATGCTTAGAGATTGTACATCCAAAACAGTAAATATTGAGCATGGTAAGTGATTGTACATCCAAAACAGTAAATATTGAGCACGCTTAAAGATTGTACATCCAAAACAGTAAATATTGAGCATGCTTAGAGACTGTAAATCCACAATAGTGAATATTGAGCATGCTTAGAGACTGTACATCTATAAGAGTAAATATTGAGCATGCTTAGAGAATGTACATCTATTTGAGTAAATATTGAGCATGTTTAGTGATTGTACATCCAAAACAGTAAATATTGAGCATGCTTAGAGACTGTAAATCCACAATAGTGAATATTGAGCATGCTTAGAGACTGTACATCTATAAGAGTAAATATTGAGCATGCTTAGAGAATGTACATCTATTTGAGTAAATATTGAGCATGCTTAGAGACTGTACATACACAACCGTGAATATTGAGCATGCTTAGAGAATGTACATCTATTTGAGTAAATATTGAGCATGCTTAGAGAATGTACATCTATTTGAGTAAATATTGAGCATGCTTAGAGACTGTGCATCCACAACAGTGAATAGTGAGCATGCTTAGAGACTGTACATCCACAACAGTGAATATTGAGCATGCTTAGAGACTGTACATACACAACAGTGAATATTGAGCATGCTTAGAGACTGTACATCCACAACAGTGAATATTGAGCATGCTTAGAGATTGTACATATGGATTAAGAGCATGAGCTGTCAACATCATAGTGTTTTTGTTTCAATTCAAACACATTTTTTTGTATTGGTCCTTTTACATCAGCAAATCAAATTGATTCTTTTTTGTTTTGGTCTCCAATTTCCCTTTATGGACAAGTTTTCATAAAAGACTAGCACTGTTAACTTGATCTAAGAGGGGAAAAATCCAATACAAAAACAATGAAATAGTTTATGCATAATTTAAAGTGGGTATTTATATTGTTAGTTTATATCTATACACATATAGACTGTAACCTACCTTTTACAAGAACAGTAAATCGTGATGTCTTCTGCGCAACAGCATTAATAATATAATTAACATTCCACTGGTAATTTCCCTTATCCTTACAGTTGATTGAACTATACTGCAACTGCGGGTATTGTGAATCTACGAGGCTAGCTAAGGTTCTCGATGTAATATTCACTGGACTGTTTAGATCATATATTGTTTTGTTATTACCGATAAGAAATGTCACCATTGTTGCATAACTTGTTTCATTCACTTTTTTCTCTAATGCAATAAAGAGTATAGTCTCACTATCCAGCTTCGTATATTGACAGGTAAAGGTAATGCTGTTGGTTCCAAGAACAGCCAACTGATCTAGTACTGGTGCTAATTCGAGTGACTGTCCACCTGAAAAACAACAAACAAAAATAGAAATAAATATATACCAGATAGGTACAAAATTATATTGTAAATATTATATTAGAATACATTTATTACAGAAAATACATTTTCATAAATATTTTTAAGACTTTAGTATGCTATGCCTCAGCCTTTAGCAGAATGTGGTTTCTCCTGTACCAAGGTCAGATAATCCACATAATTACTGGAAAATGACTGACATTTACAACAATTTTGCATTGAAAACTAAATTTCCATTTAATTTTTTTTAATATCAAAGAGCATTGTCCCCAATAGAAACAAGCTGTAGTGAGCCTTTATGCACTACAGAATACTATTGTGAGTTAGTTTTATGAAATTCTAACTGATCAATGCAAGAGAAGTTTATTATCATTTATCAGTTAAGACAGATATATGCATGTGAAAATGTACTGACAAATGATATACCAAGTGTTTGCATTATTTCACAGTGTTGCATAAATTAGAAATGAATCTTTATTAAAACATCAAGAGGTTGTGACAAGAACTAGTGGACAAATCTGTCCCATAAAACATGCCCATACAACTTCCTGCACATTATAAGGCAAAAAATAGCATACACTGAGCAGGTTAATTTTCAATCAGAATACTTAAAAATCAAAGTGATTTCACACACTTTCAGAGTTTAATAACTGTATGTTTAAGCCCAATTAGTCACAAGAAAAATTGGCCTATTTACTGCATTCCATTCACAATAACCCTGACTTTCTGCATAACTTGTCTTCTATCAGCCAAATACCAGCGGGATCAAGTTTCAACATTCTAAAGGACAGGTGGGTATGGCACGAAGGCCGGGCTAACTCTTGTCATGCTTTATGTCTAAAAGGTGGTATCTGACAGTTTGCCTATATGAAAAGCATGTAACAATGTTCTTCACTGTTTTGGGAATTTTAGGCATAATTTCTGCACGTAAAAATGGTTTTTGACACCATCTCAATTGTTAGATACTATAAACTGTTCTAAAATTTCATTGTTTCCATAACAATAAATAAAAATATAAAGCATGATGGGGATTACAGCTAAAAACAGATATGAATGTCAGATCAAATGACTCAGTTGGTGATACACTAAAATCTAAAAAGTAAGTGGTCTTTTGGTTTTCTTGGTTTAAAATATCTAACTGTGAAGTGTGGCTCAGATAGGAAATATACCTTTGTAATGACAAGTGGGGTGTTATATTTCACTGTTTGCATAGATACAGAAGAACAATAAAACATCATTTGGCAGGATTTTTCTGTTAAAATAAGTCCATTTTGAGAACAAAAATCTGGATCCAGTTGTCAAATGACACCTTAAAGGTGGTATCCAACAGTTTGCCTTTATCTAATATATGTAAAAAATATCTGACCTCTGTTTGGGGGTATTTGTGCATAATTTTTACAAAAAAAAAATCAAACTTTAGTTTAAGCTTTAACGATTTTCAACAATATCTCATTTTAGGGCAGAAGAACTCATTAATCAACACTTAAAATATTCATTATTTTCAAATCTATAAATTATAACAATAGGAACTTCTGTTAAAAATAGACATTGACATCACAGCAGATGACGAGGATGAGCTAAAACATAAGTGGTTACATTGTTTTCCTGATCAGAAAGCATCCAATGGATAATGTCTGTTCAGGTACTGCACTGTTTTGCTTAAATCCTTTAAATATTTGAAAATCCAGTAACCATTGCCAGTTATAATAAGACATAAATTTGAAAGTTAAGTTTGGTTGTGAATAGTGTAGCGCATGTCAGGTTCAGTCCAGTGTTTAATTATTAATGCTTGACAACCAGGACAGAATGTTAAAACAGATCATACAGTTTTAAGACATGTACATCGACAGTGACACAATTATGGTCATTATAGCAAAGTTTGTTTATTGGGTTTATTGTCCCACCAACAGTATTTCTGTTATCTGTTATCTGGAGTCCACGTGAAGTACATATAGTGCTGCCTGACACTGGGCCAGCCAGAGGTGGAACTACCCTTATGTTTGCTTTGAGGTTAACAAGACAGCTATACCACTTCCATATTGTTAACGAACATTGGTATGCCACAGTCCGAGATTGAACCCTGGGCCTCCAGTAGCTAGAACTGACCTTCTACTTAACTAGGTCCGGTTCAAAGCCCCGCTTGATTGGTGAAGAAACACCCTAGGACAAATATCTGGGTAGAACCACAGGCTGCACACACCTTTTAACATCTATGTTACTTGTAGCCTTATCAATATGTACTTAGCAGGTAAGGAATTAATCTTTAAGAAAAGATTGATAAGTCATGGCCAAGTGAGAGGATTATCATGTTATAAGGACTACTATTATGGCACCTAGCAAACAACAAGACCTCTGGAATGTAGATAATCTTAAATATTTGGCATGGGGTTAACCTTTGACAATGGACAAAGAAACAGATCAATTTGTGGTGTAAGTTACATTTTCAACTTAGCCACAAGCATTCTACATTTGTTTTAGACTAAGTGAGACTTAGCAGCAAGTTGTGCAGATCCTGTATATATATATATATACATGATAGTAAATTTAGTAACCAACAATTTTTTCAAAATAATACAGAACTTTTCATTAATTTTATCTTAATTGCTAAGCATAATCTGATGAGGCAAAGGCAAATAGTGTAGATGTTCAGATGAGCCAGTCAAATCAGCATCTTTACCAATTGCAACCATCCCCTTTGTTTTCATGACAAGATTTTATCAGAAGTACACACAAAAGCATTAATTCTGTATATATACAGTCTTCACAACAAAATTTAGGAACACTGTGGACCAAACCTTTGGTCCATCAAGCTGGCAGTAACTACTGGATGTGACCAAATTTTACTGGACCAGCATGATTTTATCATTTTGACACAGAAGGTTGGTAAATTAATCAAAGTGTTATGAGTGATTGGGGTCAGTAAAAAGCTGCAAAGCTTTCTTTAGTTTAGTATATATACTTTCATAATTATTCAGAATTTTGAAAATGATGTGGCTTAAACTTCTGGTGGACCATCAGTCCATTTAACTTATTAAATTTAATGGACTGACAGTAATTTTGGTGAACCTGGGCCACATTCTACCACATATTGTCGAGGACTGTAAATATATAAGATTTTGAAGAAATACAAACACTTAACTGAGAAAAACAATAGTCTCTTCATGTATGCAGTAAAAGTCAAGAGTCATTAATCTGATTTTACAATCAATCTTTATCATAGTTTATAACCTCCAGGAATTCGTACCTTCAAAGGTGGTTTCCAACAGTTTGCCTATAACAAATAAATATAAAAATATTTAACCACTGCTTTAAGGAATTTTGGCATATTTTTTGTATAAACCCATATGTTAGTCTTAACAAACACGATTTTGAACACTAACTGAATTGTTAGACAGAACTTATCACGAAGAAAATCACTCTGAATGTGTATTTTTTCCAACTGTATAAAAAGCATAAAAGTGGTCTCTGCCAAAAATAGATGGACGTCAGAGCGAATTTACTGAATGACTGCATGTGTGATCTCAAAAATAAGTGGTCACATGGTTTTCTAAGTTTAAAAATAGCTATCTCTGCAGCGTGTCTCGTATTGGAAATACCTGTTTGCAATGACGAGTGGTGATTTATGCTTGACTGTTCACACAGATCTAGGACATCATTAAACAGCATTTTAAAGGATCTTTTGTTAAAGAAATTTTGGTCCAAACTGTTGGATACCACCTTTAACAGGAATGACCATGCCGTTCAGTTTCGTAAAAACCATGCACTGACACAATAATGGTGTTTTCATCCAGTATTATTGTTGGTGAAAGATTCCAGACAAATATCTGGGTAGAACCACTGATACACCACAGGTCAGCTGTAAGAGCTTATAAAAGATTGTGCCACAAAGAAGACAGGAACACATCCGATAAAAAAAAAACAGAACCCCATGTTTATACTTTAATTAATGGTTATCAGAAGCACTTCCTTCTCTCAAAGCTCAACATAAATGAGAAAGGACTCAACATTTTTCTTAAACATATAGGAAAATATCTGAACCTTTAATGTGAAACAGACCACATCTTTTACAACGTTGTGATGGCAGGGTAAGGGTGTCTGGCACCAGAATAGGTATTCAACAGCTGAAATTACTACAGTAAACAAACAACCCTTGTTGACTTGAGCTATTTTCATAGCCCTGAGTTTATACATGGCTAATTATGACTTTGTTATCCTATTAGGTTCTCTGTAATTTGACCAAGTAATGTGTTGACATTTTTCGCTGACATTCAACCTTTCTTAATATTTTAGTTGTTAGCTGTTTAACGGAGACAAGATTGATAAAGGAATTCTATTTGAATCATAACACTAGTCTATTAGTATCAACCATAAATAGTGAAGAATGATTCAATTGAAGCATTTGTGTGGTAGGGTAAACAGTTTTGTCAGACATATATGTACGGTTGTGTTTGTTTGATTGTTAGGTTTATGGTCCCACCAACAGTAGTTCAGTTATCTGGAGACGAAGCAGATATAGTTCTGCCTTCACTGTGTATAGCATGCAGTGAACACCTGGCATGATACCACACCCAGGCACATTATCCTGACACCAGGTCAACCAGTCTTAGAACTATCCTTATATTTGCTTCAGCGTTAGCAAGGAAGCTATACCACTATCACTTTTTATGACTTTGGTAAGTTGCGGCCCAGGTTCGAACCCGGGGCCCCCTGTACCTGGAGCTGACGCTCTACCGATTGCGCTTCCAGGTCCGGTCATGTTGGGTTGAGTATTCTACAATTACGTATTATACTAAGATTATGAACACTTACTAGAGCAATCAGTGCTGTCTTCACTGTGCTAACACATATAATGACATAAAGCAAGTCAAATAATTGGCGACGCGCTGGAGCGGACGTCTATATATGGAATGCTCACTGAAATTTGCACATGGAGAAAAATTTGTTTTGCGGACATTCTATAATTGATCAAATATGGGTCCGAATGCGGTAAACAGTGTTCTATTTTAGTTATTTATTTTTATATTTAATTATTTTTGTGTGTCTGTAACTTTCAAAATAAACAATAAGATACTGAGAAGGAAACAACATACTACATTCGAGAAAAATACTATCTGAACAATACTTATTTGTGTAATGTGAAGCTGCTGCACATGTGTATTTTCTGCTTGTACACTTTAGTTTTATAGTTAATTATAATAAATGTGCAACTTTTTTCTACATATGTTACATAAAATGAAAGCCTATTAAACAGTGTCTGATTTTGCATTTTAGTTTGTTTTAAACCATTCTATGGCCTCAGGAATATAAGTTATACATACCTTTTCTTGGGATTTATAGTATACTAAGAACTTTCAAATAAAACCCAAATGTCTGTTACTTGCTCACTTATTGCTTTAATCAATTTACCTCTTCCACTTTTTGCATTGCCTTCGATGCTTTGCATCAACGACTTTTCTTGTGATGATAATGGGTTGGATAATGATATGCTTTGAGTTAAAAAGAGCTTCAACATGATGCAGGGTTCTCAATGATAAAGCTTTCTAGATTTTATTATGTTTTCACATAACAGTATGTAACTATTTTATTTATGTGGACTAAAATCAACAATAAATAAAGATTACCTTATCCTATAGACCGCTGCAGGCTCAAATGTAAAATAAAACTTCTAAATTGCTTATTAATACATGCGAAAGTACATGAAGCAAAACATTTTGCTAGAGCTAAAGTGAAAAGTGCATTCTTGAGCAAATCCTAATCTTGTTCAGAACTATTTGCGCTATTTCCTTATTGACTTTTGCTTTTTAGGTTAAAAAATAATGCTTGCTTTTTCAAACCAAGTTTGATTGTTTCTTACAAGTTCTCTCATCTATAAATTGTCTGTAACTGCTGTCTGCATTTAGTCGAAGCTGTCAGAACACTTTCTTGACACCAGGGCGCTATCTCTAATGGCCCTTTGTTTGGCATAGCCAGCCACCTGTGTTATCATAATGACCGTTGGGGCAAGGTCAAACGACCCAAGAGACTCCAGAGAAGAGCAAAGCAGATCTAGAGGTCCTGTAGCCATGCATACAGTACTGAAAATCACGAAATTGACAATTTTCCCGTTTTCACTCCGTTTCGTTTCCATTTCAGTTGGAAGCGTTTGCCGCTCCGTTTCCATTCCGCTTCCGTTGCGTTTCCGTTTCGTTTTATTCGCTTCCAGCGCTGCATTTCAAACGCTTCCAGCGTTTCTATCGTTTCTTCCGTTTCTACCGTTTCAAGCGTTCCGTTTCGCTCCGTTCCGATTTTGACTAAAAATTTCGTTTAATAAATTTCTAAAGGTAAAGTACTTCCGGTGTGTTTGCAAAATGACGAAAGAAGTAAACATTCTAGGGAGAGGCAAAAGTCTTCCATCACATATAAAGGAATCGGCAGTAGATTGTTTGCAACGAGGATATTCAGTGTCAGTCACCCGGAGGGAAATTGCAGACAAAAAATACCCTTAACAACCAGCACCTGCAAATAATCCTCAAAATTCAGGGAGTGCAGTATTGAGAAGATGCCTACCTACTTGTCTTCGCCAGACGTCATATCCCGGAATAAACAAACAAGAAATAACTTTCAAATATGGTCCACACACACCCAGTATCCTAAAAAGTTAATTTCTCTGTGACGTGTTAATCCGCAAAAAAAGCGTAATGGTGATCCGACCTTAAAATAAGACGATATCACACACAATGTTTTTTAAAACTTGCCCCCGGACGTTTGCCCCCCGGGCCTATAAGTGCAGACCGGACGTTTGCCACCCCCTCTCCCCTTCAAATAAAAAGGTCCTTCAAATAAAAAGGCCCAGCGTTTACCCCCATCCCCACTGCCAAAATAAAAAGGCGAATGTTTGCCCCTTTCCGATATTTGTTATATGGCGGACTTTAGATTTAACGTCTCGCTGATAGTAACGTGTAATATCCAATAATTTTAGATAAGTATCACTCACTACAGTCACATTTCATGGTTAAAATGATTATCTCATATAAACATGAACATGTTGTTTTGTCGAAAACAGGCACATACATAAAGTCTCATAGAACAAACAACTTTCTTAGAAACAAGTGTGTGTTGTTGTGTTTTCGGTTTGCACATATTTGCGCCAATTAACGGCTGTTAACAATATTGTTCACGCACTTATAACATGAAGTCGCTAATTATATCAATGTGATTTTAATTTCTCCAAGGTTGTAACAAATAAATGCGGTGAACAAATAAATCATTAGCTGCTGTGTAATTTCTTTCTGGAGAGGAGGGCTCTCTGGCTAACACTGCAACATCAAAGAATATTCTGGGAAACAATCGCCGGTCACTATCATTTGAAGTCGCCGAAAAGATTTTTTTTGTTTCAAATTGACCGACCTATTATTTCTCTCAATACTGTGCAACATGATATCGATCGATAATTGTCTTCAAGCTGCCATTTAGAAGAGAGAGAGGGTGTGAACGCTGGGTACTGTTTAGGGATTAAAAATGGTAAGTACGCGTGAACGGCGTGTGCTATGAAAAAATATGCAACGTTATTGACGATTTACCTTCGCGGCATAAATATAAGTTCTAAAGGAATGATAGTGGAGGGAGGAAACTGTACTATGTAGTAATATTTCAGACTGCGCATGTTTTTACTTATATAAATGTCCTTACAAAAACTGTTTAGTCCTTTTAATGATCATAAACACTTTTATAAAGGTATTATTTATATTTAAGGTATGGATTAACTACAAAAGAATAGGCGAGCCATTGAAATAATACATTTGCAATAAACACGAGATGAAAATATACATTAGACTGTGTTCCTTGATGTGTCTTCTCTTGATAACATTATTTACAAAAAACACGACAATTAATGTAGTATTTACTATAAGAAATCCCCAATCCCCACATCCACGTTTCCTCTTCTTAAACTAAAAAATAGTGGGTGGGGAAAGGGTGCACCATTGTGGGTACTACTAAATATAGCGTTAGGTCCTTTTATGAGCCAAAAAAGATATCGTGCACCTTAGTGTTTTGTCCTTTTTGTTGTCCTCGCGTAAGTCAATGCATATTGCTCTTTAAAAGGTGAAGGTCATAAACCACGCGACTGCCATAAGGTGACATTTTCAAACACAGCTGCATAGAGGATGCATGTGTTCTTGCGAAGTGGAAAAGACGCCAAAACACGGTCACACTTCCTGTCCACTAGACAAACAAGGTGTCATAAAACTGCCAAATAGCTTAATTAGTTGGGGTGTCCGCTCATGTCTAAAAATTAGGGATTCAATTAGAGTAGAACTTTATGATGGCATGAACCCTACCCACGCGCATGGAGAAACATAATATCAATTCACAAAACGATATATTTTAAATTAATATATTTCTATCTTTAAATGGGTACAAAAATTAAGTACCCGGTAGGGCCCTCATTAGACCACAATTTGGCATAGAACATTCAAGACATGAATGGGAAAATGAGCCGTAGCCAGGCCTCATTCAAATAGTTGCAAGTCAAGTAAAGTCAAAAGTTGTATGCAGATTCTTAATCGCGGTCCACGAATTCCGATTAATCCTATATATGTAACAGCGCATTATGGGAACTATGCATTTAGAAATAGGAATTTTGATACTATTGTCCAAATTTACAACATTGTTCATTATAAGATATATAACAAATAAGATTAGAAGCAGAAGAAACTTTGCTTGACAAAGAGGCAAGATAAAATAAAATACATATCCATACCCCTGTAACTAAAGTGATGATGATGTAAATGACGGTGCTGCTGCTGCTACTGCTGATAATGATGACGGTGATACCGATGCTGTTTATGATTATAATGTAAATGGTAATAACAGTTACGGTGATGCTGATGCTCATGACGATTATGATGTAGATCGTGATGCCGGTGATGCTGCTTTTGATGATGATTAGTGGTGATTATATAGTAATATGGGATCCTGATGATGATCATGTGTGATCAGGTGAATTTAATGGCGGTAATGATTATTATGTCTTTAATATTTATCGTGATGTAAGTTGTTTCATTTAACTGTCAATCGATGATTGTATACGTGCACTATTTGGCAATCTATGGTTATTCAGACGTTGAACTTTAGGATCATACTTGTCATTGGCTCTGAGTGCCGGGGAGGATGTTATTGGTTCTTGATTGGGTCACACCTTGCAATAATACATAGCATTGTTTGTTTGTTTTATGTGTAGTTGTTTTATGTTTTTTTGTGTTATATGAGATGTGTTACCTTCTTTTGGTTGAGGTTTAATTTCATTAAGTAACTTTATTTTGTACCACGCAATGCATTCTTTGTAAATGAAAAATACTTCAAGCAAGTATGTTCACACAAAAATGATTGGCGTAGTTGATCCGGGAACGGACCATGCAGCTACAAAGTAATTAGCGAAAATTCAAACTCGGGAAATGCTGCGACATTGCGCGCGCATACGTGTAATGACAGCTGTGTACACACTATCTTCATATGCCAAACAATGAAGACTAAGAATGTCGATCCAAGGCGGATGTTAAGCTATTCATTGGAATTATTAATTAAAACATCAGTTTCGACAGAAACGCAATATTATAGTTAAATTGCGTGTTTTATCGTGCGGAGTGATTTTTAGTGCAGTTTCTGTTTTGACGGTGCACGATGACTTGGACAACTCGTGCGGTTTCGGAACTGTAATGTACAAGTTTGATAAATACGATTTTTTGATAATAATTTATGTTATTTCTTTCTGCAGAGTACATATAAAAGCGCGTTTGTGTTGATAAATTGAAGCCAGTTATTGTGTTCGTTTAAATTTATTTCGTACCAAGAAACGGTTGAAATGTTACTATAAATAATCGGGTGACCTAGAAACGTTTGAAGCGGTAGTGAAAATAACTCTACCGTTACGAGCATTCCGATTTTTCCGTTTCTACCGTTTCTAGCGTTCCAAGCGCTCCGGTTATAGCGTTTATACCGTTTACACCGTTTCAAGCGTTTGTAGCGCTCCGTTGCATTTCCATTTCCACTCCGTTCCGTTTCCGTTTCAACAGGAAACGAAAAACGTTTCATTTCCATTTCCACTCCGTTCCGTTTGTCAATTTCATGATTTTCAGTACTGTAGCTGAGTGACCATAGCAACACAACAGTGTACAGGTACCCAAGAGAATGTGTAATGGAATGGGCATTGCAGTCCTCAAACTTAGCAAGGTCCATGCAAATGGAATAGATAGTTTGCACATCAGTAAAGATGCCTTATCTAAGCGGCCATCTTTGATGGCAACTTCCAAGGGATTTTCAGATGAATTGTATAGAAGCATAAATTTTATTTTCTTGTAATTTCTTTAATTGTGGTCCAAAAATTAAAAGTTATACACCATTGGAAAGCATTTGAAATATATATTTTTAAAATACAATATGTTCTAAATTGATAAATGCATAAGGAATTAATATACATAATTAATAAAATTATTGGCTCATCCTTAAACAGAATGAACAGTGTACCTTTTTTTGGTTGTATTCTTTTTACCCTTTAAACTATCAAAATATAGTTTTGATATTCAAAATACTTCATAAAAACTGTTAAATTTTAATATAAAATGCAGCAAAATAGACAGAAAAATAGAAACACAGCGGTAAATTTAATACAGCACATATTTCCAGATTTCAGCCTGCATTAGCTTCTGACTACCAAGATGGCTGCCTTTAACTGTCTCATCAGTGCCTATGACATCACATGGAAACTATCTATTGTTTGTTGGGTTTATCATCCTGACAACAGAATTTCAGTTATTTTGAGAAGGTATCAACTTGAAGCAGAAATAGTGCTGCCTTCACTATGTGTCGCATGCTGGGAACACCTGCCATCATACCACACCAAATTACATTATCCTGACACCAGGTCAACCAGTCATGGAACCACCCTTGTGTTTTCTGGAGTAGAGTATTAGCGAGTATTAATGTAGGAGCTATACCACTACCATTTTTAATTACTTTAGTATGTCACAAACTGTGATCAAACCCAGACACCTGGGCCTCCTATACCTGGAGCTACAGTAACGGTTGGCTGACACTTATCAACTGCCCTATCAGGTCTACCACAAATGGAATTGTGGGAAGTTTTTCATCTCATGCAACCTACTGGGATGGAGAAAGAAAAGAATGGCTGGACAAATGGACTGATAGATACCTGATAGACAGAAAGATAGTGTTTATATGCAGCCTCAAAAGGAGGGATTGACACAGTAACAAATTACATTGTCTCAAATTGGAAAGTCAGAGATGGTTCCATCATGGCAACTTACTTCATACAACCTGATATAACCAGACAAATGATTTTGATGGAGTAATGTTAGCAAGTTATCAGTAAATGCTCAATCAAACAATACCCTGATGGTATATTTTCTATTCTACTGACAACTAATGACATAGGGTAAAAAGGAGATTTGACCTTTTAGATAGCTACATGTTATAGTGGAGATAACTAAACTAGGTTTTAGAAGTAAGAAAATTAAACAAAATAAACATGACAATACTGCCCTAATCTTGAGATCCACATCTTATGCTGAAACACAATTTAATCTTATACACTAAGATAACAGCTTGTGGGTGTCATATTTTACAGTTGTTGGACATGTGGGTTTTATCAGTGCAGTGGATACTCCAGATAAACTGCATCTGGGGAATATCAACTGTCAACTGGACCAAACCTGGTCTAAAGGCTGCAAGGTCAAGGTCATGGTTGAGACAACTCTAGCTATCTTAGTCTTCTAAGCACAAACAGATCAGACTGAGGTACACAGTGATTGCACAGAAGTCTTAAGCAACCCTCATCAATATGATTGTCTAACTAGGGTAACTTTAAGGAGTTAACCTAAAACCCACTAAACAAAACAATTGGTATATATGCTTATACATGTATTATGCTAATCTTATGTCTTTTATTCATTTTTTGCTTTATGAAATACTCAGAGCAACAAAAAACTTCTATTACCAAGGTGAATTATCTTCTTTTAAATCACACTCTAGAAATCAAAGGATAATTAACATTTATTGATTTTCACACAGGTTTCTAATAATTGGATGTGATCTTTATCTGAAAACTTGCTCAATTAGCATATAAACAAGACAGCACATCTGTAATTACTGGCAGACTTATACCTTCTGTTACATACTCCATATACCACCAAGCCCTATAAATTGTGGGCCGGTTCAGTTGACTTAGATTCATTTTTCACCCTAAGGCAGAAAATGTGTCAATAAGGTTTACATTGTGGGCCTCTTGTCAATTAACCAAGTGAACAATTAATCATAGCATACAAAATGACCATCCAACAGGTTCAACAATAAGAAATCTTACACAGCCACTAATGACTGTCCTGCCAGAATTTCATGACAGTGTACTAGTCATACAATTTGTACTACTGTAATTGTCTCTGTGCAAAATGGCACCCCACATGCTGCATGTGTGGGCCTTAAGCATTCATACCAGGCTATACACACTAACAGATACTAATGATTTTGTACTAATATCTATATCTGATTGATGTACAGTATTTGTAAAAGTGGCAATGTATGTGTAAGAATGTACAATAGTTCAATGCAATAAACTTTATATCCAAACTCTGTTAAGTGACTCTGTAGCCATTTAGATCTTTATTTTCTCAGTCAGTGCTGATTGAGTAATGGCCATACTTGACCACTGATGACAAACACCTGTTATTGTGTTGTTGCTTGACCCAACAAATGAGAATAATTAGGAATAGCAGTGACAGGCCAGGCCAAAGTCCATGGCAAGATGGCATTTACTCTGTATTGATTCGTAGTAATAAGAATATCTTATATAACAACAGTAATAATGATGATGGACTTTTCTATAGGCTTGGTGGGAAACGTATTCAGGTCAAATACTACACAGATATTAATCATTTTTCGGCAGTGGTACATTCAATAAATATTCTGTGGCCTTGCAATGGTAACTTTTAACATTTACTAGAACTGTTAGGATATCTGGCTTTTAAAGGTGGTATCGGACAGTTTGGACCATGATTTTTCTATAAAATAACCAAATTAGTCACTGTTACTTGAAAAGGTCTTGCAAAATGCTGTTGACTGCTGCACCAGATCTGTATAAACAGTGAAGCATACATTCCCACATGTCAATGCAAACAGGTTTTTTTCCAATCTTATCCACGCTGCAGAAACAGTTTAAACTAAGAAAACCATGTGACAAATTTCTTTCTAGATAATGTTATATATTCATCCGGTTAATTCGAACTGACATTGATATCTATTTTTAGCAGAGATCACTATCGTGCTTATTTATAGATTTGGAAACAATGAGCTATTAGAGTGTTTATTATCACAGTTTTACTGTGTAACAAAATAGGAAGTGTTTAAAACCGTCTTTACTTATAATAAACTGTGATGTTATGCAAATTATGTCCAGATTCCACAAAGCAGTGGTAAGATATTGCTACATGCATTTGATATCGGAAAGCTGTTATATACCACCTTTAAGCCAAACCCAGGTACTTGGGAACTTCCTGGAAAGAGCAGAGCATGGTTAAAGTTACCTATGTTAACATGGAAGAGAAATCTTTGCCTTTATATCAACAAATGCTTATTATCCTTAATTGTATTTCATTAAATACAAAATCATATGCCAAACAAGTTAAAAAAATCTGCAGGGTGTGTAGTTATGGATTAATTCAGACATTGAAGATTAAAAGCCAACTTTAAAAATAATCGCAGTCATATGTTAAAATAGAACCAGATGTATACTTTAAGAAAAGCATTGCAATACATGTACTGCTTCGAAGAAAAGGGAAGCAAACAGCTCATGAAATCTCTTTTTAACTTTATCAAAACTCTCCAAACCCATTCTTTTCTAAACACTTTCAAAGCACTTAACTTTTGTACATGCAAATAACCCAAGCTAAAGTCTATTGAAGCCGACAGACTGTGCTTGCAACCTAGAATACAACAATGGGGGAGAGGGGTTATCACCCATCGTACATGAATACACAAATGACACGCCCTTATCAGGGCAGTTAATTGGAGACTGGGATGGAGGTCACAAGCCCAAGATGAGACATGGCATCCAATTACAAACATGACATTCTCAACCAATCACGAGACAAAACAACATCATGAATACATGCATACCACATTAACTCCTTTACAAAAAGAAAACCAGAAATAATGTAATGCTATATATAGAGGACGCTTAGTAGAGGGCTGGAGGCCCACTTGATAGTGGCTAGAGGTCCCTGTCATACAAATGAAGAATACACTCATTACAAAGACAGGAAAAAATCCAGTAGAAAAAAAACAATAGTGCCTAAGCTTTAAAGGTGGTATCCAGCAGTCTGCCTCTATCAAATACATGTAACAATATCTTACACCTGTTTGGCTATTTGTGCACAATTTCTCCAGAAAGTCTAAACTAAGATGATTTTGAACACTATTCCAATATTAAGGCAGTACAACTAGTGAACACTGTCCCAATATTAAGACAGTACAACTAGTGAACACTATCCCAATATTAAGACAGTACAACTAGTGAACACTGTCCCAATATTAAGACAGTACAACTAGTGAACACTATCCCAATATAAGGATAGTACAACTAGTGAACACTATCCCAATATTAAGGCAGTACAACTAGTAAACACTGTTCCAATATTAAGACAGTACAACTAGTGAACACTATCCCAATATTAAGACAGTAAAACTAGTGAACACTGTCCCAATATTAAGACAGTACAACTAGTGAACACTATCCCAATATAAAGGCAGTACAACTAGTGAACACTATCCCAATATAAGGACAGTACAACTAGAGAACACTGTCCCAATATAAAGACAGTACAACTAGTGAACACTATCCCAATATAAAGGCAGTACAACTAGTGAACACTATCCCAATATTAAGACAGTAAAACTAGTGAACACTATCCAAATATTAAGACAGTACAACTAGTGAACACTATCCCAATATTAGGGCAGTACAACTAGTGAACACTGTCCCAATATTAAGACAGTAAAACTAGTGAACACTATCCAAATATTAAGACAGTACAACTAGTGAACACTATCCCAATATAAGGACAGTACAACTAGTGAACACTGTCCCAATATTAAGACAGTAAAACGAGTAAACACTATCCAAATATTAAGACAGTACAACTAGTGAACACTATCCCAATATAAGGACAGTACAACTAGTGAACACTGTCCCAATATTAAGACAGTAAAACTAGTGAACACTATCCAAATATTAAGACAGTACTAGTGAACACTATCCCAATATTAAGACAGTAAAACAGTGAACACTATCCAAATATTAAGACAGTAAAACTAGTGAACACTATCCAAATATTAAGACAGTACAACTAGTGAACACTATCCCAATATAAGGACAGTTTAACTAGTGAACACTATCCCAATATAAGGCAGTACAACTAGTAAACACTATCCAAATATTAAGACAGTACAACTAGTGAACACTATCCCAATATAAGGACAGTACAACTAGTGAACACTGTCCCAATATTAAGACAGTAAAACTAGTAAACACTATCCAGATATTAAGACAGTACAACTAGTGAACACTATCCCAATATAAGGACAGTACAACTAGTGAACACTGTCCCAATATAAGGACAGTACAACTAGTGAACACTATCCAAATATAAGGACAGTACAACTAGTGAACACTATCCAAATATAAGGACAGTACAACTAGTGAACACTATCTCAATATAAGGACAGTACAACTAGTGAACACTATCCCAATATAAGGACAGTACAACTAGTGAACACTGTCCCAATATAAGGACAGTACAACTAGTGAACACTATCCAAATATAAGGACAGTACAACTAGTGAACACTATCCCAATATTAAGACAGTACAACTAGTAAGAAAACACTCACAATGTTCATTCTTTCCAGATCTATAAATAAAGCATCCTTGGGATTTCTGTTTGAAATAAACATCTATGTCAGAGCAGATTACCCGAATGATTATATATCATGATCTCAAAAGTAAGTGGTCATGTGGTATTCTCAGTTTTATAAAGCCAACTGTGCAGTGTGGCTCACATAGGAAATTCATGTTTGTAGTGACAATTATATTGGTGTGGCTCACATAGGAAATTCATGTTTGTAATGACAATTAGATTAGTGTGGCTCACATAGGAAATTTATGTTTGTAGTGACAATTAGATTAGTGTGGCTCACATAGGAAATTCATGTTTGTAGTGACAATTAGATTAGTGTCTTTTGACAATTAGAGTGTTATACTTCACTTTTCACATAGGTGTAGGATATCAATAAAAAGAATTTTTGTGGGATCTGATCAGGTTTTAACAAATTATTTGGTTGTTAAAGATATCACATTTTCTTCTATCAAATCAAAGTTCACTTAGCATGGGACAAAAGATTTATGTGATCCAACCAAAGATATGAAACATCTACAAAATAAACCTCTACAGATAACTGAAGAGCTGTCTCAACAGCCCAACCCTGAACACCAAGTGCTTACAAAATGGCTAAGAAGGGAAATGACTGTGTCACCTTTAGTCATAAATCTCCTGTCAGTCAAGAGCAAGTCTCAATGATAGGATGTGGTCATTGACTCACTCACTGACCTATATGTCATAGAGCTTTGCTCCACTTAGCTCAATCTGGCAGTGAGCCCCAATTTTCACATCTTGAAATTAACTCTTAACCTGCTAAGCATGAATTGCTCAATCTTTGATAAATAGTGCGACTCTAGATCAGAAAGTGGCAGAAGTTAATGATCAGGATCCTCACAATCTGCTGTGACTCTTTCAATATGTCAAATTAGGATTGCATATAGATTGCTGGCAAATGTCTTTGATGTTGCTTAAAAATAGCTATAAGGTTAAGAGTTAAAGGAACATAAATCTCTGTTTCCTCTTTCACCTGTCAGGTAGTGAAGCCATTTGAAGAACTGCCTCCTAAACAAAGCAGTCAGGTTGCCTCTATGTTTGTTATATAACAGAATATCACTTTCTGGATTGGGGTGAAGGGCTTAATGTGGGAAGGTCTTCCAGCTCACCTGCAGTGCCCCAGTTCCAACCAAAGATTTATTTGGTGTCTTACTCCACCAAAATAGCAGGGCATCGCTATTAAGATCATAACTGGTCACTGTGATGTATTTCTAAACAAAACAAAATGAGTATCATTTGAATTCTAAATTGATAAAAACTGATTCAAGGGATTTACTCTTTGATCAAATGTTGCTCAAAACCCCATGAGATTGCATCAAAGACGTACTAAAATTAACCATAAAAGTCAATTTCACCTTTAAATGCTGTTTTAGTATAAGTCAAATTCATCTTTAAATGCTGTGTTTGTATAAGTCAAATTCACCTTTAAATGCTGCGTTTGTATAAGACAAATTCACCTTTAAATGTTGTGTTTGTATAAGTCAAGCTAACATTTAAATGCTGTGCTTGTACAAGTGAAATTTACCTTTAAATGCTGTGTTTGTATAAGTCAAGCTCACATTTAAATGCTGTGTTTGTATAAGTCAAGCTCACATTTAAATGCTGTGCTTGTATAAGTCAAGCTCACATTTCAATGCTGTGTTTGTATAAGTCAAGCTCACATTTAAATGCTGTGCTTGTACAAGTTAAATTTACCTTTAAATGCTGTGTTTGTATAAGTCAAGCTCACCTTTAAATGCTGTGTTTGTATAAGTCAAGCTCACATTTAAATGCTGTGTTTGTATAAGTCAAGCTAACATTTAAATGCTGTGTTTGTATAAGTCAAATTCACATTTAAATGCTGTGCTTGAAAATAATAAAATCAAGGTATTTGGCAACAATTATAAAAAAATGAATTAAATTTTAATTAATTCAATAGGTTTCTCAGTACATCTCTTAAAAATGTTCATTGTTTCACTAGAACAATAATTAACAACAACAAAATCTTCCATATTAAGATAATACATTGATTTCATTGCCAAACAACATCAAATTATGCAGTGATATTCAAACTATTACCAAAACCCTGTTGATTGTTGTTTTTTTTCCATTTCATTGTATTTATAATACATACACATGTAACTACTTTTAAAAACATGCACTTAAATGCATTTAAGCAAGCATGGGTTAACATACATGTGAACTCTTAATTAAGGCTCAAATTTATTTGAAAATGAGGGATGTTTTACACATTTTCAGAACTCTCCCTACTTGGAAACAGATAACTTCCTTCTTTGTTTATATGAAAATAACCATTCTCCCACTTTGGCCTTAGAAAAAGTTCTCATGTATGCATTAAGATTAAGACCTTAGTGTCTACTGCCCAGTCTAAACTTTCATAGAATCTGTTACAAGTGACTCAAAAGTAATTAACATTTTTTTGCAAAATTACTATAATTCCCCAGTGTTTGGTCTTTGCTAGTCATGGGACAAAAGTCACCACTAATAGTAAGACAGACAACAAGATCCTAATTACAACAAAAGGAGTTCTCTCTTTATGTGTCAAATAATGATAATTGGTAGAACAAACAGCGTCACCCACACGACCTGTATGTACAAGGGCCCATCCTTCTGCTCAATCTTCTATGAATGAATAGAAAAGGAAGAATTGCAGGTCCAAATATTGGTCTATTGTATCCCTCAACCTGTTTATGTTTGGTAAGCCGTATCATGCTATATTTTGGTAATATCCTGAACAAAGTTACATCGCCCTACAGAGAATGAAATGCCTTGAGATATTTAAGGTGGTATTCGACAGTTTGTCTTCATCAAACACAGGTAAACATGGATTTGGGGAATTGGTGCATAATTTCTGCAAAAAGTCAAACCTAAGTGTAACAAAAGACAAGTTTGAACATTCTCTAAATTATAAGACAGTAGAAATCGTAAACTAAATCACTAAATTCTCATTCTAAAACTATAAATAAGCATGACTGTGATTTCTGCTAAAAATAGACATCGACTTCAGAGCGGATTACCCGAATGGATCACATGGTTTTCTTAGTTTAAAAATAGCTAACTATACAGTGTAGGTTAGATAGGCAATACCTGTTTGTAATGACGAGTGACGTGTTATGCTTCATTTTTCCCATAGATGTAGGACATCATTAATAAGCGTGATCTTTTCAGGCAACAATAATTTATGTGGTTCTTTGAGAGAAAAAAATCTACCGTAGTCCAAACTGCCAGATACCACCTTTATAAGACTCAGCTGCAAACAGCGCCGACACTGACACATAAATTTCCCAGCAGGAGCTGGCTGATCTGGATCTATACTATTTGCATAAGCCTGATCAATTTCTGTTCAGCAGTCCAAGAGTTAACAACCCATATTAACCACAAAAAGAATATATGATAAAGTCCTATGAGCATTGCAATATATACCAAAATTTTAAAAGGCACAGGACAAAGATATTCACAAGCAAGCCAAATGTACAAGTAAGAACATATCTTAATGAGTTATTTAACAAAACAAAATCCATTTTAAAGCCAAGACATTGTAATTTTTGCTCACATCCAAACATATCTTAACTCTTAAATATTTTCCAGCATCCAAAAAACAAATGCAACCAATTGTAGCAAACAGTTAATCTTTTAGTGGAAGCTGACTGATCAAGGTTTACACTTTTTGCCAAGGTCTTATGAATTTTACATTTCCAGGTTAAGAGGCGGTTTAAAACATGAAACTGCTTGTATCTTTACCGGGGGTACATTCCGGTGTTGAGGCATAAGTTAGACAGGAAATAGAAACACCAAGGGAGGGGCCCATGGTCAGATTTGAATATGTGGGTCAGACAATGTTAATACATAGCTATCCACAGGGTTTGAAATCAAGCTTACAATTATCTTTAGCACAGGTTTTGACACCAACCTTTAAACTTTGGCATGCGCATGATGCGTTGATTTAAATTAAGACATCTATTGGTGTTAGTTGAGCATCTACAATTTGTTCAATTAACAAAAAGGCTTTTATGGTTTGGGACAATTGTTTTACATACTGACATATTTTCCAAGAAATTCAAAAGAAAAGACTTCCTTGTCATTTGCATATTGAACAGGGTTATTATTTATATTTTAATCTTTCATGATTGGCTACATGTACCTGATTAAGTAAATGTACTTGTAAAATGTCCTTGGAGTCTCAAAATTATACGTAGATACCAGTACCTATATTTATCTTTGCACATGCAAAGCATGAGTATGTGTGATTGCAATATATATATACATTACATACAGACAAAACATAAGTTTGTTAAAACGCTTGTGCAAGTGTTAAAACCGTAACAAATCAGATGCAAAGTCATATTTAGTGACATTTGCGCCATAAACTAGACGATGACATTTGAGAGATGAGTAATTAAAATAAACATAACAACTAGCCATTTTCAGAACACTATAATAACTGGTTGTTATCTCGTAACATAATGTGTTGCACATGTTGAAAGTTTTCAATGCATATCAAACTTACATGTAAAAGCATTCAAGACGCAGATGTTTGAGTGTTATATAGTTTGCTGTGAGTATATTGATTTTTTTGTATATCTATATCCTTCTGCTGCAGTTTAAGTATTTTCCACCATAATAAAGCTCACATGTTTTACACCTATTATCTACTATCGACACTGCAGTATACGGTAATGTCCCCATACCCCTCAATGGCAAACCAATTTTATAGCAATCATTATTTCACAAGGTGTCCCCAAAATCAAAATTGTCTTTTATTGACAGGTGATTGCTGTCTATATCAAGATTGATTAATATTATCAAAGTAATTTATAACAAAAAGGTATTGTGAAAATGTTATTTTTTAAACCCAAAGATCCATTATGAAACATCAATTTGGATTTGCTTCTGAATATCATTCAGGACCTGTTTGTATTATATGTAGAAAAAGAAAAAGTAGGAAAAATTATCAGCAGACTTTTTGTACATCCCACATAATTACAGTCATATTGGACAGCAAATTATTGATGGTAGAGATCCTATACATATGCCTGAGTAGAACCAGTGATGCACTGATGGTCAGCTGGAAGATCTTCCTAGATAAAAGTTCTTGCCTGGCCGGGGCTCAAACCCATGCAGACGGGCTGAGGTGTTACGCATTAGCAACTAACTGTCAGTCACAGATGCCCCACACACTCACACACACACACACACACACACCAGAGAGGCTGAGGTGTTACACATTAGCAACTAACTGTCAGTCACAGATGCCCCACACACCCACACACTCACACACACACACACCAGAGAGGCTGAGGTGTTACACATTAGCAACTAACTGTCAGTCACAGATGCCCCACACACACACACACTCACACACACACCAGAGGGGCTGAGGTGTTACACATTAGCAACTAACTGTCAGTCACAGATGCCCCACACACTCACTCACACACACACACACCAGAGGGGCTGAGGTGTTACACATTAGCAACTAACTGTCAGTCACAGATGCCCCACACACACACTCACACACACACACACCAGAGGGGCTGAGGTGTTACACATTAGCAACTAACTGTCAGTCACAGATGCCCCACACACACACACACACACACACACACACACCAGAGGGGCTGAGGTGTTACACATTAGCAACTAACTGTCAGTCACAGATGCCCCACACACACACACACACACACACACACCAGAGGGGCTGAGGTGTTACACATTAGCAACTAACTGTCAGTCACAGATGCCCCACACACTCACTCACACACACACACACCAGAGGGGCTGAGGTGTTACACATTAGCAACTAACTGTCAGTCACAGATGCCCCACACACTCA
Organism: Sinonovacula constricta; assembly: GCA_007844125.1. Classification (NCBI taxonomy): domain Eukaryota; kingdom Metazoa; phylum Mollusca; class Bivalvia; order Cardiida; family Solecurtidae; genus Sinonovacula; species Sinonovacula constricta. Next base: position 28,457,150 of record CM017560.1, on the reverse strand, counting down.
CACACTCACACACCAGAGGGGCTGAGGTGTTACACATTAGCAACTAACTGTCAGTCACAGATGCCCCCCCCCCCCCACACACACACACACACACCAGAGGGGCTGAGGTGTTACACATTAGCAACTAACTGTCAGTCACAGATGCCCCACACACTCACTCACACACACACACACCAGAGGGGCTGAGGTGTTACACATTAGCAACTAACTGTCAGTCACAGATGCTCCACACACTCACACACACACACCAGAGGGGCTGAGGTGTTACGCATTAGCAACTAACTGTCAGTCACAGATGCCACACACACACTCACACACACACACACCAGAGGGGCTGAGGTGTTACACATTAGCAACTAACTGTCAGTCACAGATGCCCCACACACACACACACACACACACACACCAGAGGGGCTGAGGTGTTACACATTAGCAACTAACTGTCAGTCACAGATGCCCCACACACACACTCACACACACACACACCAGAGGGGCTGAGGTGTTACACATTAGCAACTAACTGTCAGTCACAGATGCCCCACACACACACACACACACACACACACCAGAGGGGCTGAGGTGTTACACATTAGCAACTAACTGTCAGTCACAGATGCCCCACACACACACACACACACACACACACACCAGAGGGGCTGAGGTGTTACACATTAGCAACTAACTGTCAGTCACAGATGCCCCACACACTCACACACTCACCAGACGGGCTGAGGTGTTACGCATTAGCAACTAACTGTCAGTCACAGATGCCCCACACACTCACACACACACACACACACCAGAGGGGCTGAGGTGTTACACATTAGCAACTAACTGTCAGTCACAGATGCCCCACACACTCACACACTCACACACACACCAGAGGGGCTGAGGTGTTACACATTAGCAACTAACTGTCAGTCACAGATGCCCCACACACACACACACACACACCAGACGGGCTGAGGTGTTACGCATTAGCAACTAACTGTCAGTCACAGATGCCCCACACACTCACACACTCACCAGACGGGCTGAGGTGTTACGCATTAGCAACTAACTGTCAGTCACAGATGCCCCACACACTCACACACACACCAGAGGGGCTGAGGTGTTACACATTAGCAACTAACTGTCAGTCACAGATGCCCCACACACTCACACACACACCAGACGGGCTGAGGTGTTACGCATTAGCAACTAACTGTCAGTCACAGATGCCCCACACACTCACACACACACCAGAGGGGCTGAGGTGTTACGCATTAGCAACTAACTGTCAGTCACAGATGCCCCACACACTCACACACTCACCAGACGGGCTGAGGTGTTACGCATTAGCAACTAACTGTCAGTCACAGATGCCCCACACACTCACACACACACCAGAGGGGCTGAGGTGTTACGCATTAGCAACTAACTGTCAGTCACAGATGCCCCACACACACACACACACACACACACACCAGAGGGGCTGAGGTGTTACACATTAGCAACTAACTGTCAGTCACAGATGCCCCACACACACACACACACACACCAGAGGGGCTGAGGTGTTACACATTAGCAACTAACTGTCAGTCACAGATGCCCCACACACTCACACACACACACACCAGAGAGGCTGAGGTGTTACGCATTAGCAACTAACTGTCAGTCACAGATGCCCCACACACTCACACACACACACACCAGAGGGGCTGAGGTGTTACGCATTAGCAACTAACTGTCAGTCACAGATGCCCCACACACACACACACTCACACACACACACACCAGAGGGGCTGAGGTGTTACACATTAGCAACTAACTGTCAGTCACAGATGCCCCACACACTCACACACACACACACACCAGAGGGGCTGAGGTGTTACACATTAGCAACTAACTGTCAGTCACAGATGCCCCACACACTCACACACTCACACACACACACACCAGAGGGGCTGAGGTGTTACGCATTAGCAACTAACTGTCAGTCACAGATGCCCCACACACCCACACACTCACACACCAGAGGGGCTGAGGTGTTACACATTAGCAACTAACAGTCAGTCACAGATGCCCCACACACTCACACACACACACACCAGAGGGGCTGAGGTGTTACGCATTAGCAACTAACTGTCAGTCACAGATGCCCCACACACTCACACACACACACCAGAGGGGCTGAGGTGTTACACATTAGCAACTAACTGTCAGTCACAGATGCCCCACACACACACACACACACACACCAGAGGGGCTGAGGTGTTACGCATTAGCAACTAACTGTCAGTCACAGATGCCCCACACACTCACACACTCACACATCAGAGGGGCTGAGGTGTTACACATTAGCAACTAACTGTCAGTCACAGATGCCCCACACACTCACACACTCACACACCAGAGGGGCTGAGGTGTTACGCATTAGCAACTAACTGTCAGTCACAGATGCCCCACACACTCACACACCAGAGGGGCTGAGGTGTTACGCATTAGCAACTAACTGTCAGTCACAGATGCCCCACACACTCACACTCACACACACCAGAGGGGCTGAGGTGTTACACATTAGCAACTAACTGTCAGTCACAGATGCCCCACACACCCACACACTCACACACCAGAGGGGCTGAGGTGTTACGCATTAGCAACTAACAGTCAGTCACAGATGCCCCACACACTCACTCACTCACACACCAGAGGGGCTGAGGTGTTACGCATTAGCAACTAACTGTCAGTCACAGATGCCCCACACACCCACACACTCACAAACACACACACCAGAGAGGCTGAGGTGTTACGCATTAGCAACTAACTGTCAGTCACAGATGCCCCACACACTCACACACACACCATTCCCCATGTGCAACACACTTTGTTTGTAGCTAAATAGGAAACAAATAAGGTGATGTTTGTTTTCATTATTCCACAATAAACACAAAAAATGTCATCTACTTGGCTCCGGATTCTGAAATGATCTTGGGAAAGGGGTATTAATATGACCAGGTATTGAGAGAGGAAATTCATCTGAAATTCTTTGCAACCCAAATAAACCTTATACTGCAAGCAATATGGGAAACATAGGCCATATTAAAATTTCAGTTAAAAAATATGCCTGATCAGTATAAAAAACCCACTTCCTTTTTAAAGTCTATATTATATCAGCATATTATGCCCCTAGGAGGTCAGTTCTACAATGGCATATGTGTCACAGCGTATCATTACTTATATTATGCCATATATAAGGTGAAAACACTGAAATAAGTTAAATCTTGTACTACTGTAATCTCTCACCCATTATCACTATCAGCGGTTTCAGGGACACATGTCAAATCTAGAATTGCTTATCAGAAGAATAATTTACATGAGCTGTCAGGTGTCCTCTGGGTTGTATGATTGAAAAGTGTGTGGTGACATGGATGTAATCAGAAATCAATATTTGTACCTATTCAGAAGCACTTATCACAATGTTTATACACAAAGCAATCCAGGACAGGCATGAGGATATACTCAGGCCTAAAGTAGCCAGGGAATCACAATTTTTTACTATTTACCCAGGGGTAACCTGAGCACAAGCTTAATTTTTTTATTGCAAAACTTGTATTTCTTCTCCAACCACTCAATTGCTGGCACTATTTATATAAATCATTTGTTTTTGAACAGAGAAACTTGAATATTAGCATTACCCTAAGTCAAAGAATTGTAGGATATATTGATCATCAATTAATTAATTGATCATTAATCAAATATTTGTTCCTTTAGTTTTGGGGCTTTAAATAAAATAGAGCTGTTCAATTAACTGCTTATGACCCTTAAAGGTGGTATCTAACAGTATGCACTAAAATATTTCTCAAATAACCAAATAAGGTCACGCAAAATGCTGCTCATTGATACTCTAGATCAGGGTAAACAGTGAAACATAAATCCTCATTCCTCATTGCATAGGTATTTCCTATCTGCGCCACGCTGCAGAGATAGCTATTTTTTAACTAGGAAAACTGTGTGATGACTCACTATTGAGATAACATTATATGGTAATTCGCTCTGACGTCGGTATCTATTTTTAGCAGAGATCACTATCGTTTTTATTTATAGATTTGCTATAAATGAACTTTTAGAGTGTTGCTATCCAATTTGTACTGTACAATGCAGACAGCATTCAAAATCGTCTTTACTTACACTCAAGTATGAGTTTATGGAGAAAATATGCCCTAATCCTCAAAGCCAGTGGGGTATTGTTACATTAATTTGATATAGGTAAACAGTGGGTGACCACCTTTAACATTCTGCAAAACAAATAACATTCATGGTCATTACATGTAACTTGCAGTGGTAAGTGAGTACTGAGAAGAGACTAAGCAGCCTATACTGCACAACCTGATTGGCCTGCTCACAGAGGGAGCTGCTTAATCTGGATCTAAAATATCTGCCTTAGGCTGGTATACTGACCATTTAAATGATGTTTGCTTTTGGCTGATATGTTCACCCTTAGGACATTCAGGTTAAAGGTTGTCTGTTTTATGGCTTGACATGGTAAGTGTAAATGAATTTAACAGAAAATCAACATGCTGGCCACATATATAATGTAACAGGGTATGCTGTCTCTCTCACACCCCATTATAGTGGTGGTTTTGGTCATATTATGATCACTGTTCGCAAACTGACCTGTCCTGACCTCATGATAAGATTAGGGAGACAACTTAATTGATGTAAAAATCATGAGGATAACACAACCTGAGATCAAAATGTCCATTCTGGCTCGTAACACTGAGAAACTTTTCTTATGGTTGTGTCTGCACCGATGTTGCATGTGTGGATACCTTGCATGAAGTAATACAACAGCATTTTTAAGTAGGCTGACGAATAATACAAGATGACATTCTTAAATATTTATTGGGTTTGTAGGTTCCATCCCTGCCCCTGGAAATGTGTTATTTTAAAGATATCACAAAGCTTTTCTAGCATACCCAATGGGACAGTAAGGAGAGTTTTTTTTACCTTACATAACAGCGGCCATTTACAGCCCCCTTCTCCTCAGAAAATAAGCCTAATTTGTTCCCTTAAATGAAAATTCAACTATCTTTTCAGTGCTAGCTTGAGTGAACTGGAATATGATCGACTAGAGGTGTTCATGAACAAGAAAAATAGAGTGAGGGCCTTATAATAAAGATACAAGATGTATAAATACAAGGCTAAACTTACACATTTATACCCTTTTTCAATAAAATGCCACAAAATTGTTCCCTTCTCTGAGGCCCAAGCCACTGTTCCCATTTTCAGGGGGGAAAAAACCTGCTAGGACACTAAACAGCTGAGTTTGACCAGCTTAGCTTTAAGCCTGAATCAACTTAATGGTTAGAAGACTAGAGATACATGTAGCTCTTTGGCTGAACTCCTGCATCATGGGAAAAAGGGATCATTGGGTCTACTTCAGCATTGGTTAAACAATTACAAGACTCAAACCCCTGACCACACACTAATAAAGTGAATGATCTACCGACTACCTGACTAAAATTAATATTCTCTCTCCAGAGCTGTCTGCCTGCCTAGCTCTGTGGGCAGAGCAAATGACTCCAAATCATTAGTTTATGGGTTTGATTTCTCCTAGGATTAAAGTTTTAAATAGCTTACACTTTAGGATGCCCACCAAACTCCAACTCTCATTCCTTTTTACATTTAAGCACCATCTAAGGACACTTTAAAGTATAACTTGGAGGCATGTACAGTGACAAGGTTCTCAAGACCTTCTGACACCATCAAAGTATAATGATGAGAAAAGTGCTTGAAGTACATGACAGAAAACCAAGAACCCTTTGCATACAGTGCGAGTGATTCACATATTAAAATATTTTGACTGAGTCACAGGATGTATGATCAAGTACTGAGCAGTTAAAACCATGGCAATTAATTTTATTATATATACTTCACTCTATACTATCCTTTCTCTTTGTCTTCTATAATATTTCAGTCTAACATCTCCATATGGACCATAGTTTCAGATAAAAATCAACCTTACATTTTGAAATGTCACTGACAGAGTGTGGGTGGGTGAATTCAAAATAATGACAATGAAAGCATTTCCTGTTTGAAATTTACAACTTTTCTGTGTTTCAGTGCTATAACAAAGTTACCATAATTGAATAATTATAATAGTTATATATGTCTGAGAACGCTGTTGTAATTAATAATTTCCGGCTTGGTGTGTTGCATTATTAAGAAAATATCACCGTCCAAAAACTATAGTCTATACGTATACATTTGGTCGAGATTCACTTTTTTCAATATTACAGGTAGATTTTCCATCCTGAAAACTTAGACTATAGTATAGAGCAATTATTTCTTCTTTAAACACTGCGGCATCGTTAAGCATCATCTTGAACGCTGATAACAGCGACACACCTTCATTCTAACTATGTGATTAAGCGGCTCTGTATCTGTCACTTATAGCATGTCACCTGATATATAGTGTTTTACACACGTTGGAAAATGAAAAAAAAATCAACTTACCGTTGTTTGAGAGTAACAGCAAAAGACTTATTGAACACAACGCGCGAAATAATTCCATTTTGACGAATGATAACTCAGTGAATAAGATAAATGTCCGAAGTTTTGTCACATAAAGAACTGCAACTTATTCAGACCATATCCGCCATGACTCAAAGCTTTACCCACAATGCCCTACGCTGATAGTTTGAATGTTTACCTGTAAAAATGGGGCGCCGCAAGGGGACAGGCGTACTGGTGTAGAGTATGTTTTCATAGTAGAACAAATAAAGGAGGTCAAAGTGTTTGTAGGGTTTGATCCGACTTGATGACCGTTAGCATTCTGATCATACATGGGTAATATTGTTTATTTTCGCAACTTATTGCAGAATTTAGGTCGTACGATGGTTAAGCTGCTGTACATACACGATACAAATAACGTCCGCATTGTCCTAAATTAGACGATAGGAATTTGCATGAAGTCTCCACCCTTTATTGATTAATTGACAGTTCACGCTGTGAGTGACTTACGAAATTGTTTTTAAATGACTGTTTCATAGACAAGTATTGCACATACTTTGTGCATATCGTACTTACTTCGTGACTATAAAGCTAATAGCCGTCTTGTGTCCGGAAAACTTACTCTGGGTTGTAAACTCTTTGACTGCTGAACAAAAAATAGATACACTAAATTGTACATTTATAGAGAGTGATTTTTGTATTCATCTACATAGTATTCTGTCTTCAGTTGTTGTTTAAACACCTTTGATCCTATGAATTACTGGTAGTGTATTACGTTTATTGAAACACGATTATATGAGCTCTTCAATTAGAACAAAATTTGAAATATATTATAAGTACCTCAATTGTTGTATTAATTGTTGATATTTTTACAATAAATTTAAGGGCTCGCGAGGGCAGAGATTGAAAGCCAAGACACATTAAGTTATATTGAAATGGTTTAAGTATTTCTTGCTACAGCGCGATATATATCGAGGTATGTATCTTTCGAGGTGAGAGACTGACAGGCATTTATCGCATTCAGATCGTTATGTTCAAACGATAACATCGCCTTTTTCACAACCAAGCGAAGTACTGAACAACAATTACAGACCTTTTTCCTTTCAGTGTGCCAATCGCCCCACCTATTTCGCACCTTTTTCTCTTTGTGTCGTATGGTTGCCATTATTCTTCCTCTGTTAATGCATCATCTCTGTTTATCTTTTTCTTTTATTGTTGCAATGGATCCTTTGTCTGATCCCAATTCTGTTTCTTTTTCTATAACATTGTCATGTCATTTTAATCATTTTACCTGAGGGAAAATTGTTTAATTGTCAGAACTGCTTGCCCAATCCTAATCATGTATTGTAAATATATGAACAAGATATATTTTAAAATTGTAACTGTATATTTATTTGTTACCCTATGTACGTGTGTTAGTCTACTTATCACTTCTAGTCAATATTCATTCCCCCACAGTGTATATTGTGTTTTAAACATTTAACAAATGTCTGTCTGTTCGTTTCAAACCCTTACAATGCACTTCCATACCCAAGTAACTGCATATTAAACGAATAGTTGAAATATAAGAAACATATCAAAAGCCTGGAGTAAACAAAGTTAATTTTGCTTAAACGTGACATATCGATGGTTTGTTTATGATTTAAAGTTTCCGAGTATTTATTGGTTCAATCTAATTTGTTTCCAAAAGTTTGTCTTTTTTATGTAGAGTTAATTAAATTCTATTGCAACTTTATCCATATAATTCTATCAAATTACATCACTTATTTGCGCCATACTTTTTATTAAGAACATATTGAAATCGTGTATGATTTTTAACTTATACTACTGTGCTATTATAGTTGCCCTAGTTTCACGTTGGGTACAGTGTCCACAAGTCTAACGTCCGTCTCTAGTTTGTTATGTACATATACATGTTTTTGCATCTACGTAGTATGACAGTTTTACCAAAAACAAAAACACACAAGCACTACATTCTGTTCAAGGTGTGCATTTAACTTCATATACCCCAGGGGCGGATCCAAGATTTCTGGTTCTGGGGTGGGGGGTGGCGTGACTTTTTAATCCTGTTTCGTAAAACATTACTACCCACATTGATCAATGCTTGCTAAAATCATTTATTTTCAGACTTTCCTAAGTTGTTTGCTTTTGTTAGGAAACGTTTTGAATGTTCAATATTTCGATACTATAATTAACAATAATTGCATGGTGGACAAACATAAGAAATTATGGCTTCAGAACTGCAAAACAAAGACAAGTCATATTTTTATTCTGACAACGGACCCATGAGAAACATTCGCCGAGGATATTTCCTTGCATAACTATCAATGATATGGCCAATGTTCAGTCTAGCACGTTTAGCAGGCGCTGCCGTGTTTGTTAACCAATCAAGAAAAATTAAAGTAACGGCAAGTTGAAATTGCGGAATTACGAAAAGGCGCAGCAGAAATTTAAAATACGGAAATAATTAGCGACAGAGTAAACACCTACCAGAACTGAACTCACAATGTGGTGTCGAGATATTTTTTAAGCTAGATCTATTTGTGTTACTATATAAAACTTCTTTTTCATTGGTAATAACATGGTTATAAATAAGAAATATAAGTCTTTACCCCTTTTTAACGTGCTTCTCTGTAGCGTTAATAAAAGTATAGTACGGGAATTTTAGGGGGCGCCACCCCACCCCTGGATCCGCTTGTGTACCCCCATGATATACCGAACATACCAGGAGGCGAGCGATAACTGTTGTGTACTTACTGTGCACATTTGTGCAAAGTAATAAATATTTGTTAACCGTACGCTTAATGAATATGTCACCAAGGCATGCGAACAAAGACCGTTTTGTTGAGTAATATGAAACTGTACCTGGGTTAATTGGAGCTTGTGACCAGGGGTGCGTGCTTTATGACATTACACAACGAACGTGTGTATCAAAATTGGTAGAAACAATACTCTTTTATGTTTAATATAGATATAAGACTCAATAAATACAAAATGTGAAATGAAAAGACATCATTTGTTTTAATGGTCCTAAGAATAAAATGAAAAGAACATCAGTGAAATACTCATTTTATCATGAAGAGTCACATAGTGATAATTTTGTTAAAATCTTTTTTTGTGTGGGAAACGAAATTAATATAACTTCAATTAATGCAACCTTTTCGTATTTTGCTGAATTTTTTTCATTTATTTCGTCTTATTCAGACATTGGAGAAAGTGATGCAACATGTTACAGTTGAACTAAAAAAAAAAACACTGCCGTTTGAACCGTCTGATTACTCCATATTATGTAACATACAAACCAAAATCAGGAAAAAATGTTACTAACGGCTTTGTGTCCCATTTAAAGGCATTTTCTTATGAAATTTGTAACCTGATGTCTGATGTTATTGCCCTTTCTTTAGGCTTTGTCTAACAAGGTGCTTACAAATTAAAAACTTGGACGATTTTAAGCATAAACTTTGGCTGTTGAAACCAACACCCCACCCCACCCCCAGCCCCCACTCTTTTTATTTATATGATTGACTAATCCATAGTTTTGGGTGTAACTAATGTAAGGCGACACCTTAGGTATAAACAACTTTAACATGGGACAATGCTTGTTAAATTTCCTGATACTGTTTACATTTACAACAAAAGGTTTTTGAAGGAAGTATAAAGAAAAGTGAGTAAACAAGATGTCAAAACGACAACGCACATTTCCTTGTTTTATGGAACACCAACCAAAAACAAACTTGACTTACATGACAAAAACTGCGCTTACGGCAAAATACTAACTGAAGATTGCTGAAAAAGTACGCATAACATAACTACTCCCTTGTTTTCGTTAAAATTACATAAAATCATTTACACTCTTTATAGTCAATTTATGAATGGGGTACATTGGTGAAATGGAAATTGTCCCCCTTGTTAGTTAATATCTGAGGTATTTGGTATGTCCTTTTAGTTGGAATTCTTGGACTTTATCGCCTGTTTCTTTTGTAGAAATTGCAGTTACAAGAAGTGCAATTTCTTACTTTTGCATAAATATAAGCTTAAAATCCATTAAATACTTATAGAAATATTTTATTCAAACAAAATGGAAGTGTTTGCTGCTCATGGTTAACCTGGGTATCACAAGAAAGGCAGAAAGGCCAACATAGACTCCATCGAGCGCAACCATAAAAACCGAGTACAATAAATTAAAGTTCCTATTGCATATAGTGATTATTCAGGGGAAACTATTCTTTGCATAGAGTTTGTCCAGCGACGTCCTTGGCTGTTACGATTTTACCCGGTAAGATATACCAAGAGATTACAAAACGAAAACCTTCCAGGGTCATACATATGAAAATTTTACACATCTACAAAATAATTGCGCTAGCACTTAGCGTACACATTGCATAATTAAAGGTCAAAATTTAACAGAAAGAGAAACATTGAAACATGAAAAAATGTATATGCCGAATAATATTTACGCGTGGTTCATAAATAAAATGGATTATCTGTAACATTTTGTTATTTCACGGAAATATAAAGAGTAATTTAGGTGTAATCAACTTATCACATAATCGTATGCGTCTGTAGTTCAGAGTGGGCAAATTAAATCCCGATGTCTATCTTCAAAGGGCATGTTGCGTACCGCACATGTTCAGTTTTCGTCGACCATCTTTGCAAGGCACGAATGTTGTTAAAATAGTAAAACATACGACCATTTTCACATAGGTTCTAGATGTAGACGTTTTATTGATTTGCAAAGATTGGAGAACAATTGTTCGTCCATGTATACAACGATCCACTAGAATAATCTAACGAGGCTGTTTGCAGAAGGCGTTACAGGGATGACGTGAAGAGTAAATGTGTTTATTTTGTTTTATTTTTGAAATACATTGCAGCGACCATTTATAGCAACGTCCAGTTTGTTTGTTGTTGTTTTTTTGGCGGAGGAATACCCCAGACAAATGTCTGGGTGGAACCACCGGCGCATCGCAAGTCAGCTGGAAGACCTTCCCATGGCCACATTAAGTCCTTCGCCCCGAACGGAACTCGAACCCACGCGTTGAGAGGCTAAGCAGTCAGAAGAGAATAACTGTGATCCCTAAATCGTTTGTCGTATGAGCCTTAGCACTGCATGTTTCGCAACTATTTTCATAATTTCAGCTTGCCTCCCTTCATAAACGGCATTCCCGAGGATGTTTATATACTGATGGAAAAAAGCTGTATGTTTCCTTGAACACATAACAGTCCATCGCCGGGCACAGAAACCATAATATATAGTAGAATATAGCACCGTAGTAAAAGGTTGATGTCAATAAAAATTAACTAGAAATACAAATATTATTTTTTGCTATTTTTATACATCGAATAATGCTGTCTGTCAGTGCATATATACAAAACAATACCAGTTTATATCAGAGTATTAATAAATTATATATCTCATAATAAATCTTTCACTTGCAGTATTCAAATCGATATAATTTAACAAACTGGGTATTGAATACGTGAAATACATGTTATATAGGTTACTAAAGCATAGAAGCAATATGCACGTATCAAATCAATAACCCTTTTCACCTTCAAGTGTCGTGTATTCGTTTCCTTTGTGATAACCACGAAAATACATCACATTGATTTGATAGCAGAATAAAAGAAAACAGTCCCCAATAAGATACAGATCGCTTACATCGTTTTGATCAAACTGAAAGGTTTGCGAAATCCGGTCTTAAAACAAAATATCCACCAAATCCACTAAGACAAAAACCCATTTAACATTTTTTTAAAGATAGACATACCATGTCCTTGTAAGAGACTGCTTCATGTAAAAAGACAAATATCAACTACTAGCTGACCGCTAATAACTGTTACTACAGTGATTCTTAGTTTCAAACTATTTGGAGAGCAACATTAAGGTTTGGATGCATTAAATTTATCATTTACTATGGTTAAGACATGTACAAACAATGCGCACAACAAGCAACATATGGACATTGCACTAAATTGTACAAGAGAATATTTAATTTAATAAACTATCAGCTCAAATTTTGATATTATTTTTTTTTATATAATTATAATGTTATCTAATGCCAAGAAAATAACCATTAAACACTTTCTCGAGGTTGGTGATGCCAAAAATAGTACAATTAATGATCCGCTGATATTTATGCGTATATCGCTGACCGGTGTTTTCAATTGACAGGCTGCCTGCTAATTTATAGGTCATTTTACGTCGCTTAATTTTATCACTTCCTCCATAAATCAATGTCAGATAAGTTTAACTCGTATCCTACGCAAACTTACACTTTGTCTGCAATCCATGCTGATGTTTAGAATTTTGTTTTAGGCAAAATGCAATGTTTATACTTTGCATATCGCTAGAGACTCTCCAGCAAAAGAGGTAGAAAGTAGTGCACTATTAGGCAGATCCCTGTTAAAGTGGTTGATCTCGGTCTGCAAAGTAGCAATTTCTGTTCAGCAGGTTAAGAATCGAACAGAAATTACATGGGCATGCTGTTAACTGTTAATCTCTTTTGACGTGACTGTATATATAGAGATATGTCAACAAAGTTTCCCCTCAACGCAAGGTTTACATATTAAATAGTCCCGAACATTGCAGCCCGGTTTTATATTTTTTACATACATGTTCTACAGTGTTTCAGTGGTTTGTATTTTTCGTAGGTAATTTTTGTAAGCATTATTGTTTCGTGTAAAACGAAAAAAGGGAAATGTGTTTATACATATTTATGTACATGTAGTGTTGTTACTCATAAAGTAAACTACACAAATTCCGGGGCGTGCCTGGGCTTACGCACTTACGTTACGCACGTGCGTACACTTGCTTCCAAAAATTGAAAAAATAAAAACGTCAAAAAGCAAATAAAAATCGTACATAACCTGTGTTTGGCACTTGTTATTAGCAAAAGTCGCCTAGGCACGCCCCTGAATTTGAAGGTTTTTTTGGTGATTTTTTCCTTCTCAACTTAAGTTGATAAAAAGTGGGACGGTGTAGGGATAGGCCTAGATATGTTATACACAAAAAAGCTTGTTTCCATTCAGAAGACCAAGTTATCTTTCTCTTGGGGTTTTACCCTAAAACCAGGCAGTTTAAAGACACTAACAAATGTATGTGCCTTTATGTGCCAATATACTGCAACTAACGAACTGCCTGTTTCCAAACACCATTCAAATGGGTAGGTAACAAAGCAGCTGTATTTAATATGTTCACATTTTTAGTCGCAATACGCACAAAATATATTTCTGCTTCAAGTTACCACCATCTGCTGATAACTAAAAAACTGTTGGTGGGCGATTATTTCAACAAACAAACACAACATACATGCATGCTAATTTTAACTACATTCCGGTAATTAACCACACCATATTGTGTTTCCGATACAATCGACGGAGTGATGCCGGAAGCTATATGTCCATCAGACATGCTGGCTAGTGGCTACACAACCTGGAGGCCAGTTGTCTGGTTCGAACACGGAGCGAGAGATCTGTCCTGCAGCTTTATATAACAGTCACCTCGTTTGTCTAAACAAGACACATTCGAATCTATGGCTTTATTCGAAATCACTTGGGTCCCGAATTTTATTTAACATGTTTATAAGTAGCATTACATTTTTGACTGCTTTATCCAAAAACGGTTTGATAAGCGTTGGTACTGCAATAAGTTTTCTTTCATACCTATTTTCCAAAGCTCCCCTCAAAATCTGTTTGGCCATCGTATTTTAGCAGTATATGCTATGCAGCTTATGGAGAAAGCCCTCGTAAAATTGGACCTCGAATTAAACTTTCTATACAATTTTATGCCTTTTAGCGGGCAGCAATCGTCACATTAAAATAACACGACCTTGTGAACGTGGATAAAAAACGATGCATTTCGTATGTTATTTTATTACGAAAGAATTTGTTGCGTTTACACGTGGCTTTTGTGGCAATTAGTTTTAAACGGAAGACGAACGGGACAGTTTTTTTTCTGTAAGTAGCACCAGTTCAAATGTGTTGATGAGATGTATGAAAATCCGTAGACCATATCTAGACGGTTTGTCTTCTGCCGGACACCCGAGCCTGAGGGCGGGTGACGATACGGTACATACTGTCCATTTAGTTACACTTGACTTGACCATAAATCTTCGGGAAGGGGGTCCAGCTACAACGCAATTTAGTTTGTGAGCAGGTAGAGCTAGAAAAGGTCCATTTTCGGACCAGAATTTGAACTATTTGCTGCAGAATCGCTTGCAGTTTAAATCGTATCATTTGGAGGAATGTTTTTTTTAGTTACTGTTGTTTTCACAATCATATAAGACGGAAGACATCAAAGCGACTTTAATCCAGTGAAACCCAGCGGAAGTCATCAGCGGGGTGATATTTATATTAATCCAGTGAAACCGAGATGATACGTATACGTTGTATTAACTAGGCTCTGTTATTGCCATGATTGTGGTCATTTTTCATTTTGAAGTGTTTAAATTTGATATTTTTTCTAATCATAAACATGTACAAATGTCTTATTTGCGAAATACGCGAACATTTTAGCGAAAAAGATCCTGTAACAGGATTTCCGGTTAGCAAATGGAGCTTAATGACGTCACTGAATAGAAAAAAATATATGCAATTTAACTATATAGTCATCCAGAAGTAGCGCTTTTCAATATGGAAGACAGATGTGGAATTACAGCCATGATTTTAGTGCTACCCCAGATACAGTAGAGATGCAAGGAGTAGAACATGCGCCTTTACGCAGCCTACATCGATCTGACCAAATCCTTCGATAGGGTTAGCCGAGATGAACTCTGGAAGGTCCTGACTAAGCTTGGATGCCCACCAAAATTGCTTGATGTTCTCAAGCAACTCCATGAAGATCACCGTGGCCAAGTAAAGTGTGGAGTCAAACTTTCAGAGCCGTTCCCTAACTGGGAAAAGCAAAGAGCTGCGACCTTCACCCCCACCCCCGACACACACGCAATTCAATCTTCTTTAGCATGATGCTGGGTGAAGCTAAAAAAGAACAGACTGAAGGCGTCTTCATCAGATTCAGAACTGATGGAGGCATGTGTCACCTTGCGCGTACCAAGACCACTGAGGAATTTATCGTGGAGCTGCTGTTTGCAGACGACTGTGCTCTCCTCGTTCATATCGAGGAATTTCTGCAGTAAGTCGTCAACCACTTTGCCGATACAGCCCGGGCTTTTGGCCTCATCATTAGTCTGAAAAAGATCGAAGTCATGTACCAGCCACCCCTTCATGGCACCTACGTACCATCCAAGACCTACATCGACGGCCACCAACTGAATGCTGTGGAACATTTCACTTACCTTGGAAGCATAATCTCAAAAGATGCAACAATCTTTAATGACGAGAAGCATCGTCTGTCCAAATCCAGTAGCTCATTTGGACGACTCTAGGAACGTGCTTGACAAAACCACTCCCTAAGACAATTGATCAAAATTCAGGCCTACAGGGCAGTCGTCATCAGTACACTTCTATATGGATCTGAGACTGGGTGCTCTACAGGAGACACATCAAGCGGCTGGAGCGTTTTCACTAGGTATGCATGTTTTATCATGGGCACCAATTGGTAGGACTATACCACCAACACTGAAATCCAGGAGAAGGCGGATCTCACAAGCATAGAGTAAATGTGGATGCTTCGGCAGGTCACGTAGCCTGCATGGACAACTCAAGAAAACCAAAGGCCATCTTCTATGGCAAATTGTGTGAAGGTAGACACAGTGTTGGAGCACCACGCAGACACTACACGGACCAAGAGATGTAACGCAGCGA
Organism: Sinonovacula constricta; assembly: GCA_007844125.1. NCBI lineage: Eukaryota > Metazoa > Mollusca > Bivalvia > Cardiida > Solecurtidae > Sinonovacula > Sinonovacula constricta. Next base: position 28,440,890 of record CM017560.1, on the reverse strand, counting down.
AACAAAAGCTGGGAGACAGTGGCAGCAAACAGATCAGCCTGGAAAACTTCCACCAGAAATGCTGTCAGGAAACTTCAAAAGTAAAGGACAAACAACCAGTGTTAGATGCCAGCGGAGAAAGAAGGCATCTGAAGTTTACACCCCCAGCGACCGGCCAACTTTCATGTGCGCCAGCTGTTCCCGACAATGCAAGTCCAGAATTGGTCTGTACAGCCATAAGAACACTTGCCTCACCAGGACCAGACCTTCATTCTAAATGATCTTCAGATACGTAGAAACTGCCATTATAAATATCATCAACAGAAGTAGAACATTTCCACTCTCATGAAAAATACGAAATTTACTTATCATGAGGTTTAGCAAAAACAATCGCCTCAACATATGAAATAAATTTTCTGACATGATGTTTGTTTGTTGGGATTTTCGTCCCACCAAGAGTATTTCAGTTATTTGGAGACGTTGTCCACTTGAAGCAGATATAGTGCTGGCTTCACTGTGTATAGCAAGCCGGGAACACCTGGCATGATACCACACCCAGTCACATTAATCTGACACTGGGCCAACCGGTTGTGGAACTACCCTTACATTTGCTTGAGCGTTAGCAAGGGAGCTATACCACTACCATTTTTTCTGACTTCGGTGTGTCGCGGCCCGGGATCAAACCAGGAGCCTCCCGTACCTGGAGCTACGCTCTACCGATCGCGCTACCAGGTCTGTTCTTTTTTCTGACATGATGGCATGGAAATCTCAGAACCGATTTTATAACAAAGGATGAAGTTGAGCGCTTTTTGCTTGCAGTGGACGAGTGCCCGTTTGTTTATATTTGAGATACATCACAGCAACACTACTATTGCCATAATAGCGAAGAACAACTTTTATAAGTGGAGGAAGACCCCATCGCAAATGCCTTGGTAGAATTAAAGGTGCGCCACAGGTCAAATGGCATTTAAACTCATGTGGTGAGCGACCAGGGAGCCAGAGGAGTGACAGATTGTGGACTCTACCCAGTAGGACACAGGCGATCCTCTCAAATGTTCCTGCTGTGAACAAGCTGTTGTGTCTTGTAACAGTCAAGACAGTGCTTTTCTAGTATTGCCACATTTTTATGCAGGTTGACACATTCTTATTGCCCCACAAATAAACCTGATCCAGACCTGCAATAATTTGTCAATTCTAGGTATACAGTTGAGTTTAGTGGCACATAATAGTATTTAAGGTATCGCAAGTGTAATAGACTAATGCAGAATTTAAAAAATTAAAACAACTAATGTGTTGTATACTTTTATGTTGATGCCAAATTTTAAGAAAATTCTCCATCCAGTTTTGAATTTAGATTTTTTTTTCTTCTGAAATTGATATTTAAGGTGTCTCCTTTTTAGAAATAAGAGAACTCCAAATATTATGTTATATCCTCTTTATTAGAAGTGTTTTGTTATTTAGTATCGTTTGGAAACAATTTATATCGTAAGAGAACCAAATCAAACATGTTACTTGATTGGTTTGACTCAGACTATCCCAAACATGTAATTAATTGTTTACAAACTCAACAGGTTTTAGGTTCAATCTCCCATTTTTTCTGCTGACTTACCTTTATTAAAAATGTCACTGAGTGCTTGATAGCAACACGATTGATTTCAGAGTTGCTCAAAATGTTCTATAGAGTATTTAAGTTGATGTTGCAAAAACATAAAATAATTTTACCACATTGTTTTGATTTTGTAATCAGGTTATAAATTTGTAATCAAATTTAGCAAAAATAATTATCTGGTAGAGTGATGTAGAAAAGAAGTCAAAGTGAAAAAACAAACAGTTGCTCTAGCTTAACCAATTATGTTCCCAGAAAAAAACCATAGAAATTTAATTGCAATATGGGGGATGCAAAGTCTTAATTAAGCTTATCGGTAGGGGTGGGTGCATAGTTTAATGTGCTACTGTATTTTATCTGCATAATTAACAGTACAGTCCAACACAATGTGAATATTTAGTATCAATATAGGTTTCCCTTAAACATTGTTACTGTAGTTTTATCTTATAATTTTAATCAATGTTAGATTACACATAATAGTAAGTACAAGATAGTCAGTTGTGTCTAATATTAACTGATAATGGCTTTCATGGCTGTGCAATTGTGACTGTATAAAGATTGTAGTTGATGAACAAAAAACAACATCCTTGACTTATATTATTAATATAATTAGCCTGATATATCATAAATAATATTTTTAAACATAACAGAAAAAAACCCACAACATTTTATCAAAAAGATAAGACCTAATATACATTTAGCATTTAACTAATAACTAAATATTATGTAAATAGGCAACAGCAAAATGAAAGCTTTTATTGAAAATGTAGCACTTTTAGTATGTATCATGTTGATCAAAGGCCACATTCCATTGTATTGTCAGCAAACATCACATCTATATTAAGAACTAATCATTGAATAAATTATCTTAAACTTAATCTTACATAAGTTTAAAACCAAAATTACGATTATGATGGTATATATGCCAACATTAATGAATAATTAAAATATTAATAATTTAAATGCTAGGTGTTGTATACAGTCTTGTCTGTACATGCAGATGTTAAAACATGAATGAGGAATACTATGTACCATATAACCATGCAGAGCTTCTTTCTCTAACATAAAATTGCTTTAACGTTTATTAAAAAAATATACAATGATATTAATATAAATGTAAAACCTTTTATCTATTTGGATGCCACATGAATGGTAATACATGTACCCATACTTAAATGAAGAGGTGTACAATATTTTTGCCATGGATACTTAGCATACACAAAAAACAATTGAACAGCTATAGAACCACTTAACATTTGAACATTTTTTGCCCCATTTGATGCTGACATAGAAAGTTATTTCTTCGCAACAATTTTCCTGGCTATAAGTTCCTTCATGATCTCATTGCTGCCACCATAGATCATCTGGACACGCGAGTCAACGAAGGCGCGGGCGATGGGGTACTCCCACATGTACCCCCAGCCTCCGTGCATCTGGAGACATTCTGTGGCCACCTTGTTCTGTAGCTCAGAACACCTACAATAGTGATGAGATTTATAATGTATTTACACAACATCTTAAAGGTGGTATCTGACAGTTTGCCTATGTATATGTAACAATATCTGACCTCTGTTTGGGTATTTGTGCATAATTTCTATACGTTAGTCAAAGCTTTGATGATTGGGAACAGTATCTCAATTTTAGGGCATAAAACTTGTTTATCAGTTAAAAAAAGTTTATTCTTTTCAAATCTATTATTAAGAACAATTGTAATTCCTGCTAAAAATAGTAGGTTTAGAACATCAGTAAATAGCATTCCGCGAGATTTGTTCAGGTAACAATGGTTTATTTGGTTGTTTAATGAAATATTTTTGGTCCAAACTGGGAGATACCACCTTTAAATATAAATTTCATTATTTGTCCTAGTTTTTGCCAAATCAGATGCAAGTATTTTATAATAAACACATGGAAACATGACTGTCTCTTTTGCTAAGGTATATCTCTTTAACTGAGCACAGTAACTCTTTTAAGTCGATGCTCTCATGTGAACAACAAAAACTTAGTTTTGTAAATATATAAATGATGACTTGAGTTTGAGCCATAACATGGGCTAAAGGGAAGTGGGTGAATACCAACCATAAAATGAAGAAACTTAAATAAAATCAAAAAATTCTGAAATTCCCAACAATGAAATAAAGAGGGTGGGCATTGAACATGTGTACTAATTGTCTTGATAGAATGCTTAGCAAAAATACACACTGCATGTGGTAGCTAACCACTACTAAATCATGTCAGGATAACACTATTAACTATAGCATATTCTGGGTTATAAGCCAGAAAAAAATCACTTTGTCCCCAGGAGTTATGTTTGTGGTTCGGTTTGTGAATTCAACAGGCTGCATAAACATGTCACCTACATTATGTACTTTCAATTTGTTAATTTGCTAAGTTAATTGTTCTACCATCTTCAGTTAATTGAAAAGCTGTTGGTGGGCAATAAACCCATTAAACAAACATAATTGTTCCAGCAATAATTTTCTGTTACCTTTAAAAATTGTTTACTTAAAGTAGATATAATACTGCCTTCAATATAATAGCTTGCAATGATCAGTTGACAGAATATGACACCTGGTCACATTATCCCAGTGCAGTTTTTTTTATAGTATAGCTGAAAAAGTGCAAGCCACATATAAGGAGGTAAATTTGCAGTGTGCAACGATGATTAGGAGAAAATATGGGCACTAAGTTTTTTTAATTGTTTACACAATATTATGACAATTTTTACAGTGGCTAAATGATGTGCCAAGAGGTCAGGTGACTTTCACTTTACAGGTAAACAACAAAATTGCTGACACTAGTGACAGTCTGAGTAAGATTTGTACAGACAATTCAGTAACAATCATTATGTGACATTCCCAATACTCTATGCAAAAAACATGCAGAATAAAAAAATAGTAGCAATACATAGTCTTAATATGAAAACACCTTGTGTAAAATAGAGATTTTAATAAAACAGATTATTTTCTGTTGCCATATGCTAACATTCAATAAGTTTAATCTTAATAACCATTTTTATAAATATGAACATCTAGAATTGGCCTTTAAGAGCCTATGTTATGACCATAAAAGCCATTCAACTTTTTCAAAACTTGGAGGGGTATTCAAGTCATAAATAAGAACAATAAAATACTTTTTCCAGATGGGAATGGGACTGAATCTACAAATTAAAAAGAAATTGTTCCCAGACAACAGTTCAACCAGTCCTTTCACTACATTTATATGAGCTTGAATTAAATTAAAGCAATGTAACCTTGCTACATTTATTGACTTCGGTAGGCTGAAACCTGGGATTTACATCAGACCTACCAGTATTTTCCCATGGAAGCACTTTCTGAGTCGAGCCCCTTGGTGTTGTGGATCTCCAAACATCTGTCAACAAATGACCTGGTCACACAGATCTGGGTCTTTAATTCTGCCAACTTATGCTGTATGGTCTGAAAGAAAATATTAAGCATGGCAATTTAAACATCATAATCAGAAATAAGATTATTATTTATTACTTTGCTGGTTTGGTGATTGGTACAGTTACTTGATCCATAGATCCAAGAGTTCATATGTCTGTCCAAAGTCAGAGCTAACTCATAAAATGAAAAGAAAATCCAAGATAATCAAACTCCAAGATAATCAAATCAAACTCCAAGATAATCAAACTATAAAAAAAATCAAACTCCAAGATAATCGAACTCAAATCAAACTCCAAGATAATCAAACTACAAGAAAATCAAACTCCAAGATAATCAAACTCAAATCAAACTCCAAGATAATCAAACTTCAAGATAATCAAACTCCAAGATAATCTCAAACTCCAAGATAATCAAACTCCAAGATAATCAAACTCCATAATAATCAAACTCAAATTAAACTCCAAGATAATCAAACTCCAAGATAATCAAACTCCATAATAATCAAACTCAAATTAAACTCGAAGATAATCAAACTTCAAGATAATCAAACTTTAACTTATATTTTTAATGTCAATACATAAAACCCTAAGAGTGGTGATGCCTGAATGCACCAAATGAAGTACAAGATTTTAAAGTCATGGTGTTGCTGTGTCAGTTAATCAACACATGAGCTATCAAAGATACTGAATACCACCAGATACAGCTTTGCCACAGTAACTGTGACCATTATAACGAAGGACCATAAGTCCGTTAAAAAAAGCCAGTCAACATGGGCCAGTGAACTGAACAACTAGAATTGATACCAGTTCTGTAAAGTTTAATGGAAATCCCATTAATAGTAGCTATAAAAAAGTGCTGACAAACTTTGTCTACAATCAGACAGACTGCCCAATCTATTGCCATGACTCCAGTGAGGGTATATTTATTTATTTTCTTTTTTGCAACAGTCCTGTATTGGCTGTTGTATCTGCTGATCACATTGCTTCAATTGCATATAAACCCTGCCTTTAAAATTGGTCCAATTGCGATAAGTATTTAACAATTTAATCAATAACTGAGATGTTCATTTTTGTTTCTTTTATTGCCACAAATGAGAATCAACCTGAAAGACCTGCCAGTATGCATCATTGATATATAGGGTGTATTAGGTATTGTGCCTTTAAATTTAAAAAAAAATGGCTGTTGTATCTGCTGATCACATTGCTTCAATTGCATATAAACCCTGCCTTTAAAATTGGTCCAATTGCGATAAGTATTTAACAATTTAATCAATAACTGAGATGTTCATTTTTGTTTCTTTTATTGCCACAAATGAGAATCAACCTGAAAGACCTGCCAGTATGCATCATTGATATATAGGGTGTATTAGGTATTGTGCTTTTAAATTTAAAAAAAATTAAGACAAAAAAATTTAGATCTTATCAAGACAGTTATGACAGAAAAACATCAATGTCAAAGTATTAACCTGGAATAGAAAATAGAGTTGTTAATTTCACCTGAATATTTGATATGGTTTTCCCGAAAGCCTTTCTCTCTCTGACATAGTTTCGGGTCTCCTCAAACATCCACTCGCATGAGGCCTGGGCCATATCTGCGATGATGAGGCGCTCCTGGGGTAGTTCATTCATCAAATAGTAGAACCCCTTGTTGGCCTCTCCCAGCAATCCACTGGCTGGCAGCCGCACATCCTCGAAAAACAACTCAGCAGTGTCCTGAGGCCAGGAAAGAGAGTAGAATAGTGTATTTTCTTTTCCGAGTTTTATGCACATTTGTCTCAAGGCAATTATCTTCAGTTTCATTTTCTGGTGTTTTTTTTGTTGAGTTTATTGCCTAATCTATATTTGTATACAGCTGGTTTGTACTTAGGGCAGATAAAAGGCAGTCTTTAATATGATAGCATGACAAGAACAAATAATATGATACCCAGCCACAGAAACCTGCCAAATAGCTAATAAGGTGTGGGTCTACCCTTATAACTGATTGAGCAGAATCATGGAAGCAATACAAACATTGTCTTTTACTTTTCTACATATCTGGAACTTGAACCAGAGATCCTCTGACCTTGGGTTGATATACTCTACCTGTTCCAACTGGGCTAGTTTTACACATTTGTTACTGAACAAAGACTCATCTTAACTAAAAGTAATCCTGGAATAAATATACAGTAAAACCTCTCAAAGCGGCACCTCTAAGCAGCGGCTACCTCTAAGCAGCGGCAGTTAAATTTCCCCCCAGTAGTTTTCAGCGTATTTTAACCTCTAAGCAGCAACTCCTCCGCGAAGCGGTAAGCGGCCGTGTAAATCTCTTCCCTGAGGCTAGTTTAACCTCTGCGCAGCAACACCAGTGCGGCTATTTTTAGAACAGTCTGTCGCGTACACTAGAAATGTCACGCGGTCGGCTGATCACTGCTTGTACCCGGTTGAGAAGGTGTTAATTGGAATCAAGTAACAGTTGGACGGGAAACCAATTGCATGCTACGTTAGAGCAGAGGGTTACTGCAATTAAGTTGTTAGAACAAGGAATGTCAGCACAGTCTATTGCTACTGAGTTGGGCTGCGGCAGAACTCAGATACAGGTCCATAACTGACGATATTGTTTTTGTAATAGACAAGCAAATGTTGATTGCCTATATTAAATTGTAGATATGATTTTTATTAAAATATTTTTAAAGAGTTTTTGTGTTATACAACTTGTTTTTTCATCATCAATAAATTATTTAAAAATCATCTTTTTTCTCTTATAACAATTTATTGCATTTTCATTACCAAAGCAAAATTAACTAAAGCATATACTTAGGAAAATCTAATATCAGTACAAACTATTAAAAATAACACATTTCTTCTCATCTCATTGAAACCTCTGAGCAGCAACACCTCTGAGCAGCAACACTTTTTCGTGCCTCCGCAAGATGTTGCTGTGGAGAGGTTTTACTGTATTAATCTTTTAATCTTGTATAGATAGTATTTACAAAATCAATAAATTGAAATAAATTTTAATCATGAGATAAACTTATAAAAGAAATCTTGTGCAAATCTCTGCAATATTAATTTTACATTTATGGATAGTTTGTTTAACCAAGGGACATAATCCATGACAAACCTGAGCTTTGAATCCGATCTTCTGTAATTTTCTCCCCTTGATAAAGCCTTTCATGCCTTCTTCAACCAGGAACAGACTCATGCCATGGGCTATAGATTTGGCCTGGGGGTTGGTTACTGCAGCAACTATCACAACATCAGCCATGTAACCATTGGTGATAAACACTTTACTGCCATTCAGTATCCAGTCATCACCATCTTTCTTTGCATTGGTCCTAATACCTTGGAGGTCACTTGAATAATAATAATATTAATATTAATTAATAATGATAATAATACATTAATAACAATAATTTTAGTATGTACTACATTTTAATTGTATTTCCATTAAAGGGTTTCTTCTCCAGCAAATGTAAAACACTTTATAAATTATAAATATAAATTCCTTGGTTTGAATTTGAGATTCTCTGAGATTTATTATCTCTGTAAATTTTTCCCATCCAAATCAAATCAAATGAGAAGATTTATCATAAAAGCAGTTGCAGTTTGAGTCTGCGATTTGTCACTCCTCATCCTCTCACCACATGGGTTTGTGTCTGGATGAGAACTTTCATGTGAAGAGGTTTTCAAGCTAACCTGCAAGAGGCGGTGGTTCTCCCCAGACAGACGTCTAGGGCCTTTCTCCACAAATAATTAGCTAGACATCCATATTATTACCATAAATGCATCTAAATTATATAAAAACACAAAAAACACACACAAAAACTGTAGTTCCAATTTTCATAACCACAGTGCCATCTGCCTTGATATAAAATGCTGAACGAAACATAACTTTGACAAGGACAAAAAATTAATATGCAGTAACCAATAGTTTAACCAGAGAAAACAGAAGTTTATTAAAACCAAGATGTTGACATAATATTTATACATTATCTTTCAATTATAGGATCCTAGGTGTGTGAAAATTATTACAGGATTATCTGACAAATGCTGACACAAAGATATTTGAGGTTATGCATGACAATGTATTTAGAAGTCAAGACCTGCTGTACAACTATAAAGCGTGAAATGGAGTTAAGTATATTGTGGTTACTACCTTAAGCCATGTTAGGTTATCTATAAGTGTATGGTTAGGTATACCTGCCTGCTCCAGGCTCTGTCATGGCAATGGCCCCAATCTTCTTGCCTGCAGTCATGTCTGGGATGAACTTCTTAATCTGTTCTGGTGTACCATAGTGGCAGATGTACGGCATCACAATGTCAGAATGCAACGCAAAGCCAGGGCCTGAGCAGTTAACATACATCCTGCCAGAAAATTATAGGATCGGTTATATGTGTACTATTGCAAGTGTTAAAGTGAGATAGAGATATGAAAATATTCATAATCACAAAAATACTGCCAGTTAAATTAGGAATGCCTCGAACTGTATTCAAACATAAATGAAGAGAAATAAAATATACCTGCAATCCAGCCAGAAACTGTGGTCAGTATACAATCATCTATGTTTAATACTTTATGGGCTTTTATGGTAAGGAGTTTTAGAAATGCTCTACAGGACCACAGTAAGTGCTTTGTTCAATCATCTTTTCACAAACAAAGTTATTCAAAGCATCAGTACAAGTTTCCTTTCGCACAGAGATTTGCAATGATTTTCTTACTTGTAGTTCCCAGACCTAGTATCTAATATCCCTGTCTACTCACTGTTCCTCCCATGTGATGGCTGTTGATAAGACATCTCCACCGACACCTCCGTGTTCTGCGGGACAGTTCACCCCAAGCAAACCCTGGGACCCAGCTTTCTCCCATAACTGTAGTAGGAAGTTGAAAATGAGTATAAATGATATGTCAGAAATAATGTGAACGCCACATTAAAGTTTGTGACGTCTGTGGATGATTAGGTGCTATGTTGTAACATCCTTTTGTCTAAAGCTAACACCTCATTATTGTCTGTGACATCCACAGATACTTTGGTGCCATAACGTCAATTCTTGTAGTTTTGTATGTATATAAGCTTAGATGCAATTAAAGGTGAAAACCTAACATGACAATCCTAGCCAATGAAATAAAGATTAAGTTAAATATATACTGTAATTTACCATATTGTTATAGGAATTTTTATAATTAACAAATGCAAACCTAGCCAACTGTGTCCAGGACACTGTAAACTTATTTCTTTTTTAGTCAATTAGGAAACATGTTCTTACATTTTCTATTAATCTTTCCCACCTTGCTTTCCTAAACAGAACTAGTACATTAGAAGCATCTACCTCAGGAAATGACTCTCCTGTCAGGTCTAGGGATCATCCCTGCTGCCTTTGTTGTAGATAATGCCAGAATGCTGTATATAATACTATTCCAAAGTGCAAGCGAAAGATCCTATATTTACACCATATGTTAAAAATGAATATACAATTCCACAAAAGCAGAATAAAATAATCATATAAATAAATATGCATATATTACAAAGAATGACACATGGCATGATTAATGTTATCACTACATTTATTTAGATGTTTAACTTACCTCTCTACTGACTTGCCCAGCCTTCTCCCATCTAAAAAACAAAATTGTTATAGATTTTACACTGTTTCCCAGGGATTGTCTGCAGCATGTGTTATTCCTATGTTGTTAGATGAATAAATAACAGAAGCAACAAGCATTTGATAGTATTGCGGGCAATACAGTAGTCCCCTACCGGTCCCTCAAAAAGTTCTTTAATTATCATACGCTCCTGTTTATTGCCATTTATAAATAATTTGAGGTTGAAGTCTGTATTTGTATAATAATGGCTTAAAAGTGAAGTTATAAAAAAGGAAATCTACAGATACATATACAAGTCAGCCTGAGCTAAGGGACACATGAGAACAGCAGACACATGCTTTCAATGGACCCATCAATATTCCCTAAAGGAAAATCGTTCTATAATTGACCTGTAAACAAAGGACACCTGTCATCTGTGGACAACGGACACCCTTTCTACCCTGAACAAAGAACACTTGACCGATTGTCTGTTTTTTACCTTATCTAACATCATTTCAATATGCCATGTTTTTATATTATTAACTGATCTTATTATTTGTCTCCAATGTTTTGAAAACAATGTCATTGGGAGTGAATTTGGCCCTATCGTTTGATTATTTGCAATTTATGTCAGATAAAGGCGTGAAAATATCGACCACAAAACATAAGAAAATAACAGATTTCTTTGTTTGTGAAATTGAGAAATGCGCTATCCAAAACTTGACGATTTTGCTGCAAGGTCATGCTGTGACCTTGACCTTCAAGGTAGCGACCCAAATGTTGTGCGCGACACGTCATCTCAATATGGTGATCATTTCTGTGAAATAGTTGTAAAATCCGACTTCAAATAACAAAGTTATGAGCCGGACACGATTTTGCACGTTCGGGACACGTCATCTCAATATGGTGATCATTTCTGTGCAATAGTTGGAAAATCTGACTTCAAATAACAAAGTTATGGGGCAGACACGATTTTGCTGTAAGGTCATGCTGTGACCTTGACCTTCAAGGTAGCGACCTAAATCTTGCTCGCGACACGTCATCTCAATATGGTTATCATTTCTGTGAAATAGTTTTAAAATCCGACTTCAAATAACGAAGTTATGGGCCGCACACGATTTTGCTTCAAGGTCATGCTGTGACCTTGACCTTTAAGGTAGCGACCCAAATTTTGAGCGTGCATATTGTACATATTGCTACCTATTAACATACCAAGTTTCATGCGCCTAGCTTTAACAGTTTCTAAGTTATCAAAGGATCCAGATTTTTAGCAGACAGACAGACAGACTGACTGACTGACGGACGGAGGGTAAACCTACAGTCCCCTAAGGTGTGAAGTGTGTGATAATAAGTTTTGCTAAAACTTATTTCTTTTAAATGATTGGGAAATAACATCACAAAGCCTACCACGTGAACCTGAAGTAACACTCGTGCGTTATTTTTGGTAACACACTAGTTAGTTATCATAGTGAGATGTCATCAAGTATATGCAGTATATATGCCAGTTCCTGATCACTTTGTTGTCGCTGATTTATGAATTTTGTTAGAGAATTTAATTTTAATTAAGAAAATAATAACATTTTGATCATGTTATAAGCAAGTATGTTCCCTTTATGTTTAAAATAATACAATGAAATTGGTGTTTTCTTTCTTTGTCTAGGCATAAAAAACAAGCAACACTTTATACATAATTTGTTAACAAAATCTTGTTTTTGTTCTTAGGTTAGGATTAAAATGCTATTTGGCCCAGTATGATTTATCTGTAAAAATTAGGAAAAAAAGTATACTTATTCCTATTTTAAATTTGGGCTATAAATGACTATGACAAGTAACATAACTTACTCTGTGTGATTGGGCACCACTTCCTCCTGGAAGAATCTCCTTACACTCTGCCTGAACATGTCATGTTCTTCAGCAAATATTGGACGTGTCCCAATGTCTGTTAAAGTGTTACTCTGTCCTATCTCTGGACGACTGCTGCAGAGTCTAGAAAGCAAGAAACATTAAATATAATCATACAGCTTCTTGTATGAAAACTATCATCAATTGCTGAATCTGCCAGTCAGATTGTCCTGATACTGATTGACTCTGCCAGTCACATTGTCCTCATACTGACTGACCCTGCCAGTCATATCATCCTTATATTGACTCTGCCAGTCATATCATCCTCATACTGACTCCGCAAGTCATATTATCCTCATACTGACTGACCCTGCCAGTCATATCATCCTTATATTGACTCTGCCAGTCATATCATCCTCATACTGACTCCGCAAGTCATATTATCCTCATACTGACTGACCCTGCCAGTCATATCATCCTTATACTGACTGACTGGCGGAATCATCCTCATACTGACCAGGCGCGTATCTGGGCCGTTTTTGAAGTTACGCACAATTACAGGGGAAATAACCTTTGTTATTATACTTTTGAATATATTCGGTTCTTTTCTACTGAATAACAGGTAAAATGCAAACATGCGAAGAAGTTGACGCAAAATATGAACGACTAAACTCCTGACATGTATAAGTTTAATCATTTTAAACCTTTTCAACATGATTGGTGTGGTAAAAAGATTTTAAAACATAGAAAGTACGGAAATAAAATAAATCATCCCTAACCCGATTTAGGCATCGAATTTCTTTGTGTTTTTTTGGTACTTATAGATTTTCGATTTTTTTCAAACGAAGGTTACGCACGTGCATAAAGTGCGTTATAGCAGACACGCGCCTGATACTGACTCTGCCAGTCATATTATCCTCATGCTGAATGACCCTGTCAGTCATATCATCCTTATACTGACTCTGCCAGTCATATCATCCTCATACTGAATGAACCTGCCAGTCATACCATCCTCACATGGACTGACCCTGCCAGTCATACCATCCTCACATGGACTGGTCCTGCCAGTCATATCATCCTCATACTGACTTACCCTGCCAGTCAGATCATCCTCATACTGACCCTGCCAGTCATATCATCCTTATACTGATCCTGCCAGTCATATTATCGTCATACTGAGGAGTGAGGTCATGGCATATATCTACATGAAGACAAAGATTTTCTTAATTTTTGTAACATTTTGGTATATTTTGTATAATTTGAATTCATTGCTTACAATTATAAGATTGCCAAAATATGCCATTGACCAGTAGAGAAATATAACTCGAAACCATCATCGTTATACATTTTGACACCTACAGATTTCGAATCGAAAATGATAAGAAGTCGGCAAGGGTTCAATTCAATTTTTGTATTTGTTGTGATATAACAACTTCAAAAACGAAATAAAAATACTTACCTGGTGGCTGCATTTAGAAGTAAATTTGGTTTCAGCAGAGACGCTGTACGAGACAAAGTTACTACTTTTGAGGACAACATTCTTCAGTCATGTATTCTACCAAGCGGTCGGTGGTACTACGTGCGAGTTATGTCCCATCGCTATCCGTCACCCGATTTTCCGTAACCACTCGGTAACAGCTACGGAAATAGCAAAATACAAACCCGGCTATTTACGGAAAAAGACGAATGAAATATCGTTGACGATTACCTGTCAGTCACGTGACACAGGTGCGACATTATTCCGGAAATGAATAATTTTCGATAATATAATTCGTTTTAGTATCTCCTAGTGACCCGATCAAAGTTTTAAGTTGCATCGTCGTTGACAACTTAATTATCATGATGAACGTGCGACTGTTCGCAGTCCTGGCTCTGTGTTTCTTAGGCCAAACAGGTGAGAGAAGTCGACAGGTCAATAGCCAACATGGCGCATTTTTGTTTTGATTTTTTTCAAACATGAGTAATATAACAGAGAATTTTAAACATTTTTGTTCAATTGATTAACGCACGTCAGTTTGACTAATTGTTAAGATAATGTAATTTAAATAAAATCGATTCGTAAGTTACTATGTATACTGTTTTCAATAAAACAAGTATAATTTTATACAGACTTTATTGAAATGGCTGATCAAGATTTTACCTGATCTAGTTAAAGGAGATATAAGATTTTTATTATAAGTTCCATCCCCACACCCCAAAATAAAACAACAGCACACACCAGTACAGATCAAGTGCTTTCATGTCCACTAGAATGGTGCTGTGAGTGAAATATTTCCAAAATCTTGTGACAGAAGTACACTTGTCATGGGACAGTTAAACTTATAACGTATTTCAAGGGAAAAGTGCGCGCCCGATGTAGGGATCGAACCCATGACCCTCGGATCACCGTTCCAGAGCTCTACCAACTGAGCTAACCGGGCCACCTGTGGGCCTCTCAACCACACCAGCACTACACTTATTTTATAAGGTTGCAGGATATTTGTTGGCTCTCCAGCGCACCGACCTTATCTCTCTGCTTAGAATTGGTTAAGATTTTGTCAACCTGATTTTTAATGGGAGATGTATACGAATGTGAGAATAACATGGGTTGACATACAATATATACAAGCCAGGGCTTTTTCAGGGGTTTTTGGGCAAAAGGCCCCAGCCCAAATTGGGAATTGTGGCGTGTTAAATAGTCAAATTTGGGAAAGAAAAGTATCGACAAATCAAACCAATTGGGAAATTTCAACTTTTTTTTCTGTATTAAAGCTTTATCTGCCTTGCTTTTGTGTCCCTAAAAGTGTTACAGAGCTCTTCCAGAGTTTGTTCAAAAAGCTCTGAAGGGCCTTCAATACAGATTCTCATTAAATTGGAGAGTTTTTCCTGGCCAAGGGAGCTTCCTAAAGAACTGCATATTAGGTTCATAGTGCTGAACCCTCTCTCCACAGCTGCTGTGCTGGATGGTATTATGGTCATCATTTGCAAAAGTTGGTAGATTCTAGATCGCGTAGTATTTACTATTTTGTGACATTTTTCGTCACTATATTTTGCAGGTCAGTATAAAAGCCAGTACTGCATGCACCATTTTTGCCTCATAACTTCTTTCAGTTTTATATGCAGTCAAACAGTTACGGCAAAAATACTTTTGTTTATGAAATAAAAAATAATTCCTGTATATTTTCAAACCATATATTGACTATAATGTTATCTGGAATGGCGCCGTGACGCATCTTCATCTTGCATTACGGTATACGGCTGGGTAAGAGATTTTTCACTGGTTACATTCACACACAAATTCACAGAGTAGTTTTCACATATCACGGATCAAATGTAAACAAACTAATCGCATAATTGGAAAAGTCTCTTGATTTCATGGTTTCTTGGTCGTTTTTTTTTATAGGTAAAAAGCATTTCGGTTCAAATGGGAAATAATTTATGAGATTGGGAGTTTTTTTCTTGAAATTGGGAAAAATGGTTGCTATTTGGCATTTGGGAAGGGGCCGAATATCGGCCCCTTGAGACAGGCTGAAAAAGCCCTACAAGCACCATAAGCTAAAATAAAACACCACCGCATGGAGTGTTGTTAAACAAGTTCAACAAACAGACAATTCATATACAGTAAGTAGTAACAATCACATAATCAATATGTACACTTTTTTTTTAAATGAATCATACCTTCAATCATTCTAGCATTTTATGAAAAAAGTAAAAACATAATTTCTATTTATACCAATAAGAAGAAAACGGTTAATACATTATCAAACAAACTCATTATAAGAAAAAAATCTGACACTCAAATGCGCTTTTATTAAAATAAATCACATTGCCGGTATCGATCAAACAAACTTGTCATGAAAATAATACACACAGTTTTTCCAATATGTTTAAATAAATCCCATTATATGTCATTACTAACAAATCATGAAAATAATATAAACAGTTTATTTCCATTTAACAAATAAACATGTTAACAAACACAATTATGTGAAAATAAAACACTCTGAGCACAAGCCTTGTGACAACAATGATCATGGTTTGAAAAAAAGTTGGATGAACTGGGAAATCCTTTCCATTTAAATATAAGGTCAACAAACTTGTATGATGTCAAAACTTCAGTAATCGTTTTATAAAACACTTTTTATCAGACAAGTTTTAAACTTGTTTCATGCCTTGAAAGGACTTTTTTGACAACTATGTGTGTGTCTAAAGGTCAAGATAAGTGGACATGATCTGCCATCCTACTTCTGTTTGTCCTTTTCAATAATTTCACAGATGGTTCCCACATCAGTAAAGATCCCTTATCGGTTTCATGTTAATCTACCGTTTGTACATTTATATAACTTGAAGGCAAATCACTAATCATATCAATACCATTTAAAAGTTCTTCACTATGAAATATCTACTCAACGGAGAATTAGAGATTTTGCAGTATCCCAAACAGGGTCTCACTTCCTTCTGGGGCTGTATAAAAATTATTACCAAACCACACTATGTATATATATAGCTTATTACATTTAACCTACACTTGTACATTGTACAGGTGTTGCTTTTTCTTTACAAAATTGGAAAAATGGCTCATACCAGTGATACTGTAAATTTTCCTGTGAACAGCACTGAGTTTTTTTCCCCAAAAATTATTTCTGTATAAAATATCATACAAATGTTTTTGTGATTTTTTCTTAATATGACCAGCATTAAAATAACTAAAAAACTTAAAGTTTATACATAGTAACTTAAACAATTATTGTTTTGGGGTTTAGATTAAGGTTAATATCATTTACCTCAATTTGGTTCTTGTTTCCCATTTGAAATATGACAGCAATGAAATTAATAGCTGTTATTTATTGCAGTGTATGGCCAGTCTGAACCTGAGATTGTCGATGAGATTATACCTGAGGTGATGTCACAGGGAGGCTCATCCAGACTCAACTGTACTGTGGTGAACAAAGGAGAACATACGGTATGATAATGGCATATCACAACATCAGCCATGTAGCCATTGGTGATAAACACTTTACTGCTATTCAGTATCCAGTCATCAGCATCTGTCTTGGCATTGGTCCTGATACCTTGGAGATCACTTGAATAATAATAATAATAATAATAACAATAATAATATTGGTAATAATAATATTGATAATAGTTATAATAATGATATTGATAATAATAATAATTATAATATATATTAATAACAATTATTTTAGTATGTTAATAACAATATTTTAAACATATTTCTGTAAAAGCTTCGCCAGAGTTTCTTCCCTGGCAAAAGTAATACACTTTGATTCAGATGGCAAACTTGCATGTTGACTGCTATACCTCTTGTTTTACCCATTTATATTTTTGTGTACTGTTTAATTATAACAATACTTAGTCTGATGAATTGGTTATAAATGCCTTGGTTTGAATTTGAGATTCTCTGAGATTTTTTATCTTTATTTGTAAATCTTCTTAAATCAAATCGAATAATTAGGAATCTTGATCTTGAAGTCAGTTGCAGTTTGAGTCATTGGCTTTTAACTCCTCATACTCTCACTATGTGGGTTTGAGTCCTGGTCTGGGTGAGAACTTTCATGTGGGGATGTTTTCAAGCTAACCTGCAAGAGGCGGTGATTGTCCCCAGACAGAAGTCATATGACAAGGGCTTAATAACAATAAGAAATTTTTTCCATTCCATCAGATATGCAGTTACTTTAAAACAATTATTTTCCCATATATGAACATTATCACCTGCAAGCTGATTGTTACTCTCTTCTTTGAATAAGGATAGCTATTTCACTTGGTCAGCACCCAAGTCATCATAATACCCAGGTTGACATTTTGCATGCAAAAGTTTTATCTTATCTCAATAACCAGTACAAAGATTGAAATGAAAGTATACATGTCATCAAGTGGCGAGAATAACTATTGATGTTAACAAGCCTGATAGTTTGACTGGGATTTTGTGAGAAATATCCGTATGGTACTGGCTCACCTAAGGAAATTGTGGTACACATTGATGCATATTGAAGTTTTGTGTGCATGTACTACTAATCATATCTCAATGAAATGCTACCTAGAAACTTTGCATTTTCTCTCCAATCTATAATACCTAATCGTTGATTGGATTTTGGTGAGACATTGTTTATTTGGTACATACATATGTTGGTTAAGGTATTTTAAAATATATAGTGCTGCCTTCACTGTGTACAGTATGCTGTGAACCCTTGGTATGATAGAACAACTCTTATATTTGCTCGAGAGCTAGGATGGGAGCTAATTCACTACCTTTTTTAATAATTTGATGTTTTTCTGCCCTGGTTTGAACCTGGTGCCCCCCATACATTGAGCATCCATCTACCAATGGCATTTATATTCTATCCAATTAGGATTATGTTAATATTGGTGCACAATACTAATTGAATTGTGAATTAAAAAAAACAAACACATAAATAGTTTTAATGCAGTTTAAGTACAAATAAACCTGAGATAATGTGTTTTTTTAGGTAATCTGGACCTTCATGGATTCAAGAACTGGTGGAGAGACGATTTCCAATGATGAGAATATTTTCATTCACAATCCAGACTGTAAGGAAGGTTTAAAGAAGTATCAAGTTGAGAGACGTGAGGTGAACAACAGAATAACCTACATGTTGGTTGTCAACTGTCTGGAAATCGTGGACTATGGCTACTACAAGTGCTATGTTCGCATTCGCGGTGATCCATCTTCCGCTTGGCCTTCCAAGATTGGTTATCTTGTCGTACAAGGTTAGTCACCCGGTCAAATACCTGAATGTTGTTTGTGCTATATAATTCACATTGTTTTTCTAAGAGGATCTACTTTCTCATTACAAGGATGGGACCTCAATATAATTTCTGACAAGAAACAGAGCTAGAACTGTACATCAACGTTGTTACGAACTTTTGTTTTTGAAATATATAAGAGAAACACACTAATCTTCATTATAATGTTGTCCACTATATGGTATAGGCATAACCCACAAAAAGGCTCAGTTGAAGGACCACTAAACTGCAGATTAGCTGGAAGACTTACATTGTGGCTCTTTCTCTGACCAGGACTCAAACCCATGCAATAAGAAGCTGAACTATCACAGGAGTTAATAAGTTGGTGACATCATTAGGCCAAGGTCACTCCCTCTTAGGCCTGTCTTCATATTGGGTGTTCTACATTTGTAGATTACCTTATTTATATGTAAACTTAATTGCAAAGATAACTATATTTATCTAAATGGAGATTCAGTAGCAAAAGAGGAAAGACAGAGTGCACTGGAATACTAAGTTTCAAAAAGTTAATTTGTCAATGCTTATTTATGACTAATTCAGTGCCTCCCACCATTACAAGTAAGAACGATGCTGTGATGCAGTTTGATGAAGGTCAGAATGCCAGACTTGAGTGTACAGCAACCGGTGTGCCGACGCCCAACATCACTTGGGTGCGATCAGATGGTAGTATGCTGCCTGGTGGTGTAGGAGCTCTACATAGGGTAAGGAGGCAAATAATTAACGTAAAGATTACAAAAAAAGAAAGCAGTTAAGGGTTTGAGTATGTGACTGTCATCATTGGTTCCTAATACGGGGTCTCTTGACCAGGTCATGCAATACTCAGCTCTAATTTAATGACACTCAATAGGGACATTAAAAATACAAAAACAAAAGAAACTAAATTGGTGCCTACCCTACCTATTTTTTACTGATTATTTTCATGAAGTTAAAATCATGTCTTTGCCTTAGCTTGTCCGGCCGCATAGCTCAAGTGGAAAAGTGTTGCTTTTGGATCGAGAGGTCGCGAATTCAAACCACGGCCTGGTCAAACTAAGTTGGTAGTAGTGGCTTCCTTCCTAACGTTTAGGGCTAAAGGTACAGCATTACGCCCGACTTGTCGGTGTCGATATAATGGACCAGCCGGGTTCATAAGTGCCCCTATGCAATAATGATAGAAATGTCGCTGCACAGTATTGGCAAATTGCTAGCAAATCCCATTTCCATAGCTTGTAACATTATAAAGAAAAGCTATTGACCCAAGGCTACTGAAGTGTTACTTAAAGTGTCCATTCCACATGGGGCCTGGGTTGAGGACACCAAATTTAACTTTGCATTTTTTATCAGCAATACCAAATCTAAGTGAAATGCTGAAAGGTACCTGCAAAGAAAACAAGGTACATTGCTAGAGGCCCATCAGCAAATGATGCATAGCCTGATCACACAGCCTCCAGTTGTATTTCAACATGCAGTAAAGTTCATGGTACTTTTATGGCTGTTTATGCCAAGATAAAGGTTATGGGTCCATTGCACCTGGTGTCAGGATATAGACTTGATATAAAAGCACAATTTGACCAGGTGGTCACAACATTATAAAAGCGCTTAACAAGATTATCCCAGCGACCTAAAACATGATCTGAAGAGATCTTGGCAAGTAGCAGACATCAAGTGATTTTAGGGTCATCCTAAGCAAAGGTCAGTTTCACAGTGGTTGTCACTAGAAGCATGTAAAGATCACAATAATCTTAATTATAATTTCCCTACCGTTACTAGAGATTTCCTGAACCTGTATTCCCTTAACTCAGTAGAGACATTGGGTCTTGATGCATAGACGACTGTCAGTTTTGGAGTCTGTGGGTAAAACAGGTAGATAGGGGGCTTATGTTTTAACAAGTTCTTTTGTTTTAATTTTGAATATATATATTTTTTCCTCTTCCAGAGTACCATCCTAAGTATTGCCAATGTGTCCAAGTCTGACCGAGGGCTGTTCAAGTGTATTGCAGACAACCAGGTGCGACCCCCAGATGTGTATCTGGTGGCACTGAATGTGTTTTTCAAGCCAGACACCATTGCCGTGCAGGATACAGTAGGGCAAGCCCAGAACAGACAGTTTGATGCAAAACTGGAGTGTCGTGTGTCTGGTAGGTCCTGGAAGTAATGAAGATGCATCCAAAATACAAAACTGAAAATATGTGTTTACATTTGGTCTGAATTAAAATAATCGGAAGATATATTCATTCTAATCATACATGTATATGGTTATATCACTATATTAATTCATTTCAATTCAGAATTTATTTAGGGATTCCATCCAAACACAGTTATTATAGTTTGAAGTATTGATCATTCTTAACCCAAATTTCCAATATGTACTGGTATTGCCAGGATCCGTCACTCTCTAAGCTTTAGAGTAGTATACCGAATCATAATCTAACATACAAAGAACATCTGTCGAATGTATTTTACATTTTCTGAACAAATTTTTATTGTTTTTTTACTGCTACTCAACTCAGCTCAACTTTATTGAACTACCACTCGCAACATGACCGTTCTCCATTTTGGAGAAAACAAAAGTTGCGCATGGAAAATACCACCACCCTTGCTTCAAAATTTCAACACAGAACATATTAGTGAAGTATTTTCTAATTTTGACCACTTAACTGCATAACAAAATATCATTGATCAAATATATATAAAATGTATGACATTAATCAAGTAGTGGATTATTTAACATATTGGGGAATTCCCAAAGGGCAGTATACTTAACATTTTGTGCGGATGGGTCAACCGTCTTAATGACAGTGAAAGAGGTAATTATGCACTATTAATTGGTACACAAATGTTTATGATACAAAAATATTGATTATGGCCCTAAGTAAGAGTGTTCCAAATTATTTGGTAAGACAACATGTCACTTGTATCGTAGGTTATCCAGAACCAGAGGTAACATGGTTCCGAGAGACGAACAAGAATGCTGGGTTAGATACCTTAGAACAGCTGAATGATGATGCCAAGTACGACATCAGCAAACAAATTGCTACCACAACATTGAGGTTCGGAGAGTCCTGGTACACGTTACGTATCAAAAACATTGAGGCTAACGACTACACGAAATACTACTGTGTGGCTAAGAACCGAATAGGTCGCAACGACACCACCGTCATCACTCTCTTTGGTAAGTTTTGGGTCTATGGATTGGTGTCTATGGATTGGTGTAGTCTTTAAAGGTGGTATCTAACAGTTTGCCTATAGGAGCGAAATTGTCCAGTGGTAGAACGCACAACTCTGGATCACGGGGTCCTTATTCGAACCCCGGTCAGGTCACCGCTAATTTCCTTGAGCAAGAAATTTACCTCAAATTGTTCCCTTCCACCCAGGTGTATAAATGGGTACCTGCGAGGGTTATTCGGGTCAGTAATATGACTTCCCAGCGCCATGTGTCGGCTGCGATAGTACGGGATTGACAAATATACCCAATGACCAGGGGGTAAAAACTGTAAAGTCAGCTGAACGAGCAGTA
Organism: Sinonovacula constricta; assembly: GCA_007844125.1. Taxonomy (NCBI): domain Eukaryota; kingdom Metazoa; phylum Mollusca; class Bivalvia; order Cardiida; family Solecurtidae; genus Sinonovacula; species Sinonovacula constricta. The sequence goes on along the minus strand of CM017560.1, from coordinate 28,418,239 downwards.
GCTTGAAAATAGACTAAAACTTGGTTATTACCTATTACCTATATCTAATATATGTAACAATATCTGTTTGGGGTACTTATGCATAATTTCTGTAGAAAAAAATCATACTTAGTCTAAGCTCTGATGATTTTCAACAGTATCTTAGATTTGAGGCAGAAAAACTCATTAATTAACAATTAAAATGTTAATTCCTTTCAAATCTATAAATAAGAGCGATTTGGATTCCTGCTAAAAATAGACATCGACATCACAGTGGATGATGTGAATGAGCTTAAACATAAGTGGTTACATGGTTTTCTTAGTTTAAAAATAGCTAACTGTGCAGCGTGGCTAAGGTAGGAAATACATGTTTGTTATGATGATTGAGGCGTTACGGTTCACTTTTCAGACAGGTGTAGGACCTCAATCACAGCATTTTGCAAGATCTGTTCAAGTAACAATAGTTTAAGATGCTAAATGAAATTTCTTTTTGGCCCACACTGTCGGATTCCACCTTAAACTGAGCATGTGGTAAGACAAGGTGCAGAGTGCAAGAACCATGCTTCTTGTCTCGGTACTAAATTATATCTGCTTTACCGGAGCTTAACTTTGTTACTGGTGTGGATTCAGTTTGAACTTGGACTATAGGTAGCTGATTTAAGAATCGAAAATATTTACTTATTATAAAAAAAAATTGTTATAATTGTTTTTTAAGAGATGATAGATTCTATCTTTATGATGTAATACATTATTTTTTTCAACACAATGTTCTAGAAAGTGAAAAATACATTAAACCACTGATTTTTCCCCTCCAGAAACCATGGAGTGCCAAGGTGCCAACTGTCCGACATTCGAGTCCCAGGGAGCATCCGCCATCTCAACATCACTGCTGCTCACAGTGGCCATGTTAATTGCTGGAGTGATTGTCAAGCATCATTAAATAGACACAAGACCTATAGATTAAAAGAGAGAATAGAACTTAAGTACAGGGAGCATGAATTCCAAAACCTTAACTTAACCCTGTATTTCAGTGCTCAATAAAATTGTCTTATAAGCTTTTAAATTAATCAGGATTTGAATAGTGTAGATCCAGATCAGTCTGTTCCCACTCTGCACCTTTTGCTGATGATACTTTGTCACTATTCCTAGGCACATCAGGTAGATGTAAAAAGACTAGACACTTGAGTTGAAGAGGATTCAAATATGTGCCACCAGTTTTATTATTTGAAGGTTGGAGGCCATTCATAAGGAAACCATGAAGGAAAAGGTTATTACTGACACTCATAGTCAAACAGAAAACAAATATTATGCATAGCTGTAAAAAAATAAAATAAGGGCAGAGTGCCCTTACTGTGTATATAGATCATGCATTATCTATGGTTTTAATTATTTTTTTTAGAAGTATTGTTTTAAAAACTTGAATTTGTAAAAAAAATGTATAAAAAACATTTTTTTATAAATTTAATACATAAAAATGTCTTCAATTGTTTTTATAGACCAAACGTCACTATGTTCTTATGGTAAATCATACACCTAAATGGGAAACATACTCAAGATACAATACATTTTAGTTCAGACGTGATAGTATTTTGCTTCATTTTGTAAATTTGTATATATAATTGTGTAGATTCATTCATATTTCATTGATATATATATTCTATGCCTTATGTATATTATCTAAAAGACTACCATTTTACTCACATTTGCCTTTTTAATTGTGCATCATTTCATAATAATTCGGAGGTGTTGATCAATATGCAAGAAATGTGTATGAGCATTAAGCACCCAAATTTATGCATGCTTCATAATCTCTAAAAGTCACATTTAATTGAGTATTTTGGTTACTTCCTTTTTCATCAATAAGTCATGAAGATAGTGTCTCTTGTAAAGCCTGGCTAAAGTTCATATATAAATATATACATATATATATATCTGACAACCAGGTGTAAACCAGAAAGTAGAAAAGACTACATTTAGAACCGTAATGGAGCTCATTCCTTATTGTTGCTTATGATTGCTACATCAGTTTATAACTGATAAAAAAACAATAGGAAAAGTATAAGTATATTCTTTTCTAAACATATGCACTATCAGTTCCCAATTATAAGGCAGGGTTTATAATTATAAGTATTTTTCTCCCACTTTAAAACTACCTGGAATTTTCCATTATGATTCTTGGTTAATTGTTATTTAACAATTATAAAACAAATTCTCATCAATACATGTAAATTGGCTGTAATTACAAGCAGCCAGAATCCAGGCTGTATTTTGTTGCATCTTTGACATTCCATCAGGATGATTTGTACACATTTTTCTACTTTATACAGGTAATAAAATTTATTTTACTAGCATGTCTTTGTTATTTTATATACACAATAATTTCCACTACATAAAAAAAGGCAATTAAGTTTGTTCTTTAACAAAAAAGGATTCAATGGTTCATTTCTTCCCAGACAACAGTAAACAAAAATAGAAATAGATTTTGCAACTTTTTTTTCCTTAAAACCCAAATATGAACATACACTTACAATTTCAACTTTATGGATTTACATTGATAAAATTGCATGTTTTTAGGTCTTCAGTTAAACAGGTTTGAACATGTTGACTGGGACAGTCTGCATAGACGTCTATTGTTAAATTAAGGGCCACAACTCCATGTTACTGTAGAGTTTCTTCATAAATTAACAGTAATGCTTGTATTAATATTTCCTGCATTTATCCAGTCTGTTAGTCTTATGGTTTCTCAGACTGAAGCACAAAAGATTGACCCAACATGAACATTCTCGACTACCTATGGTCAGTTTATTCATGGAAGAAAATACTGCATGTACAGAAACAGTTATGTCAAAAAAGATATAAGGGCATGTCCTTGGGGTATCCAAGAATTAGAATAGGAGTAACTTAGCATAGAGAAAATATTGTATGCTTAAGAAAATAGTTCTTTTGTTGGATGTTAAGAGACTTGACTTTTGTCCAAATGTGTAATCTCTTTTAGAAGAGATGTGGGTTTTTTTCTGCGGCGATTTGTTCATCTTTAATCGCTTACAGAGTTAAACTTACACCGTCCAAACAGTGCTTTGATTTATTGATCTCTGTATCTTTTGTTACGTATTAACCAAGATTCTTCTAGAACTGGTAAAACATAAATCACACAATTATTGTGGCACAAAAGGAGAACAAATGCACTAAAAAGAATTTTGCATGTTTATTTACATAGTTTTATTATAATTTGGTTGTGTAATTGACTGTGCAATACCATTTGAAATTAACTCAGAATAGACTCTGATAATTGCCCCAAATATATTTTTTACATTATGTTAAATAAAGATCAACATAAACTAGTAACAGTGCTTAATAGTATCTGCAAAGATAATTACAACTGTGGATTTTGCTGCAATTTGCCCCCATTTTGTTATTTTCAATCTGTACCTAGGAAAAGTATATGGAACAAATTAAAAACAAACTTCACATGTTCATTTCTGCAAAGAGGGCCACCAGTTCGCCATGTGGTTTGCATGGATAAACCAAACCTGTATGGAAACATCCATTGCTAGGCACTTCAGCAAATCCTGATCAGTTAGCTCTTAGCGAAAGCAGGCTAATCTTGATGTTCATTTATGCCTAACCCTGAACAATTTGTGCTACAGGTTACCAGTTAAATTGCAGTATATTTGTAATGTGTAAAGATATACTGACATCATAATTTTGGGTCCAAGAAGCAGACAGATGAGCAGCCTTCTTAGAAAGCAAGGTCCAAGGTGGACATTTTAGACTCGACAAATTAACTCGAAACAGCATATCTGAATTTGAACTTAAACCTTAGGAGACAGTGAAGAACTATGTGTGGTTTCACCACCACACTTAGTCCCCTCTCTATGCAAGGGTAAGTCAGAATACTATTCCTTTATTTCCCCCCAAATTCACATAATCTATACAATGACCCCCCCAGTCATCTGATACATTTTTACACAAGCACTCTATTCACAAATTATATAGGAAACTTACATAAAATATTTAGAAATGAAATATAATAAAACCATTTATCCCAATTGAAAGATACAATAATTTATCTCATAAAATGACCACACTAAACTAGCACTTAACGTAGTCAACAATAACTGAGGCTTCTTAGTGTTTTCAAGCCATTAGTCAAAAATCTCTTCCACCAACTCGTATATCAAAGCGACTTGGTCACAGTCTACTGTAGAACCATACTGTTTGCATTTCATTGTTATGTGCATCATTATCAAGCCAGTCAGTAAGCTAAGTATGACCAATGTATTTAAATGAGATACATTCCCATATGCAAAGTTTGCAGATATAACAGTTGTTTCTTTTAGCTTATACCTGATAAAGATTGTTGAAATTTGTTGCAATGTATTTAATTCTTCCAACCTAAAGACACCCAATCCTGTGAAGGACACCAGTTCAAAAAAAAAATCTATCAATTGAAGAAGCTACCTCAATCTGTAATTCCTTGAAGTTTACCAGTGCATGGTTATTTTTAATGAAACTTTGAAAAAAGCAAATTCAATGAAATGTGATCAATCGACTTTGAAACAATTATGCACTTTGATACATCTAATTGCATTTATGACAACCGTTTTAGGTATGAATTAAAAAATACAGATACCGCCTTTGAGTAGAGTGCTAGGTCAAAGAAAATATCATGAAGTTTATGCTGAATTCATGAACATGACTTATGAATGAATAAATGTGACATGCTTCAAAATATAACAGATGTAAATATACAGCCACATTTGCACACTATTGGTACAAGTCTCACTATTAAGTAAATAGCATGGCAGCTTTGCATTCCAATCTATCTAACTATTTATATTATAATCCATGGAAACTTTAACGTCACTATTCACATCATAAACTTCGCCTTCCATAAATGTTTTTCACTAGTAGATGGTGGTCCTAATCCACTGAATTCCCTGTAGGTCCGGTTAAATTTAAGTAAATGTGCTAGCTTGTAGGACTGAAGGTCTGGTGTTTTTATTTCCATGGAAACTATTACAAATGGTCAGTAAAGACTTGCCGTAAATATAATGCTTGAGCCATAGTTCAAATTTCATTGTCTATGGTTTTTTAATGTAATTTGAACCAGTTCTGATTGTATTTGCTATGGTACTAAAAGAATATTCCCATACATGCTGTTTAAACTCATTGCAGGTAAATGTTTTTCCATTTGGAAAAAAAACACACAAAACCTTCACTCCAGATCTGTTTGACACAACAAAACATTTGATATTTGTAAAAGCAATATTGATCTATATTCCTTTTTAACACATGACTGATCCTTTGGACAAACGTAAATAAGCTCTTGGTAAAACAAATGCATTATAAATATTTCCTTTTTTTGCTCATTTTTACAACCTGGCCTGCAGTTCAACAACGCTTCCCCAAATGATTAGAGACAGGTGTCATTGTCAATCTCATTAAAATCACATCTTAACTTTCGCTTCATTACTTTCCGCTGGTTAGGATCTGATGATATCGCATTAGGTGTCACCTCAATTTGACCTTTGATTAGCCAATGAAATCGTCGGCTGCAAAATGTTGGGGTATAACTGATCGAAAGGTATGGATGCCGCCGTGTTGAAAGATTAGACGAACTTGTTTCGTAACGAGGTTTCTGATTGGTCAAGTTTGACGTCATCGGCTCATTAATATTTATAACTTAAAGGTCACTTCGAGGCGACCTTAATCGGGATGTTATCAGATCCTAACCAGCGGAAAGTAATGAAGCGAAAGTTAGGATGTGATTTTAATGAGATTGGTGTCATTGTGTATAATGAACACCCAGTGATCTACAGTACCTCATAGATTCATAGGAAATATATGTTGGTAAATATATGTTCTCCAACATTCGGAGCCATTCTATGATATTTACTACATGTGAACAATGTTATATACACTGTCAGCTGGTGTTACACTATCTCGTACTTGTCCACATACAAGCCTACTTCTGTTGAGAATTTAATTGGTGACTTGTCCTCCAGGTGCTTAACATCAGTTATCTGAAAAATAAAAATAAATTTGCATTTGTACCTTTTATAAATTGTAACGATTAGTAACTCCTAAAGTGCTTCTACCAAAAACAATCCCATGGCATTGGTTAGATTAATTGATGTCAGCATCATTGATCTGGTAATAAAGACATTAGATTCTGAAAGAAATAATTTTGGTTGGAACCCAATCCCAAAGATATTAATCTTAGTGGAATTTTCCTTCAGGAGTAATAATTCTAGTCAAGAAGTAGGCAGTCAAGGGAGATAACAACAATTAGGATATATTCTTGCTTCCTTACACACTATTAACAAAATTGGTTAAACTTCTACTCCTCTCATAAATCTTGGATACCCCATGACCTGCCTGTACAAAAACCTACAACGGTTTTGTTTTGAAAATACGGCACAGCAAGCAATTATGATTGTTAAAGTGATGTCCAGCTATTTTAGTGGAGGAAGACCCCAAAAAAATGTCTGGGTAAAATCCACCGTGGCACTGCAGGCCTGCTGGAAGACATTCCAACATGAAGTCCTTCACAACAAATGGGACTAAAACCCATGCTGTGAGAGGTTTAGCAGTCAGTGATGTTTATTAGTAATGGACACACCTCAAGCTTGCTAAAAAGTATTTGCATCATCCTTGAGACTACTTGAGAGGTAACATTGTTATGCTAAAAGAATCTTATAATGTACTAAAGAGGGGTGTCAATTGTTCTAAATTCTGCCCAAGAAAACTTACGAAATTCTTTCATGACCATTCTTTGATATTTAGGGGAAAATATTTCAAACTAATTATGTGATTTACAAAAAATAAATAGCAAAGAATTGGCACATCAACAACAGTATTTACAAATAAGTATTGATGTGGTCAATACAAACCTGTATATCACAATAAGACTTCTTCGACACAAATGACACCTTGACTGGGAAAAAGTCATCGGGATGACCGCCTACACTGAATTCCATACTGCCAGATTTGTTAGACTCATCTATGACAGGAAGGCTCCAGTAAAGTGTGTTTTTCCGGCTGTCGTAGTTGTATTCTCCGTCACAATCCCCAACAACAGGAGCACCAACTCCTGACCTGAAATCAACAATAATTACATGAGGTATCACAATGAAAAAAAGACCAGACCATGACCAGATTAAATTTCAAATTAAATCATGAAAAGCATAAATCTAGCACTTTATAGCACTGATTTGAAAATGTAAAAAATCAAGACCTGTTAGTAGACATGCTCACTCTACTTTTCTCTGTGCTAGGTAGTACATTGTTTGCTGTTATTAACCTATAAAACCAACACAGAACATTCGAAAGAGGCATTGCTCTGCCAAGCTTAATTTTAGGGTTGCTTGCTGTGATGAGATGGTTCCACTTTTAAAGTTAACAAGTACACAAAGTTTGAAGTGAATATCTAATAGTTTTCAATAAATGCCCCAAATAAGGATTACCAGACAAGAAAATAGATTCCAGTATCATAACTGGTTTTATTTTGAGTAAAAGATATCTGAATATTTGCTTTAGCTAAGCCCTAATGATAACATTAATTATCTTCAGTTCAAAAGGTTATTTTAATGAAAACATTAATCATTAAACAAAAGCACCAAAAACTGATGGTACAGATGATATAAAGAAATCATTGAGTTTGAATCTACTTACGCCACAGGTATAGCTATGAGAACATCATTCAGTTCCAGGTTGGGCTGTTCTAGTTCATATTCAATGTTCACATCACATCCATTGCCAGTCTCATTGGGCCAACAGTTTACTGAAAATATACACAGTAAACTTAAAGCTTCTTCTACCAGTCTGGTCTTTTTTTAACTGTTACCATATATTAAAAAACAGGCAGCTAGGCTTTCTTTCGGTAAAAAACAAAATAAATAAAATTGTCATTTTAGCTAAACAAGAGAGCCATAATGGCCCTATTTCGCTCCCCTGAGACCTGTAAACATCTAGCCCTGGCAGGTATGCTTTTTGACAAATGAGAATTCTTTAACAATCTTCATACAAGACCACCAAAGGAATAAGTAAACCAAATATTAAAGCTCTAGCTCTTGTGATTTCCAATCAAGAAGATTTTCAAAGTTTTCCTACATATCCGCCCTTTGCTGCCATAATATTTAATGGTTCAAAATGTTTTGAACAATCTTGATACAGGACCACCCAAGAAACATAGATACCAAATAACAAGGCTTTAGCTCTTGCAGTTTTTGACAAGAAGATTTTTTAAAGTTTTGCTATATTGCCATACAGTGAAAATTGCTAGGCCCAGAGTGGCCATGTTAATTATAGGCACAGAACATTTAAAGTGATCGATCATACATAGAAAAAATATATTTTAACATTTAAATCAAACTAAAATGGCTTGACTTACAAAAGGTTATTAAGTGAAAGTTGCTCTAAAGCACAATGTACACAAATTATTCAAAATATTCATTTATATTCCAGTATGTTTATGAAACACAGGAAAACAAATCTAAATGTAGTGTTTTCATACTTTATTTTATAACTTTAACATGCATTTGTACAATTAATGAATAATTCAATGTCTTCACTTACTAGAGAGGGGCATGTAGGACTCGTCCTGTGTGCTGAAGCGCCACTTGAGCACTCCAATGTCCTGGCTGATAGGGAAAGGCTTCTCTGGGTTCTTCAAGCCAAGCAGGGACTGAGCCGAAAACAATTTTTTGTCAATATTAGGATGACACTGAAAGGAGAAAGAAACAATTATTACTTTAAAATGCACATGTGGTTGTTGAATTGTTTAACTTACATAATAACTTGGTATATATGACAGAGTATGTTAAACATTAAAATGTATGTGTTGAAATGCATTCAGGGTTGACATATTTCATCTCCGCTAGCTTTACATGCAGACAGTTATACTGATGCACTGCCCGTTTTAAAGTTGGTTGACATCCGGTCTTTGTGTTGTAGCATTACCTTGCTGTATATACTCAAAGCTATTAAGCGAAAGACTGTTTTCAAGCATCATCAAAATGCACGACACATTTCTGTCCAGAACCAGGGCTCCCGCTGCCATGCGCCAAATGCGCCATTGGCGCAAAAACAAAAGAAGTGGCTCATTTTTTTCAAAATTGGCGCATCCTTATGGCGCACGATTTTTTCGGCATTATTTTTTGTGAATCGCTAAGCGGCCAAGACGGGTAACCATTTCCACGCGCACTGTGATACGCTAGAAAGGAGAAACTCGATAGCCAGTCAAACTTGCGCGGCAGCCTTCACCTTGAGGGCATTGTTGTGTTGACATGTTGTGTACATAACTGCCGAATAAACATCGCCTCAGGGAAGGATTAGTGTAATTTGCGAGACGATAATAAAGCAGCCAGCCAAATGTTTGTTGCGAACATTAATTGGACAGTACCCCGTTGATTATTATATAAAATATATACAAATGTTACAAATTGAAGTGAAATTTGGCTCATAAAATTGGCTCATGAAATATAAAAGTGGCGCATAATTTTCAAATTTGGCTCATTGGTTGGCTCGGACCTAAAAAAAACCCAGCGGGAGCCCTGCAGAATCAACAGTGAACAGCGATCCAGCTGGAAAACCTCCTAACATAATAAGTTTTCATCCCAACCTTGGTAACTGTTACCATTGCTAGGCCCTTGACTCCAGCTCAATGAAACTGACTTTACTTTTCATTTCATACGCAACATTGGACATGCGAGTATAGAGAATGAGCAACAACAATTTTGACTTGTAACAACCTGCATCTGGATGCCCTTCTTGTCATTGTTAATGACATGGACGACACATCGTGCCTGTTTCTCATCATTGACCTTCAACTTGATAATACCATGAAGCTCTAGGGACTGAAGGCCACCATCCCGCCCTGCGGTCACTGAGATAGTCTCTTCTATATAGAAATGGATACTGAAACAATGGAACGGTCAAGTATAATAATGAATACATCTGTAAGTAAAAACTGATAGTCTAGTAATTCTTTAATTAGTAAAAAGGTAAAAAAAAATTTGGCTTATGAAATACACTGGAGTGACACAAATATGGTCCATTCAGCAATTATTGGTGGTGAAAAACCAAGAAAATTGTCTAAGAAGTGCCATCTGTGCAATGGAGGTCAGTTAGATGACCCTTCCATGTGAAAAAATTACCTCTGAGCAGTATAAAACTCACGCAGTGAGAGACTTTTACAACAATACCTATTGTCTCACAAAAGTCAAGTCTAGGTTTATGCAACATTGCTTCAGATTATTCAAAGTAAAGTTTATTGTTTATTGGGTTTATCATCCCACCAACAGTATTTCAGTTATCTGGAAATGGTGTCTACTTGAGGCAGATATAGTGCTTCCTTCACTGTGTATAGCAGGCTGTGAACACCTGACATAATACCGCACCCAGTCACATTATCCTGACACCAGGCCAATCAGTCGTAAAACTACACTTATAATTGTTGGAACGTTAGCAAGGGTGCTCTGCCACTACCATTTTTAACAACTGTAGTATGTCGCGGCCCAGGATCGAACCCGGGTCTCTCGTATCTGGAGCTGATGCTCTACCGATTGCGCTTCCAGGTCCAGTTCAAAGTAAAATGCTTCCAGATATATTACTATGCAGCAAACCTATGTGGCAATTGACCACATCTGTTGGTTTCAGTAATTTGAGTAGCTTGGGCATTTCTTAACCATTAATAGTGTAAGTGACCATAAAGTGGTTTGGTTTCTTCTGTATCATTGCTAGTCTAAGTCACCATATGGCTAGGAAATGACAAAGTCGCCAAAGATCACATATTATTTGTGTGATTTAAAACCCACATGGATACACAGCAGGGCTACGTTTCAATCAGAATTATTGATACAATATGTTTTGATACAAAATGAAAGACATTTGATATATCATTGTTATGTTAGAACATACATGCAAGTGCTTATTGTAGTTTTTTCTTGTGTTAAAGTTTATACAAAGGCTATTTTATATAAATATATTACATCATAAAATTAGCAACTATGATAATGCATAACATGTCATTTTTCTTCAAAATGTATATTATAAAATCTCCCTCCCCAAATGACAATGTCTTCAATCTTTAGATATATATCTAAACAAAGACTGAAATGTGAAACGTATTTTAGTATTCTTTTGGAAAAAATTAAACAATAAAATATAACTAAATGCAAGTTTTGGCATTTTCTCATCATCGCTTTACAATTTCAAAATGGTGGCAATGCAGTCGATTAGCCGAAGTTGCAATAGGCAACAATGTTGTCAATCAACATGTAATAGTTAATTTCTGAGGAAATGAATAAAACAATGACTTCTTTTTGCAACATTCAATCAAAGATCCCTTACACTAAGACAACCACCATTTTGAATACTAAATACCTTTACCCAAAGCACTTAACCGATCTAAGATATACAATATTGTTTACTAATTTAACTTTCTTATGATTAAAATAAATGCAGAGAATTAGAAAATGCTATAATGAACTTTCAATTGTTCTTTAAAACATAGATGCCATACATCTCGGTCAATAGTACAGATGATTGTAACAGAATGTACTATAATTTACGGCCATCAAAAATGACAGTACAAAATAAATCGGTCTATCTCTACCCGAATATTTCGAACTGTCTTTCGTGGATAAACAGTGTCTTTCTTCTTTATATACATTGTTCATGATCAATATTTTCGTTCAATGCAGAAACATTCAATCTGGTTAATCTATCGAACCTAAAATACTGGTATTCGATATATATCACATACCGATACGGAATCCTAATACACAGAAAACTTGACCAATGGTTATCATTGAGATGTATACTCACCCTTCTTGGTTGGCAACTGGTGTGACATTCTTTGCAACTGTTTTATTTGATGAGGAGACACTGGTCACTTCTGAAAGAAGAGCAAAAAAAACAACGTGTTAATTAGATTAACTGATTTCTACATATATTACAACATTAGAGACTTAATAGTTAATCTTATTAAAATTTGATAATCAGGGGTGTGGAAATCCATATTTTACTACTTGTCAAAAGGTTAGTTGGCTTTAAATATCTACTTGTCCGTCAAGAAATTCCAACCATTCCAATCATCTAATAATATTTTGATAGGACATGCACCTATTCACTAGGCATAACATATACATTTAAACAACTTCGATAAATTTGATCTTATCCTTTTGTAATGCATTTAGTCACATTTCACATGATTTTTAACAAACACATCTTCCAAACATTCCTAATGTTAATCCCCACTTTATTTTATGGACTTAAAAGCATTTTACAACAAATATTAAGTTAGACTAAGACAAAAAAAATTAAATAGCCCAACAATGAAAATTCCAGTGTCGGGCATGTTGGGTTTAGGATTTCTGCACCCCTGATAATGGTACATTATTTTACATGTTAAATATTACAATAACAACATGTCTTAAACAATGTTTGTAAAAACAATACAAAAAGATCTTACTCACATTTGGAATTAAGTTGATATAGTATGTAATGTAATTAATAGAAACTACATTCTTTATTCAGTGCATCTTTTTTTAATATTCTTCCTCAAACAACTTGGTTTTAAATTCTAACAACTAAAAGTCCCACTTACTTTCTCCCTCAGACATGAGTTGTCCCACAAAAGAGTCCACATCCTTATTCTTACTCTTGAGGCTCATGGCCTTACCGCGACCTGCTGGTCGGCTGTTGGAAGGTAAAAAGCTTTGCCATACACAATAATCTATGATGAATAATGTAAATTTAACAAGTTGCTTTAAAACAAACAATGGAAGTGTTTACTGTATTCACTCATGTAAAGGTCGCACCTGTGCAATTGCTGCACCCCCAAAATGACCACAAAATTTAATCCTAATTCAAAGTAAAGGCCACACAGTTTATACAGAGGAGCTCCGCTATATCGCCATTTTGCATAATGGAAATGTGAATAAAAAGGGAAGTAACAACATCAATATCGCGTATTTCGATAAAGACAATGACGGTCATTCAGTAACGTACCGAGAACCGTAGAAAAAATTTTTTATTAGCGTATTATAATTACTATTTATTTAGTAAAGGACTGGACTGATTTGGACAGTTTTAAGACAATTTGAAAGGTGAATTCCTTCTGGAATATTTGTGGTCTATGAAATGCAACTTCAAAGAGACTGTCGGCTCGTATCAAAACTGTGTTGTTTTATCAGCTCTGCTATGAAATCCTTTGATCTGCATGGTAGTGTGCAGGGTAAAATTGTTGGATGATGCAGACATTCAGAAATATGATACAAGAGATAAAACTAGGAAGTAATTTATAAATTATGGAATATATTCACGTTGGTTAGTGTTATAATATTATAATGCATTTTTAAACAAAATATTTGAACTAAATTAGATCGCAACCAGAAAAGCATAGAATGTTCTCATTCATATCATCCGTCAACCTCCTATTTAGAGAGCTCATCTAGTTATATCACGAAGTAAATGCATGGCGTCCCAAAAATCAGCAGACTCGTTCTAGAAAAAATGTCCCAAGGCCTTACACCTATAGAATGGCCACACCCCCAACTCCTTAACGATAAAATCGGGTAAAAAAGTGTGGCGATTACATAAGTGAATACGGTATGTTAACAAGTAAGGCTATGGTTAATCAACACGCTGTTGAAAAAAAAAAGGTTATTTTGTAACAGTTTAGTGAAATTTGATTCTACAGTACTAAATAAACATAGGCAGTTCAAAGTCATAATAATACTAAAATTGTAAAAGTTTTCATACTAAACTAGAGCTAAGGACAATGCACATATTGATTTAAAGGTGATACCTGACAATTTGAACCCAATTGTTTCTTTCCAATATCCAACAAAGTAACTGTTACCTAAAAATTTCCTCATCTGCTATTCCTTGATGCTCTAAATTTGTGTGAACATTGGATCATTAATCACCTTTTATCAGTGCAAACAGGTATTTTCTATTTTAGTCACAATGCACAGTTATCTTTTTACAGCTATTTTTAAACTAAGAAAACCAAGTGACACTTTTGAGATTGATGTTATATCATCATCCAGGAAATCCTCTACGATGTCAATATCTATTGTCAGCAGAGATCATTATTGTGCTTATTTATAGAGTTGGAAAGAATTTTTTTACACGATTTGTACAATATAGGTAGAGAACTTAGACTTTATTATGAGCTTAAGCAGAAATCATACCCATATTAGTACAAGCAGTGATAAGATACTGTTAAACGTATTTGATATAGACAAAGTGTCAGATACCACCATTAATGTTTGTTATTACTGAAATATGATCAACATATTCATAGCCACACACTCAATGTGCACTAACCTTGGAGCATTGTAGGCTGGTTTGGAAGGTTCTGATGGAGTTGTATCTATGACTGTTGTGGAGTCCATGCCACCTCGGTTGAATGATGAGCTACCAAAGCCACCGCCACCCATCCCGAGGCTCTTGGTACCCGTCCGCTCAGCCTCTTGTCTCTGCCGGGCCAGCTCCTTGGCACGCTTACGCATGATGTCTTTGGCCTCCTTCTCTTGTGTCTGTTAAAAGTTTAAATGGCGATAGTCAAGGATCACATTGGTCATGTCCAGCTATTATTGGCTGAGGAAAACTCCAGACAAAAGGAAGGCCTACATAATGAAATAATAGGCTTTGTGACATACATTGACAAAGTATTTCAGCCGCAAATCAGACAAAGGTTTGTCAATTAATTATTCATAATTTGTTTCAAATTGCGGTCTTGTTATTGTAATTGTTAATAATCATACAGAGAATGCATATATATAATTTTTCACCATGCTCGGTTGCATAAACATCAAGTACCTCAAGAAATTTTTAAAAAATCTGTTTGAAAAACCTACAGATAACAACATCTGCACAATTGCCTTTTCTCTAAAAGAAAACAGTATGATTCCAAGATGAAAATTACTTAGGTTTTCTTCTCATCTGCAATTTTTTTTTGCTATCTATATAAAATAGTCAGGATTATTCTAAAAATAGATCTTGCCTCTCAAAAAAAAAATATAGCATTATAACACCTTGGAAAACAAACAGCATGTAAAAATCTATGATGCTTATAAGCCATGTATCATAGCATAGTTACAACAAGAAGATATTGAATGGTGGTTTCCAACCAAGTGCTCATATTTATGACAATGCCCAAGCAACTATCAGCCATACTTAATGAAAAGCAGCTTCATAATGGCCTTAACTTACTTGTCGAACAGCCATGAAGACCTTCTCTTCATGAGAGTCCATCTCTGTGAAAGTTCTGATCTGTGCAAGGTTGACATTTTCTCTATATCCAAGAGCGACTATCTCATCAAATGCAAAAATTAACTGAAATGCTTGGTCCACAATGTCAGATTCCTCTAGGTTTCTGCAGTACTCTGGAATCTGAAAATTGCAACACATGATTAATTATAAGATGCTTGTTCTGCTAAAGAATTGTGTATAATTAAATAAATCAAAGCACACTGGACCTGAGGTTCTATCCAAATATTCTATGCAGTAACCCAACCAAATAAAATATAACAAAAGATGTCTGTACACAGCATGCCCCATTATTCTCTTACTGGAAAGTATATTAGCTGTTTCTAACCTTAACAAGAGGGTCATGATGGCCTTATATCAGTACCTGAGTGCCATAGAAATTTAGCCCAGGTGGCTTTGCTTTTTGATGGATCAAAGTTTTCCAATATAGCTGTATAAGGAAAATGACCATGCCCTTGGTGATCATGTTTTTTCACTGATCCAAATGTTTTGAACAATTAACATACAGGACCACACAAGGAACATGGATACTAACAACTAAGGCTCTACCTCTTGTAGTTTTTGACAAGAAGACTTTCAAAGTTTTCTTATAAAGCCATAAAGGGAAAATTGCCATATCACTGTCGGCCAATGAATCTAAGTTCTTTAAACAATTTTGATATGGGGCCACCAAAAGAACATGTCTAAAATATCCAAAATATCAAGACACTAGGTCTTGCAGTTACAGACAAGATTTTTTTTTTAAGTTTTCCTTTCTGGAAAATGTTCATGCCACTGGTGGCAATGCTTTTTAATGGATCAGTATTTTTCTAACAATCTTGATACAGAGCCACCGAAGGAACAAGTGTACTAAATATCAAGGCTCTAGCTCTTGCAGTTTCTGACAAGAAAATTTTATTCGTTTTCCTATGTAGCCTTACTTGAAAAATTCTCACGCCCCTGGCGGTCATGTTTTTTATTGATCAGAATTCTTTTAAAAATCTTGATATTTGGCCACCAAAAGAACATGTATATTAATACCAAGGCTCTAGCTTTAGTTTCTGACAAGAAGATTTTCTAAGTTTTCTAAATGGCCATGCCCCTGGTGGACATGTTTTTGACGGATCAAAATTAGTTTAACAGCCTTTCGTTCTCCTTGCCTGCTAAAGCTTCTGAAAAAGTTAAAATGCAAAATGCTAAATTTGGTCCAAGAGTTTCAGAAGAGATGTTGTTTGAAAATGTTGAGGGACGCATGACACCGGCCGATCACAATAAGCCAATTAAAACACAGATAATTTCACAATGAAAAAGGGTAATAACATTTACTTAATACAGACAAGCCCTTCTGAAATGAATTCATCTTTTCATAATAAACAAATATTCTTAGGTATGAATTAATAAATATGTTGGTGTGACACAAAAAGCAAAAACAAGGTGATGATCTGACAACTTACAACTCTAGCAAATAGTCTGAGTGTTTCCAGATCTTCCAGAATGTTGCTAGCTTTAGTTGTGATTAGAAGCATGTACAGTTTCTCCAGAGGCTGGTAGACATATCTCACACTCTCAGTCTCAACAAATGTGTGTTGTTTGCCTGAGCTCATCAGTTTGGGGAAAGCTGCCAGGAGACCCTCTATACGAGATCTGTTCATCTCAACAAACTGGCGGGAAATAATGGCTGGAGAAAAGGAAAGAATGGTTATTTTTGACTGATCAAGGATGGTGTTTTGGAGTTGATTAAGGATACATATTTTAAGTTAATTAAAGCTTAAAGACTATGGGGCATTTTAATAAAAAAACAAGCTGTCCATAGACAACAGAGTCCACATTTTATAGGTCTAGAATTTATGTTAGCCATAGAACAAAAAACATAGAAAAATTAAATGAAAAAAGGGGGATAACTCTGCAAAAAATAATTTAAGGTTACTTTAGAACCACTTTTACACTTCTGAAATGGGTTCTGCTTCACTAGTGAGCAAGCATCCTGTGAAGTGAATATTTTGGAACAGTTTTCAAAAAATGATCCTTAGCAAAACAAGGTTAGCCAGCAAGAACACAAGGGTCGTGATAATTGCTCCACCATTTTCATTACAAGATGTAGCGTTAAATGAAATTAAAACTAGTTTGTATGAAAAGTTGAAGTAGGGTGAAATACAAGAAGAATTTAATGAAAAAAAAAAACTCATAAAATTGATGTTAAAACTATTTTTCATTTACAGTTACTTTAAAACCATAAACCTTATACCAATTTGTCAAGCAGCTATGAATTGGACAAGGGTCTGGTTTGACTTATACTGATAGCAAAATGTTAAACATTTATTTTACCTTTCCCGCCTTTATTGCACACTGCTGCTGCCAGCAGCACCTGAAATGTACAAAAGAACAATATTAGAGGCTTCTGAGTGTATCTCAGTCATGATAATTTTAATGCATAATGTTGTAACAAAACTAAATGATGACAGTGACTGAAAAGTGCAACAGCTTGTAAAGTTGACACAATGTTGACAGCTGCTCACTTACAACCTTGTCTAAAATGAGCCTGATCTTATTTTGTCAAAACAAACCCACTTTTTTGGCAAATTCTTTAAAAGATTAAGTGGCAAAACAAAACTGAAAAAAGTATATTTAGTAAAAGAGACCATGTGGCCGGAAGAAGACAAACTGGAACCCATATATATATATATATATATATATATATATATATATATATATATATATATATATATATATATATACACACAACACACATTCACAACTGAGCTTTACAAATTTCAGAGGTACCTGATCAATATTCAACCAAAGCTGATTTATGTATTAACAATATTATATTGAAAGCTGTTCTAATGACAATTATACTATATGGTGGACACAAAACTATGTGTCATTTTCAATCAGCAGACAAATGTTCTTCCATGTATATTCCAAGGCTGACAAACACTAACAAGCTCATATGTTACATTTTAACAAATCTTAAACAGTATTAGCACTGTCTTTTTTCAATCTCCACATCCGAGGTCATGTGCATTCCATATCACTCTGCCAGTATGAAGGAAAAAGGACATAGCAGTGTTTGCATTTAGGATACAATCTTATCAAATTACACAATCAAATCGCCCGGTGTGAACACATTTTAGTTTATATGACAAGGTAATTGCAAAAAATGAATCACTGTAACTAAAGTATTCTACAAATTCAAACAAAACCACTATGAGATATGTATTAAATTTGTAAGCAATATAAACCTTGCTACGAGCATGCAGTAAGAGCACCTGAGCAGCAACCACTTACTAAAAATAAGTGCAGTCTGATTATGTCAATCCTTAAGGTATCTGTAATTTATTATAAAATGGCTTAACATAAATGTATTCGGTCATCCAAAATGAAAAAAAAATGAAAATAAATATGTTTCCAACAATCTTATACAATGACACAATCCAACCACACCCAGTCGTCCCAAAACCTCATCAGACTGACATGACCGGTAAAAATCACTTCAGTTCATTTTATCTTCAAAGACTACAAGACTGAGTGTCGGGTAAAAAAAATATATATCTGCATATATATATCAAAAGAGGACACAGTTTCATGGTGAAGGATGAAATTCTAACCCAAGAAATCTAGATGCAAAAGTCATCACAGGTTTCAGGTAACATTATCCTCATAATCCAGGATGAAGTCTTCCCATCCATAATAAGCAATCCCTTCAAAGCCTGAAAAAGTGGTTTGACGACAGCCTCAAAGATGTTGGCAAAATTATGTTGCTTTAACAGCAAGTGCACGAGGGGCTGAAAGCCACTTACAGAACAAGTCTACAGGGAAAGTACAAGGCATGGATCTATCAACATAGTCTACTTCCAAGACTCATCTGGCCATTAACCCTGTGCTAGATTTCAACAACTTCAGTAGAAGAACTGGAATGCAGTCAACAAGTATCTCCAATGTTGGCTAGGTGTACCACCAAGTTTCTCAAGCAATAGGCTCTACAGATAGACAATCATGTTGCAATAACCATTTTCTTCTCTAGTTAGAGAATTCAAGGTGGCAAAGATGAGTCTAGTTGTGACTTTGAGAGACTCAAGAGATGAACCAGATGTGGGAGGCTGGGATTAAAGTTAGAACAGGCTTAAGCATTAGGACATTGTTGGGACAGCCTGCAGGGATAAACTGGGACTAGGATTGACACCAAGCAGTCAATGGAGTCAAGCAAAAGGACAACAGCAAAGAGCTATGGTCCAACAAGAGATCAAAAACGCTGAACAGGAGGCATGAAGGGTGAAAGCTGTACAGTTAGGAAGCCAGGGAGCATGGACAAAATGTGTGTTGTCCCAGGGAAGAAGTTATCTTGGACAGACATCTAGTACTGAGAACCAGTCCGCTTACAGTTTTTGCTTCATTTAGTGTATGACCTTTTGCCAACCATAGACTGTTCACTATGCGGTAATAGAGGGACATTAGAACATACCCTCTCAGCATGCAAAACAACCCTGACACAGATCAGCTTCATGAAAGAAGACTCCAAGACTAGTGCATTGAAAAGCAGCTCTAGAACTGGATTACTGCAACAAGCCAATGATTGGACCATAGCAATTGATCTTCGCAAGACATTGTCATTTTGACCAGTGGTCGAGAAAACACAGTGAGCATACATTTTGATCTATTCTGCTACAAAACACCACATGACATGATCAAGTTGACAGTTGCATGGGTGGGGAGATGCCAAACTGCTCATGAGTTGAAGAGATTCAAGTAAACAAGAGCTGCAGCAACTGTGCAAAGAATGTGGATGGAAGACCTGGCTCTTTCTAGTTGAAGTCGAATGCAAAGGGTTCCCTTCGAGCACCATATGGACAATATTGAACTCTTTGGGCATCATAGGAAAGGGAAGAAGAGCTGCTGTGAAAGAGCTCAGAAAGACTGCTGATAAAATGTTGGAGTTGGCTATGGTGCAAGTGTGCACAAGAAAGCTGGATACCATCTACCAAGGGATAGATGCATGATCCTAAATCAGCACTACCCAAGAAAGTCCTGGGCTTAAAGGAATGAAACTCTTAGATGGACATAGCCCAGCTGATTACCTCATGTGGATGTAAAGATTTATGGCTGTATTTTCAAATCGTAAGGTATACATAGGAATGACTACAGGCAAGTAAATATGTCAACGGATTAATCTACAAATTTTCACAAGTAATTTCAGGCAGTCTATTTTCATGTTCTCTGTCACATTGAAATAGTGAAGAATGATTTAAAGGTAATATCTATTGGTGTAGACCATAACCATAAAATATACCCAATTTTCTTCAAGAGTTTCATTGTTTATTGAATATCTTTGAAGAAGTTTATTTAAAAAATAAATAAAAACCAATTAAGGGTAATCCAAGCATCTGGGATGACCAAATTCTTATTCCTGCCAAGCAGTAGGTACTAATCTGATAGGACAGGTGATTGGCTAACAAAGCCAACTTAAAACGACTTGTCAGAAACAGTAATATTTTGTGATATAAATCCATATATACTATCATTACAAAAGAAGGAAAAGCAACAGGTTTAGTTTTTTTTAATTATTTCAGTAACATATTAATAACATTATAGCAACATTCAATAATTTTAGAGAAGAAAGACCTCAGATAAATGTTAGGGTTGAAGCACCATCAATCATTACCTTATTGTATTGTAACGTGCCAGGTAAGTTAAAATAACTACACAAGCTTCAATAGCTCTGTCATTCAGTTTATATACTCAACAATTAACCATGTAGGCCTTTGTCTGTCATAAAATAATAAAGTGAGAGCATTTGTCTATCCTGGAAAAGTCAGTTATGATCTACCTTTGAATAAACATAAACAGGCATTTGTCCTATCCTAACCCCAAATACACACATAAACACCCCCAAACACACACATAAATTAACTGATCATCTTTTGTGTGGGGGTGTTACTGTCAGGATACAAATCCTGACATATCTACAGTGGCTCCGGAAACAGTCGTACAACTACGATCTCGTACTGTTACAATCTCGTACCGAATTTGAAATGGTCATATCATATATTATATAGGTAAATTTTTAGTAGAATTTGAAATGGTCATATCACATATTATATAGGTAAATTTTTAGTAAAGCAATGTTTGTAAAAAACTTCCAGGACATTATCTGTAGCTCCAGGTATGGGAGGCCCCGGGTTCGATCCCGGGCCGTAACATAACAAAGTCGTTAAAAATGGTAGTGGTATAGCTCCCTTGCTAACGCTCAAGCAAATATAAGGGTAGTTCAACAACTGGTTGGCCCGGATAACTGGTTGTCAGGATAATGTGACTGGGTGTGGTATCATGCCAGGTGTTCTCGGCATGCATTACACAGTGAAGGCAGCACTATATCTGGTTCAAGTGGACACCGTCTCCAGATAACTGAAATACTGTTGATGGGACAATTAACCCAATAAACAAACAAACATTATCTGTAGTGCCGATATGTTCCAATTATCCCATCTTATATTTGCTGATCGTCACATGTTTTTAAGTAAATTCAGTTTAATAAATAATTTATGATTTAAAGGTATAATCTATGACAATTTTGAAGATAAAAGAATAATCTATGCATTGATATCAACAATGGCTTTGATTAAAAAGTTATGCTAGCAAATCGAAACTAACACAATTGTGTGATGTTTACAGCTGCAAGTCAGCACTTAGATCATTATTCATGTTTGTCATGCCATTATGTAATGAATAACCCATTGTTCATGCTACCACTAATATAGAAATATGCAATTCACATATGGTATGACTATTCCCAAAATGGCATGACTATAGCAGGGTTCATTCTAGGACGCGCCTTTGCGCCATTGGCGCTTAAAAAAATTTTGGGGCGCAAAAAAAATAAAGAAATGTGCCGATCGGGCGCACATACATTTAGAGCCGTAATTTCGTAACACGGAACATTATTCTTTACTCGATTAAACCAGTATGATAAAGCGTGGCCTCAAAGCACAACCATTTACATTACAACTTTGCTGATTGGACGCGGCACTGTGATGTAGGCGTAGCAGACTAATCAAATGACTCGAAAACAAGTCAACACTTTTGCATTTTTGGGCAAAACAAACAAAAACTGACGATGAAAATAACAATAAATGTACAGAAAATATTCCAAGTAAGAATTCCAATGGTCCCCCCAAAGAATCTACCGATACTGACGCTGGCACTTCTGATAATAGAACAAGAACGTTTCAGTCTGTGTGGTTGCAAAAGTTTACTTGGCTTCGGTACGATAGCGCAAAATCACAAATGTTCTGTGAAACATGGAAAAATCACAACAAACAAAATACGCTAACCGAAGGGTCGTCAAACTTTCGAACTAGTACTCTAACAAGACACGCTGAAAGTAAAGACCATGTAGTGGCACTTATGGCAGTTAAAATGCAACCAGAATTTTCGGCTGCAGTTCAGTAAATTCAGTATTTGTATTAAGTTATATGGTGGGCCCCTGTTTTTTGAAAATGTCCCCTACTTTTTACCAAAGGCGGGCCCTGTGTCCCCATAAATTTCATTTCTAGAATGAACCCTGCTATAGTAATGGTAACTGCACCCTCTACAGTACAACTGCACCCTCTACAGTTTATAGTAAATTAAAAAGTAAAAATAACAAAAAGGAATAAGTCTTTACAGGAGTACACAGAAATTTAAAAAAAACAACATTACACAGTATTAATTTCATTTAACCTCATATCTTTAATACTAATACTTTTCAACAATGAATCGAAACCACCATGTCCAGAAACGGTCGGACTGTGATCGTGAATTGAATACACCAAACGTCCATAGTGTTTTGACTACACTTTTGACATTAAATTATCACAAAATTCAACAAACTTTAAACACATTTATAAAAGAATTTACGACAAACAGAATCAGCTAATGAAAATTGTCCATAATAAATTTTATGAATTGACAGATTGAAATTGTACCCCACCCACTTTTAACACCAAACATTAGATTGTACATTTGTAAATAAACCACACTATTAACTGCAAACGTGATAATAAACTGTATATCCATAATTAGATAGGATATGTTCGTTGAAAACAGAAATACTGTTTGTGTTCGAAGTTATCTTACCATTTTCAAAGATAATATGTCAAATGTCGGCAAGCCGAATATTGTTTTTGCAACGGGGGCCACGTCAAGTCAGGCGTAGTGATACGTGTTTTAAATTCTGTGTAAATCTAGTTTTATTTTCCAGTCTTTTAAAAAAGCCGTTTAAAGAATAATACAGTTAAACACTTCAGAAAGAATTTTATGTATGAATTCGCTTATTGTCATCAAAAAGGAAAGTATTGAATGAACTATTTTTTGTTAAATTGGCCGGAAGCTCATTTTTCCATACACCGTGTACCGGAAGTTATGATTGGTTCCCCGAAAATTATTTCCCTTCAACTTGTCGGCATTACTTCCCTTGTTTTCGATAACGTCGCTTCATCTAAATCTTATTCGGCCCTTTCCGTATATGTTCGAAAAAGAATCTTGAAGGAAATTATATCCTTCCTACATCGTAACGTAGCCACTGCATGTTTGAAAAAAGTTTGATTGACACTTACAGATAATGCAATCAAAAAATAAAAATGGCTTACTTTGAACTATGCTTAGAATATCCACTAAAGTTGTTACAGACAAATGCAAGTTTTCAGCTCAAATCAGTGCTACAAGACGCAAATCGGTAATGTAATGTCCGCACGGTTTTGGAAAATATAGTTTTATTTCTTTGTACAAGAAAAGTCGTTGACGCGGAAAATCAAAGGTGATGTGAAAACTTGAACATGTTTAAGCAATTTGGGAGAAAGTAACAAAGAGATATTTGTAAACTGAAGGTTTTTATTTGTAAGTGTTCAGTTACTATAAATCTTCAGAAAAAGTATGGTTAATGTTAATTCCTGAGACGAAAGAAAAGTTTCAAACGAAATATAAAAACCCGACACCATTTTCTAAGATTTTATATTCGTGTATGTAGAAGAAGAAAAGTTGCTATCCGTATTACAATTAACTATAAAACTCAAGTGTACAAGCAAAATATGCACATGTGAGGCAGCCTCACATTATAGAAACCATTACTGTTCAAATAATATTTTGCTCGAACATGGTATATATTTTTTTCTCCTTAGATATTGTTGAGTATCAAAGCTGTTTAGCATGGAAGCAGTTTTGTAATTGGATTGTGTTTACAAAGAAAAAATAAATTTATTTCGCAAACTTACCATACTTCATACATTTAAAGTGGAATGGCTGAAGACCAACATGAGAGAACCAGTAACGCAGAACGATCTGATATATCCTTGATCCCCGATGGAAGATCCCGATGGAATGTTATTAAGCAATTATGTGCTACTGTGGTTTATAGATCTAATTACACACTGGACTGACATTAAAAATAGAACTTGACATGCTCTCAAGTGAAAGGTAGTATGTCATTCACTATAGGGCCGAAATAAAAAAAAAATTAAACTGTCTTATTATGAAAAACAATCTTTAAAAGAAATGTCGTTGATGCAAAGCATCAAATGCGACGCAAAAAGTGGAAGAAGAAAATTGATTAAAGCAATACGTGAGCAAGTAACAAAGACATTTGTAACGTTATGCTTATTATTTGAAAGTTCTCAGTATACTATCAATGTCTAGAAAAAGTATGTATAACTTATATTCATGAGGCCATAGAATGGTTTAAAATATAAAAAAAACACGCAAAATCCGACACCATTTAATAGGTTTTCATATGTAACATATGTAGGAAAAAAGTTGCAAATTTATTATAATTAACTATAAAACTAAAGTGTACAAGCAGAAAATGCACATGTGCAGCAGCTTCACATTACACAAATAAGTATTGTTCAGATAGTATTTTTCTCGAACGTAGTATGTTGCTTCTTTCTCAATATCTTATTGTTTATTTTCAAAGTTACTTTGAAAGAATCAGACACACACACAAATAAATAAATAAATAAATAAATAAATAAATGAATGAATGAATGAATGAATGAATGAATGAATGAATGAATGAATGAATGAATGAATGAAAGTCCGCAAAACAAACTTTTCTCCAGGTGCAAATTTCAGTGAGCATTCCATATATAGGCGTCCGCTCCAGCGCGTCGCCAATTATTATTCAAGATTGATACTGGTATTAGGTAAATCTGGGCGTAAGGAAGTAGTAATTAGTCTGGACATATTCTGTTTTTGCAAAATATTCGTGTAATAAAGGTCTTGGACAAGGAAAAATATTCATGCAAGGTCTATGGTTTGAACCCAGAACCCCCGATCTCGAGACCAAGATCACATCAACCATATTACAAATACCTTCTTAGTAATTTCTTTAATGGTCATTTTTCTTAAATGGTCTTTAATAAGATATTTTTGAAAACTTATCATAACGGGTCTAGGGTTTGAATTCGGAACCATCCGATTCCGACCCCATAACCTTTAAGCATATTATGAATGATTTCTTGGTGTGTTGCATGGTTCTCTCATGTAAGCGAATTGATCATTCGATATCGTCAATAAGATCCCTTTGAAAACTAGTGACACGGTAAGGGTTGAATTAAAAGCCTCCTGATACAGAGTCCAAAAACATTATCTCTTGACCACAAACACTTTAGAGATGCTATAAAAGCATTCCTGAACGCTTCAGCACTGGAAATGCTATTTTTAGACTTGCGCGGATCTTACAGAAAACGTTTATATATATTGCGAGTATCTTTAAATGTTGCATAAACATTGCATCTACAGTCCGATTTTACCGTGAATACTCAATATATCGTTCAGAACAAGCTTTTTCTGGCTATAGACTGGTCCGTTGATGATTTATATAATCTCAATTAGTTAGAATACCGAAGGACGTTCCAAGGCGTCTACTTTCGTAAGTTAAGGTGTACAGTGACTTCATGTACATTAACGTAAAAGGTTAAGAAATTAAAAACAGAAGAAATAAACCATAATCTCTCGTTATTGTCATGCTTGCACGAAAGTTACAGACATACAAAAACAAATGTAAAAACAAATAAATTAAAAAGAACACCGTTTGCCGAATTAGGACCCGTAATTTATCAGGGTAGGAAAGTCCGCAAAATAAACTTTCCCCATGGGCATTTTTCAGCATTCCATATATAGGAGTTGCGCTCCAACGCGTCGTCAGTCAAAGACCTTAAAGGTCGTATCGGGTAGTTTGCCTATTTATAACGCAGGTAACAGCATCTTGCTCCGGTTCGTTAAGATTCGTATATGACTGCCACATAAACTTCTTGGCGCCGCTCTAGAGAGCAGTGCCTCTTATGGAAGTCGTTTTTTACATGAACGCTAGTGTAGCAGGCAGAAAAGGAGAGAGAAGGAAAAAATTGTCAAAACTGTCGAATACCACTTTTAATGTCACTTAACAAAAAACTAGACGTACATTTGCTTGTTGCAATAGTTAAAATAATTGGTGATAGTTGATCAGTTTCTCTCCTCCACCCCACCCGTCTGTTTGTCTTTTTTCCTGTCTGTCTCTCTGCATCTCCCTGTGTGCGCCTCTGTGCGTGTGTCTATCTGTGTGTCTGTCTAAGTGTCTCTCTGTCCGTCTGTGTGTGTCTCCCATTCCCTCTCCCCGTGTGTCTGTCTCCCTCTGTCAGTCTGTCTGTGTGGCTCTGTCTGTCTGTCTGTCTGTCTGTCTGTCTGTCTGTCTGTCTGTCTGTCTGTCTGTCTCTGTCTCTCTCTCTCTCTCTCTCTCTCTCTCTCTCTCTCTCTCTGTCTGTCTCCCTCTCTCTCTGTCTCTCTCATAGTCTCTTTTATTTAGTTTGCGGAAGGTGTGCCATTTTAGAACGAACATATGTCTACAGACTTTGTATCAAGGTCTTTGAGCAATTGGCCATGGTTACTTTTCCCCAATCTCCGAGTTCCTATTTGGCTTTATTATTTTTATTTTAAAGGCCATATAAAACCGTTGTGACGAACGTAAAACAATGTGCCTGTAAGCTTGTGTAGGTTTAAGAAATTGCACTTTTATGCAACAAGGAATGCAAGTACGTTTTGCATTGCTGTTTGCAATACTAGTTTATTTGGGAAAACACACGTGAATTTGTCATTTCTTTTCATACTTTTGTTAAGAACTGGTTTCAATCGAGCTTGGTGTTGATTGACGTCTTCTTTGTATGGCAGTTTTGTTTTCCATTGATTTTTTTGTTGTTTGTCACAAAGAATGACGCACGTGCTTCATTTTGACAACGACGCACTTCATGAAACCTTATAACGAATCTAAAAAGAAATGTTATACGATCTGAAGCCAGTCTTTGTTTTTCAAAATACCACAGTTTGTGAGCGTGAATGGGATCGTAGGAACTTTACCAAACGGCAATCGGAACATGTGTGACGTCATTATACTTTATAGTGTTAATAACGAGAGCAAAGTTGGCCGATCATAGTTATGAAAATTTAGTAATTTTCTTGACAGAACGATATTTTCATAGGTCCTTGTTGCAACACTTTGACTTACCAAAAATACAACTTAACGCCATGCAGGCATACATTGCCTTCTTTTCAGTAATCCCCTATGTTTATATGTTGCATATTTATTACCATATCGTTACTTCCGGTAGGGTATCGCCAGAACCACACCTTTAAATATAATTGTTATATAAAGGCAGCGTTACAAAACATCATGTCTCACTACAAAATGCTGTTGATACATGACCAATGATGAAATCTAACCAAAGTTTCGAAACGGCCAAAGCCTATCATGGAAACAACGGGCGATCATAGACTCTAGTGTAACGGTCACAGCGGTAGACATATAAGCACTTTAACTCTTTAGCATGTGATTTAAGCGGCTTCCAACGTTGCGCGGTTAAGCAAAGGTTACCGTAGTCGGTGTACGGATGGGTGACCGTTGGAGAGCGCCTGCCTACGTTACACTAGCACAGTAAGGAGACATTGTCAATGTAAAATAAGGCAAATGTGCTTCCCTGCAGGTGAATATCATACACCTCTATGTAATATATATCAATAAAACCAATATTTTAGTCTTATAACAACAACGTATACCATGTAATTTATATTTAGTATGATTTTTGCATACTCTTGACTTTATTGTCGCTTATAATATATTTTGCCTTGACAAAAACACTTGTGAATGTGTTATATTCTTAATGAAAGGAGTATTTGAAGGCATTTAAAACAGAATGTGGACTTCTAAGGATTCACACTGTGGTCACAGTTCGGAAAAGGTGGGGGTTGGTGGTGGTGGGTGGTTAGGTGGTTTTTGGTGGTAGTGGTGGGGTGTGTGGGCCTGGTTGGCTGGACACATGATCAGGCTGCAAGGTTATCAGGAAAGGGTGGGTATTAGAGCGTTACTGACCAATGGCAGTACAATAAGCCCAAGTACATTAGGTGTGACTAATTGTTTTACGAAATCTCCCAATGACACATCTGTCTAAAATTAACTAATCAAATGTCCAGCTGTGATCTTACAGCATGGACTCTAAAGAAGGCCATTTTCAAATTTTCAATGCCTTTAAATTTTAACCAGCTGAATAGTGGTTACTTCTGCAAGATACATTTGTATTAGTTTCTCTGTTTTTATGTTGCCTGGCATAAACACTGACGCATCTAAGTTCTTTTGAAGACACGTTTACGCACTCGGTGCAGACGCACAATGGTTCAACATAAACGATTTTTAAAATAATCGAAGCCGATACTTGTCTTTGAAAATACGATATTTTGAGCATGAATGGGATCGTGTGAACTTAACATGCAATGAGAATATGAATGACGTCACTAGACCTTATATTGTCCATGACACTGCGATAATTCACAATTTAAATTCTTAAATTATGTGTTTTTTGTTTGTTTTTTTTTTGCATGAAAAACCGTCAAGTTCTTAACAAAGCAGTTTGATAATGATTTATTAACTGCTGCTTTATATTAATATTTTTAACAAATATTCGCATGCGTTCATAATATAATAATACGTAAGACCATATGGTTACTTCCAGTAGAGTATCACCAGGAAAACATCTTTAAATAAGACTGTTATGAGTAACAAATGCAGCGTTAATTAACAGCACGTCTCACTATTACATGCCATGGATTCGTGACTAATTAAAAAATTCAGATAAAATGTTTCGACATAATTGACAACCGCGTAAGTCTACTACGGGAACCAGTGGTGCTCATTGACTCTCTTTCTCTCTCTCTCTTGCACAATAATGAGACACGGTCCATGTAAATTGTTAAACACACGTAGAACAAGGCAGCATGGTTCCCTGCCGATGAATTTCATTAGATCAATGTATGCCAAAGAAAATTCTACTGAAAGCATTCATCGGCCACTGCGCCTGCGCACGATCGATAAGCTAGTCTTGGACTCTATAGATTTTCCCCATTCATGAAAAATTCTGGCGCATTGTTCTACCACGGAGGAGCTTCTTCATAAAAGTTTAAATCAAAGGAGACAAGCGACATGTTGTATTGTTTTGTGTGAGTGAAAAATTAAAGGCTATATCTGATAGACAATTGATCTGTGTGAATTAACAGAACCGTGATTAGAGTGGGTCTTAAGTCACTGCGTGGGAGGTTTCTAAATTTCAGTAGACAGACGTGTGTGGAACGATTTCACTGGTCTGCAGTCACATTACAATTCAGTGGCGGCAGTTAACAATTCAGAAAACGCTATGGATACAAAACTAGGAACAGAGGTAGCATAGCTTGGGATGTGGTTGTCGTGATACAGTGAAGAAGGTTAGTAACGTGTTCACCCACTTACATAGTAACTTATTACCCATTGTGTTTATTGTTTCTATATTGGGTGGGTTCCGCCTAAGTATCTGCCAATTCGCCGTCTGCAGATGTATTGGGTATAGACGTACAGAATCAGTTTCTAGTGTTTGGTAATTTATAAAGTATAACTTAGTCGATACTTGGCACCATACAAGTGTACGATCTAATGTACATGTGTATATAACATGCTTAACAACATTCCAAGTTTTGTGCATGTATATACTCTACAGAACAATTGTTTGAAACTTAATTGGAACTGTTTAAAAATATAACGGAAATGTTTACGTCACAGCCACATAAAGTAATCTTAGAGCACATACGTACGTAAAGAGGCATCACTTCACAACGGATTGTGTTGATATTCATTGCTGCGGTACATTATTACTTTATATAACACACAGAAAGTTTCAGAATACGACACGGATGTGGGATTGAACTACTTAGACAACTTCATAAAAAAACCGAGTTAGCACACAGTTCTGGGTAATCACCCAGCTTATATCACTGACTAATTTATTCACGTGCAACACATATTCTAAGATCATAGGCCTGCCTAGAGTTGTCCACGTGGAGCCCATGATAATACATTGTAGAAAACCTGACAAGATAACTGACTGAATAACCCGCGTAGTTCACATACGACATGATAAACCTGCCTGGATAACAGTCCAAGTGGAACACATGATACTACATTGTAGAAAACCTGACAAGATAACTGACTGAATAACCCGCGTAGTTCACATACGACATGATAAACCTGCCTGGACAACAGTCCAAGGAACACATGATAATACATTGTAGAAAACCTGACAAGATAACTGACTGAATAACCCGCGTAGTTCACATACGACATGATAAACCTGCCTGGACAACAGTCCAAGTGGAACACATGATACTACATTGTAGAAAACCTGACAAGATAACTGACTGAATAACCCGCGTAGTTCACATACGACATGATAAACCTGCCTGGACAACAGTCCAAGTGGAACACATGATACTACATTGTAGAAAACCTGACAAGATAACTGACTGAATAACCCGCGTAGTTCACATACGACATGATAAACCTGCCTGGACAACAGTCCAAGTGGAACACATGATACTACATTGTAGAAAACCTGCCTAGATAACAGACTGATTTGCCCACATGGAGCATTTTACACATAGTGGTAAGCCTGCCAGGGTAACAAAATGAAAAGCTCACGCGGATCACACAGTTAGGTGTGACAAATCCGCCGTGATAACTGATTAAATTGTCTGAACGGATGGGATAAACCTACCTAGATAGCTAAACGAATATCACCTTTACGCGTGATACATCTCCCTCGACAACTACATGAATAGCTCACGCAGAGCATACAGTTTAGGTTGAAAAATCTTCCTAGATAACTTAATGAATAACTTACGGGGATTTCTCATTTAGGGAAATAAATGTACCCAGACTTAATGAATAGCTCATGCGGAACTCACAGTATAGGGTACTACGCTTACCTAAATTACTTAACGAATGACTCAGCCAGAGCACACAGTATAAGGTAATACGCCTATCTTGATTGCTAAATGAATAAATCACAGTTTAGAGTAATACGCCAATCTAGAGTGCTAAATGAATAACTCACGCAGAGCACACAGTTTAAGGTAATACGCCTATCCAGATTGCTAAATAAATAACTCACAGTTTAAAGTAATACGCCAATCTAGAGTGCTAAAAGGATCGCAGAGCACACAGTTAAAGGTAAAACGCATATCTAGATTGCTAAATAAATAACTCACAGTTTAAAGTAATACGCCAATCTAGAGTGCTAAAAGGATCGCAGAGCACACAGTTAAAGGTAAAACGCATATCTAGATAACTAAATGAATAACTCACAGTTTAAGGTAATACGCCTGTCTAAAATGCAAAATGAACAACTCACGCAGAACACAGTTTAAGGTAACACGCCTATCTAGATTGCTAAATGAATAACTCACGCAGAACACACCGTTTAAGGTAATACGCCTATCTAGATTGCTAAATGAATAACTCACGCAGAACACAGTGTAGGGTAACACGCCTATCTAGATTGCTAAATGAATAACTCATGCATAGCACACAGTATAAGGTAATACGCCTATCTAGATTGCTAAATGAATAACTCACGCAGAGCACACAGTATAAGGTAATACGCCTATCTAGATTGCTAAATGAATAACTCACGCAGAGCACACAGTATAAGGTAACACGCCTATCTAGATTGCTAAATGAATAACTCACGCATAGCACACAGTTTAAAGTAATATGCCTGTCTAGATTGATAAATAAATAACCCACGCAGAGCACACAGTATAAGGTAATACGCCTGTCTAGATTGATAAATGAATAACTCACGCACAGCATACAGTTTAAAGTAATACGCCTGTCTAGATTGATAAATGAATAACTCACGCACAGCATACAGTTTAAAGTAATACGCCTGTCTAGATTGATAAATGAATAACTCACACACAGCATACAGTTTAAGGTAATACGCCTGTCTAGATTGTTAAATGAATAACTCACGCACAGCATACAGTTTAAGGTAATACGCCTGTCTAGATTGATAAATGAATAACTCACGCACAGCATACAGTTTAAAGTAATACGCCTGTCTAGATTGATAAATGAATAACTCACGCACAGCATACAGTTTAAGGTAATACGCCTACCTAGAATGCTAAATGAATAACTCACGCAGAGCACATAGACTGGGATTATAAAACTACCTAGATAACTAAATGATAACTCATACCCACTTCACATAGGTAAAGGTTTTAAATCTATCTATATAACAAAGAGAAGGTTTAATTTGTTCTTAACTAGACTGTACAACCAGTAAACAATATACAAGTCAGCATTATTCACCTGCCTGAGACCTTATCGATTTCAACAACATACCATTACACCGAATATTGAACAACAGAAAACACAACGTGTCTAAACTTTAGTTATTGTCGATACGTTGTATAGCTCTGATTGAAAGGCATTAATATTTCACCACAGATACCAGCAACTTTGAACATATTGCCAGGGGAGCTTTATATCATTTCGGTATTTGCGTCAATTACAATAAACCTGCTTAAGCATGGCGTAATATGACTAGTCAGTAGTTGAAAAAGGGTTGGCTATGCCGATGACGCATTTTCTTTATTGGGAATCATATCGGATGTTAGCTCGTAGGGATTGTTCTCCTGTATAGTTCACTGATGTCTGTTTATGGAGATAGGAAACAAGAAGCTTTGCGTCTGACGCGCCGTGTCAGTCTATCTATCGTTAAGAACGCTAGACCATTTAAACACTTCCAGTAATGACTCTATAAGGCTTGTGTCAGTCTGTGAATAGAAAGAGCATGAAGGCATTGAACACAATGCGAGTTATGTTAGTCAGTAGATTGAAAACAACACAAAACAACACGAAACAATAAAAATAACTTAATTAAATGACTCGACATGGTCATCGTCTAGTCTTTGTTTCAATTTTGATTTAGTCTTGTAACGTAGAAACATAAAGAAGTGGGCGGCTCTAAACTACTGTGCACGAAACACATCGTGGCCTGTAGCACGTTGTGAAGAAAATTACTGATATGACAATATATTATACGACGTTTCAAAGAAACATAAGGCTAAAGAAACGTAATGCGTAATTGATAGGACGTGTCTTTATGTCGTTGGATATTGTCAACACTTCGAGTAAAGGATAGGAAGTGATTTGTGTCCTGTAAGTATATGAATCGCTGGCATAAGGCAATTTCTTATGGACCGGCGTAGGCTTTTCCATGGTTGTAGTATTTGATATATTTAGCAAGACGTGATTTTGCCCACGTTTTTTTCAACCGTAGGGATATATTTAGCAATTTGCAATACTTAGGGCAAGACGTGATTTTGCCCATGTTTTTTTCCAACCGAGGGATATATTTAGCAATTTGCAATACTTTATTACGAGACGTGACTTTATCCATGTTTACAGTATTTGAATCATAGTAATATAACAGTTTTCAATACTTCAATAATGACACGGGTGGCTTTTCCATGGTTATAAGTATTTGATCTGTACTAGGGCTACATTTAACAATTTGTAATACTTTATGGCGTGACGTGGCTTTAGCCATGGTTATAGTTTTTCAATCGGGATTCAAGTCAAGATATATTAAGTACTTTGCAATATTAAACGGTACGACTTGCCTTTACACATATTTAAACCGACGTGATATATTTAGCAATTGTAATATTTTATGGCATACTTCATGACATTTTGAAAACATAAACAGGCGATCTTTGTATTTAGAGATTTTTATTAGACACTATTTAATTTCTGATTAACCAGAATTTAAGTAGAACCCTTTTGTCAAAGGATTGATTTTTGTAATAAACGGAATAAAATGCCGTTCGTTTTTTTGTGTGTTTATTTTTTCTATTATGTTTAAACTTAGAGGAAACGCTTTTTGACTTTGTGTAAATATTTGTTTCACTATGCAATAACAGGCTTACTCGTGGTATCCGACAGTTTGCCTATATCTAATACTTGTAACAGATCAAGGCTTACGTTCTGGTGGAAATTGTGCATACTTCCTGTATAAACGTAGACTTAAGTTTATATAAGGCTGTTGATTTAACATTTCCTCAATTGTCAGAGAGTACAAATCGTCAGGTATGTCGCTTTAAATATCCATGATTTTCACATTTATAAATAAACATGATTATGATCTCTGCTAAAAATAGACATCGGCGTCAGAGCGGATTACCAGGATGACATATAACGTGATATAAATGTAAGTTGCAGCGTGATTTTCTAAGTTTAAAAATAGCTATCTCTGCAGCATGGCTCAAATAGGAAATACCTGTTTGCAGTGAAGAGTGGAAATGTATACTTCTTTTTTTCACATAGATCTAGGGCATCAATGAACTGCATTTAGAAGGACCTTTTCAGGAAACAATGACTTTTTTTTGTTATTTGTGAAAAAATGGCCAAAACTGTCATTTAACATTAGGATGTCGCATGTCTTGCCACAATATACTGATCTAATATCTACTGTCTCATCGTCTTAACCGTTGGGTCACTGCTCCTATAATCCATCTGGTCAATATCCAAAGTTCGCGAAGTGAATGAATCATAGAGGCTGGGCGGGAAGAGTAAATACACGTTTCTATAGTGGATTTCACATCATCCCTATAGCCTATTGCAAAATAGCGAGCTTTCAAGTGATTCTAATGAAAAGAAATCAATTTCATGCGTTGCATCACCCGGTACGTGTGCTTAAGCCCTAACAGCATTCATTTTTGTACTGAGAAACCGTATCTAAATGAGGAGTGCTCGTCACAGAACGTGTGGCAATGTCTTTTTGTGTTGTTTTTGTTGTTGTTATCCTGCGATGGTGTTTACTTGAAGTAGATATTATGCTGCCTCAACGCGTAAAGCACACCGTAAACACCTGACAAGATACCACACCCAGGTCACATTATCCAGACGCTGGGTCAATAAATTGCGGAACTACAATTACTAGTTTATTTGCTTTTGCGTATTGGTAATCAATTTTTGTTGTCTTTAATTTGAAAAGAACCAAAAGTGTCGCGATTATTTTAAATATCTTCAGCCGTTTTAGCCGACCGGCGTATGCAGTAATATACACATCAGTCATAAGCATTTCACTGATTGGTTCGATATTGACGCAACCATTTAAATACGCGCGGCGTGCGGATCGTAAGTTTCTATGTGCCATGCACAAATTAAAAACCTGTTACCAATTCTCTTTAACATGTGTTGGATTTAGCAGTCTAGAAAAAAGCGGGAATTAGTACAAATGTATATATAGCAGTGTTGCTGTGTGGCCGACAAGGCATTTCTTATTGATGACTCCTCGGCGAAGAATGGAGAAAGGGCAACGAATTACTCAATTAGGGCTGTGCAGGGGAATACGGGAGTCTATAAATGTAGGCTTGGATGGCGCATATACTGGTACATGGCTAGAAATTTTGTAGAATATGTGTCTACTCCCGAGATTGTCGATAAACTTATGAAATAACGTTCGGTCGTCTTTGGGTCAATGACAAATATATAAACGTGGGAGTTGATATTCTGGATATTTATCCATTTAGGCCTGCAGCTTTGTACCTAAGGGTGGTATCCCCGACCGTTTTGGACAAATTTCTTTTTCAAAAACAACCAAAAAAATATTGTTGTCTCAACACTCGAACACGCACCCGCGACTGCACCATTACCTTGCGTATAGGGACATAGCCGCGTGCAATAGCCCTTGTACACTTAGGCTTTTCCATTAATCACCTTTCCCTTTAAATGACGTCAAACTTGTAACATACAAAAACAAACACAAAAACGCTAAACGTTTTGATCTTACGTTTGAAAATTGTTTTTTACAGTCAAGTATCAATTTTTAGTTCCGAGGACTGTAAAGCACAAGTTTATATCCTTCACTGGTCAAAACCGTGTTTTTACGATTGTTTACAAAATACCTAAGGGAATTACCGCGGCTTTTTTACGGCGGATCCATGACGCGTCAAACGGACACGTGACTTTCACTTTAGAGAAAGCAACAATAACAACATAATGGCTAGCACTAGTGACAGTATGAATAAGGTTATTACTGACAATTCAGTAACAATTGTCACATGACGTTCCCAATACACTTTGCAAAAACCGCACGGAATCTAAAAATAGTGTTAAAAGGCTATTTAGCCTTAAAATGACCTGTTTAAAATAGTAATTTTAATAAGACATATTGTTTACTGTTGCCACATGCTAATATTCAATACGTTTAATCGTTATAACTGTTTTTATATATAATATGATGACCATCTGGATTCGGCCTGTAATTCGTACAACGAACCAATTATTGAAAGGCATAAAAGATATAAAAAATGTCATTCAATTAGTGTAAACATGTCATTTACTCCTCGCGACAGTTATAATACTAGTGTTAAAACTGTTAAATCGACGTTATTTAAAGATTCTTTTATTGTGAACAATGACCGGAACGGTTGGAATGTCGACGCAATTATTATCCCCGAGTAACCAGGCAGATCAAGATCAGGTTCTTCACCATCTGAGGCTAATATCTATCCGATGGACTTTGTCTTGATAGCTGTGCTTGAAACTGTAAAGAACACAACACGAGGGATGGTCTAAAAGATTGTTGAAGTTCAATAGCTGTGGCTGATTTGTCGAAAAACGTTTTTTATATAATACGAGAATACAACAAATTTGAAATATCCGTCACTAGTATTTAACAAATTAATCCGGCAGTTAGGTAGCTAGTCTTTTGCTTATGTTAACATTGATTATGCACTTTCGAAGCAAGGATACATAACATAGTAGCTAAACACATCGCAAGGTTGAATGTCTGTTATGTACGAATTGTTTTCTACCATTTCTGCTGGACAAACCAATATTTCGATGCCATGTAAGGCTTAAGCTTCCCCATTCTCACAGCTTATGTTACAGGATCTATTTTTAGATTCGGAAGCTGGAGAATGCATTGTGTTTTCATTCGTCGATCATCGGTGGTGTTACATTTCTTTAACCACCCACGCAACTCGTATGTTCCGCTGAGATAACATTATATTGTAAACCTCATTTTGTAAACCTCGCGATTATATTCAAATGTGGTATCCGACAGATTGCCTAATTCTATATGTAACAATATCTAAACCCTGTTTTGGTAAATTTCGGCGTAATATCTGCATTCACTCATTCTTCAGTCTAAAAGGACGCCTTTGAACATTACCTGCATTGTTTAACAATACAAATCGTGAAATAAATTGCGACCCATAGTATTGTACTGATTATTATGAATTATTAAGGAGCAGAGTCGCGGAACTCCTCTTACACTGCGGTCATTAGTTCCTTAGGTTCGAGTCACGGTCGGGCGAGGGCGGAGGTCTACCAACTGATTTGCAGTTCGTAGATGTTTTTTTAGATCTGTTTGGGTCCTCCTCCTCCTAAAAATTTGATACAATAACTTCACACCGCCCCCACCACTCACCCCTAAAATGTAATCTAATCACAAATTAAAGTATTCTTGTATTGTATATGTAATAAGTCATACCATTATAAAGCAAAAGTATTGATAAAAATGGTGCATGCATGTGTTACTACATTGGATTACTAGAATTACTATCATTATCTCCGCAATTTTTATTGTAGCCACGAGTTGTTTTTTCCTCTATTGAGTTTTTATAGCTCTGGGGCTTGACTATCCTTATAACAAGAAAAGTCGTTGATGCGAAACATTAAAGGCGACGCAAAATGTATAAGAGGAAAACAGACATGTTTGAAAAGTAATGGCTTTCATTTGATAGTTTCCTGTTTACTTAAAATCTTTAGCAATAGTTTTTTTTCAAGATGTTACATATGTAGAAAAAAAGATGCAAACTTATTACAAGAACCATAAAACAAAAGTGTACCAGCAGAAATTCGCATGTGCAGCAACCTCACATTACATAAAAAATATTGTTCATATAGTATTTTATGTTGAAAGAAACAGACACACACACACACAATACAAAAATAAATAAATAAATAAATAAATAAATAAAATAATTGAAACACCTTTTTTTGCCGAATCAGGACCTGTATTTTATCAGGTAAGGTCCTCAAAAGCAACAACAACAAACTTTACCAATTGCAAATTTCAGTTAGCATTCCATATATAGGCCTCGCGCTCCAGCGCGTCGCCAACAAATAAACAAGTTCAGAAAACAAAACCACATACGTGTCCATTAAATCATGATATATCAATTCCACTATCTGTATATCTATAATTTATTGTTAGTCCCTGTCACATAAGTGCAATCATGAGCGATCGAATTCCCAATTATCTTTTTATTAACTTGCCTCTTCGAGATATTTTTAGTATTATTATATTTACGTATCATGTTATTGTTATTCGGCATCTCGAATCGTGTGTACCATTATCACGATGTTTATTCACAGTCCCCATTCGATGATATTGCTTCAGATTTTTTGGTCTGATTACAATTCTCTTCATATTCTAGTAGGTTGAAATTTCGAATAGAATCTAAGCATCTTGTACATTAGTTTATAAAATTGTTTCTATATTGCAAACTATAGATTATTTAAAGCAGTTAAATATGGTTGAACTGTTTGTATATAAATCGGTTTGTGATCAATCAGGAAACATGACACAATCCAGCACAATTCAAATAGATCTATTATGAATTTACTATACACAGAGGTTTAATTGTGCTTAGGATAAACGTTTAAATATTTATGAGCGCTTACTATTTTCTACTTAAAGAGCAAATTTTGAAAAGCTGCATTTTAGCGATAGGCTTAAGCTGGTCAGCGTTAAAATATTCAGCATCTCTTTATATTTTCAAATAATACTCGACATACAAGTTAAGTAAAACGCAGCAAAACGCACACGTACATCTCGAATTCACACTGACATGATGTTTACTGCAGCCAAGGTTTCAAAGTA
The DNA here is from genome assembly GCA_007844125.1 of Sinonovacula constricta. NCBI lineage: Eukaryota > Metazoa > Mollusca > Bivalvia > Cardiida > Solecurtidae > Sinonovacula > Sinonovacula constricta. The sequence continues at coordinate 28,378,733 of CM017560.1, read as the reverse complement.
ACGCCATGATTTCTCTGCCGTAGTTTCCTTTGAGTAATGCCCAGGAGCTAAGGGAACCAATATTAGAGAGCTGTTTCTATATTTAGCCACAGTTCCATTGATGAAGCAGTCAAAAATACTGAGTAGTTGGTTCTGTTATTCACAAACCCTATCGATTTATAGTACTCGGTGGACCTTGAACACATTCAAGGGAGACAATTACCAATTTACCAGGCAGTTGTCTTAAAATGGGAACGAAACAAAAAATCGGAGCCCTCTTACTTAGCTGCATCGAACTGTTTGACGTCGTTCTTTACGCTTACATCATGGGAGTAAAGTTCCACATCTGTGGTCAAAAGAAAGCAATTAGTCGCAGCTTTCAAACTTTTCTCATCATCCGGTTGTCCTTTTATTGTCGTAGGTTAAATAAATGCCGTGGCCGAGCGGTTAGAGTCGCTGACTTGAAACTCTTCAGACCTCAACGCGTCGGTTCGAGTCCCGGTCTGGGCGAGAACTTTCATGTGGGGAGGTTTTCCAGCTAACCTGCGGTGCGCCGGTGGTTCTACCAAGGGGTCTGAGGTCTTCCTCCACCAATAATAAGCTGGACGTCGCGAGTATGACCATAATTGCGTCGGCGCAATCTAACAAAAAAGAAACAAACAACAAACAAAAGCATTACTATCTTGATAACAGGATACAACAGTACTATTACGGACTTGCATTTTTCGGCTACATTATATAATATATAATGATACCTCATGCAAAAACACAGTAAGGAGTCGCCCCCAAACAATATCTTTATGCAAAAAACAAAGCAAAGGGTTGCACAAATTTCAGCACTATATTAAAAACAATGCAAGGAATAGCACATTTTCCTTCGTTATATTCAAAACAAAGCAAGAAGTCGTACAACTTCCACATTTATATTCAAAACAAAGCAAACAGTCGCACATTTTCACCTCTTTATTTAAAACAAAGGAAGGAGTCCAGAATGTTCACCTCTTTATTCAAAACTAAGCAGAGAGTCACACCATTATCACCCCCAGATTCAAAACAAAGCAAGGAGTTGCACTATTTCCACCCCTACATTCGAAACAAAGCAAGGAGTCACACTATTTCCACCCCTACATTCGAAACAAAGCAAGGAGTCGCACTATTTCACCCCTACATTCAAAACAAAGTAAGGAGTCACACAATCAGTCTATATATTAACAACAAAGCAAAGAGACGCTTAATATCCACCCCTGTATTCAAGACACAGCAAGGAGTTTCTTTCCACTTCTATATTCAAAACAAAGCTAGGAGTCACACAATCACGTCTATATATTAACAACAATGGAAAGATACGCTTAATTCCACTTCTGTATTCAAGAAACAGCAAGGACTCGCACAATTTCCACCTCTTTATGCAAAACAAAGTCAGGGCTCGCACGATTTTTTTTCCTGCATTCAAACGAAGCAAGGAGTCACACAATTTCCACCCCTACATTCAAACGAAGCAAGGAGTCGCACTATTACCACCCCTACATTCAAAACAAAATAAGGAGTCACACAATCGCCTCTCTGTTCAAAACAAAGCAAAGAAAGGCTCAATTTCCAGTTCTATATTCAAGACACAGCAAGGAGTCGCACAATATCTTTCCACCTCTATATTCAAAACAAAGCAAAGTGTCGTATATATTCCACCTCTATATTAAAAACAAAGGTAAGAGTCGCACAATTTTCACCTCTATATTCAAACAAATCAAGGAGTCGCACTTTTTCAACCCCTATATTCAAACAAATCATCGACATGCACAATTTCCACCCCTATATACAAACAAATCAAGAAGTCGCACAATTTCCACCCCTATATTCAAACAAATCAAGGAGTCGCATTATTTCAACCCCTATATTCAAACAAATCAACGAGTCGCACAATTTCCACCCCTATATTTAAACAAATCAAGAAGTCGCACAATTTCCACCCCTATATTCAAACAAATCAAGGAGTCGCACTATTTCAACCCCTATATTCAAACAAATCAACGAGTCGCACTATTTCAACCCCTATATTCAAACAAATCAAGGAGTCGCACTATTTCCACCCCTATATTCAAACAAATCAAGGAGTCGCACTATTTCAACCCCTATATTCAAACAAATCAAGGAGTCGCACAATTTTCACCTCTATATTCAAACAAATCAAGGAGTCGCACTATTTCAACCCCTATATTCAAACAAATCAAGGAGTCGCACTATTTCCACCCCTTTATTCAAACAAATCAGGGAGTCGCACAATTTCTTACCACCTCTATCTTTTAAACAAAGCAGAGAGTCGCTCAATTTCCACCTTTATATTAAAAACAAAGCTAAGAGTCGCTCAATTTCCACCTATGTATTCAAGAAACAGCAAGGAGTCGCACAATTTCTTACCACCTCTATCTTTTAAACAAAGCTAAGAGTCGCTCAATTTCCACCTTTATATTAAAAACAAAGCTAAGAGTCGCTCAAATTCCACCTATGTTTTCAAAAAACAGCAAGGAGTCGCACAATTTCCAACTCTATATTCAAACAAAGCAAGGAGTCACACAGTGTCCACCTCTATATTCAAAACAGAGCAAAGAGTCGCTCAATTTCCACCTCTACATTCAAAACAAAGCAAAGAGTCGCATAGTTTCCACCTCTAAATTTAAATAAAAAGGAGTCGCACAATTTCCACCTCTATATTCAAACAAAGGAAGGAGTCGCTCAATCCCCACTTCTATATTAAAAGCAAAACTAAGAGTAGCTTAATTTCCACCTCTTTATTCGAAATAAAGCCAGGAGTCGCACAAAGTCCACCTCTTTATTCAAACAAAACAAGGAGTCTGTATTCAAACAATGTAAGGAGTCGCACAATTTCCACCTCTATATTCAAACAAAGTAAGGAGTCGCACAAAGCCCACCTCTATATTCAAACAAAGTAAGGAGTCGCACAATGTCCACCTCTATAGTCAAACAAAGCAAGGAGTCGCACAAAGTCCACCTCTATATTCAAACAAAGTAAGGAGTCGCACAAAGTCCACCTCTATATTCAAACAAAGCAAGGTGTCGCACAAAGTCCACCTCTATATTCAAACAAAGTAAGGAGTCGCACAAAGTCCACCTCTATATTCAAACAAAGCAAGGAGTCTATATTCAAACAATGTAAGGAGTCGCACAATTTCCACCTCTATATTCAAACAAAGCAAGGAGTCTATATTCAAACAAAGTAAGGAGTCGCACAATTTCCACCTCTATATTCAAACAAAGTAAGGAGTCGCACAAAGTCCACCTCTATATTCAAACAAAGTAAGGAGTCGCACAATTTCCACCTCTTTATTCAAACAATGTAAGGAGTCGCACAATTTCCACCTCTATATTCAAACAAAGCAAGGAGTCTATATTCAAACAATGTGAGGAGTCGCACAAAGTCCACCTCTATATTCAAACAAAGTAAGGAGTCGCACAAAGTCCACCTCTATATTCAAACAAAGCAAGGAGTCTATATTCAAACAATGTAAGGAGTCGCACAATTTCCACCTCTATATTCAAACAAAGTAAGGAGTCGCACAAAGTCCACCTCTATATTTAAACAAAGCAAGGAGTCTATATTCAAACAAAGTAAGGAGTCGCACAATTTCTACCTCTATATTCAAACAAAGCAAGGAGTCTATATTCAAAAAAAGTAAGGAGTCGCACAATTTCCACCTCTATATTCAAACAAAGCAAGGAGTCTATATTCAAACAAAGTTAGGAGTCGCACAATTTCCACCTCTATATTCAAACAAAGTAAAACGTCGCTCAAACTTTACCGCTTTCTATTCAGAAAGCAAAAATAGACAAAATTACCATACAACGAACGTGTTTCTTGCTTATATCCGGAACCTGCATTAACGATAATCCATAGACATATTTTATTGTGTGCCAACTGTTACATGTACATGTTATGACTTATTAGACATATTGTCTAGGACTTGGCAGCAAGCCCTTCAGATCCAGAGGAGACAATGTCCAGCTTAATCCTTACCAATTTGCACTTATCAGGTTTACAGTTAATGTATGAAATATGAACGAAACAAGTCAGGTAATGCTTAGAACACCTTCACTAAGTATATCATGGATAGAGATCATCAGGTCGATATCGTACAGTGATTAACTTGACATTTGCGTGTGGACTTATGGTGAATGGAATATCTACCTGGGCGAGATTTATGTGTAATTAACAAGAAGTAAAATAAGAAGGTACATACGTTAACACGGCGGACATATATGACCATTCTGGGATATATAGTTACACGGCGGAAATATACCACCGTTGGTGAATTAAAGAACAACACAACGGAAATATACCACCGTTTGTGAATAAAACAAACAACAACACAACGGAAATATACCGCCGTTTGTGAATTAAACAACAACACAACGGAAATGTACCACCGTTTGTGAATTAAACAACAACACAACGGAAATATACCACTGTTTGTGAATTAAGCAACAACACAATGGAAATATACCGCCGTTTGTGAATTAAACAACAACACAACGGAAATATACCACTGTTTGTGACTAAAACAAAATCAAAACAAAATATACAAACGTTTGTGAAATAAACAATACAACGGAAATGTATCACCGTTTGTAAACAAAACAAGGAAAACATACTACGTTTTGTAAATTAAGCACCAACATCGGAAATATACCACCGTTTGTGAAAAACAACAACAACGGAGGTATACAATCGTTTATGAATTAAACAATAGCACGGTGAAATATGGTGTTATTTTTGCATGTAGTTTGCTAACATGTACATGTATTTAATGTTTAAGTTTTCTAATACTTGTAGCATGATAATGGTCAATTGTTGTTGTTGTTCCAGCTGGTAACGGAGCGGTGTTCCGGCCGTGATGCGGGCCGGGTGGGGAGTGTAGTTCGAGACCCGGGGGCCACCGCCACTACGGGTCAATGGCAGTCCATTATGTACCTTCTCCGGAGACTTGTTTCGCCCGCCACAGACACCGCTGGCACCAAGCTACAGGCCGAGGCGTCCAAGCTGGTCCGCAAAGTCGGCAAGAAAGGCAAAGGCAAGGCCCAGTTTAACATGCCGTGCGGTATCGCCGTCACGAAGACAGGTAAATTATGAAGTTATAAATCGTACTGCTTTTTGTTAATGTAACACTAGTCATATAAACCTTCCCATTAAATATGTAACGACTTTTTTTTATATCGGATTAGAAGCGTTGCGCATTTAGGCGGTATTTACTTGTCTTTACTCAGCAATACAGTAATATAGCTGAGGGGTATGAATCAAGAACCATTCAACTTAATGGCAGCAAATACTAGATATATACACAGTAAGGGACCCTAACTTCGTCCTAAGTAGTCAACAGACAAAATTTACTCTAAACATTTAGTTTTGCATGTATGTGTTTTCATGACTCTTTTACCTGGTTGGTGGTGGATGCATTCCCACCACCGGATTCATCCTTGCTCTACAATACAGTGTACGAGGTGTGTTGGTAAAGTTCTTGGACAAGTAAGAAAAACAAACAAGTTGACGTGTGATCAGAACAAAATTTATATCATTCAAAACAGAAAATATACAGTGACAAAAATGTAAAACAATATAAAAATACATAGAACTATAGTAAAACTACAACAACATAGGTGCAACCACTATCGTCTCTACACCGCAGTTTGACGACGAGTAGTTAGAGGGGTATGTTGGTATGGAAACTGTATGAAGCGCACTCGGCTAAGATAGGGTAATATAATTTACTTTGTCAAATAGTACTAACATGGAGCTTCAATTTGCTATAATATTTTTTTAAATTAATATGCAAATATAAAAATAACGGGGTTGTCCACGAACTTTACGAACACACCTCATATATCCCATTTCACACGCACTGAGCTGCCTTCTCACTCACTGTTAGCTCATTTGTTTGTACGACATAACGTTAAATAGTCAGAAACTTTCAATTTTATTATTAAGTCAATATGGACCATTCCATACCTTAGACTGAGACAAATCCAATAGGCCATTGATGTTTCAGAACTGAGACATTCAAATACACAATCAGACCAGCTAAGGAGTGGTTAACAAAATGTACAATTGCATAAGAGCGCCGTCTGTTATAAGTCTGCTGTACAGTTGTCTTTAACCATAAAGATCTGAGCCGTATAGACTTATTTGCATCGGTATTGTCTCCATACGTCCTCCCTAGGGTGACATGACCTTCATTACGCAAGTTATAATCACGGTTACTAGTGGTATTACGTTAATACCAATGCCAAGTCATCTTGACCCGACTTGATTACATCTGGATTATTTTCCGAAACTGTACGCAATGCGATTGTCGATTCGATTGCTTGCACACGCCAAAAGCCCGGACATCCCTTCTCCAAATGAATATTTTATGCAGAGAATATTCTTACACCTACACATTCAAATTGAGAATCTATTATATTTAGTGATACTTACAGGTGCTATCCGAGAGTTTGGACCAAAATATCTCATTGTTACCTTTTGTCTGTACTTTTTGGATATGTTTAAATTTTCTTACTTCTTGATACAGTTTAAATTTATTTATTTGACACTAGTTGACGTAAAATCATATTTTATCATTTCTAGGTGATATTGTTGTATCGGACACGGAAAATCATCGAATCCAGATATTCGGCAGTGAAGGTACGTTTAAACACAAGTTTGGGACACGGGGACAGGAATTGGAAAACCTGTGTTATCCGTTGTGCGTTGCCATGACGACGGATGACTGCATTGCCGTCACTGACAGCGTTAACGCATGCGTGAAAGTGTTCAGCCAGAACGGTGATTTCCAGAACAAGTTGGGAAACAACTCATTTCTGGAATTTCCTTACGGAATTGCTATAACACATGATAACTTTATCGTCATTACCGACATTTGCAAGCATTGCGTGTACGTGCTGTACCCAAGCGGGGGCATCTACGCGGAGTTTGGTTCCTACGGTAGTGGCCACAAAGAATTCGATCATCCATATTTTGTCGCCGTCAATAAAGAGAAACAGATAGTCGTTTCAGACTCTGGTAATAGCTCAATCAAGATCTTCCAATTCGAAGGGAAACTTTTACGAGTGTTCGACACTAACCACTTCCGGTTGGATGATACATTCTGTGCGTTGCAGGGTGTATGTACTGATTCGCATGGTAATTCAATCGTCATATGCAATAGTACGTTGTACATAGTGACCAAGAATGGTCGTTTATGGGAAGTACTTACTCCACAGGATGGACTTAACTACCCGAAGTGTGTGGCGTATTCCTCGTCTGGAAGGCTCATAGTCACACAGTCCGTGGCTTCAGACACGCATGAGCTGGTTATAATGGACTACAATGCGGAGGATTTCAATTCTCTCAACTCTCTTCTACTTTATGCAATATCTGTATAGCCATGTATTATTATATATAAACATTATATAATTATATAGTAGCGTAATGCATTGGACGAAATATGGCGTGATTTCGGCGGGGGATGCAGTATTCGGTATGCTGGAGTTGTGTCTGTAGAGATATAGATCAATCAGCAGTCGCCACCATATCCAAATTATGTAGTTTTGTTTTTGCCTCTGGGATATTCATCGGAGATCTCCTGATATTTGGCAGTACTCCTGGTATTCCCTAGATGAACTTTTTTATTCAACTTAACCATACCCGTAACCTACACAATAGGCGGTTCTTCTTTAATTCTGTCTAAACATGATTATCTCGGCTAATGTGCATATGAATGACTATACTTACTTAAAGGAGAACCATCATTTCAAGGCTTGATACCAAAGCAGGCGCGGATACAGTTTGTGGGAAGTGGGGGTGGTACGAATCAAGATCCATTCAACTTAATCGCATTAAATATTCCCTCCCCCCCACCCCCACACACACCTAAAACTTTTAAAAATCACTCATAAGGTGACTACCATTGCAACAAATATGCGGATCTCTTGGCGCTGATTTTTACAAGATTGTTCACAAGACGCAACAATTTGAAATATGCCAACTGATAAACCTACAATCATCAACACAACAACCACATAATCATCAGCAACAGCAACAACATCTCAAGCAGAAAACAAAAGTAATATAATCAATAAATTAATTACAAAGTAACGAGTTGTTCCTTACTCTGATATTTCTACTATAGTGCATTTTACACAGTTTGTTAATGTATACCAAAAGTGATTGACTATATCAAACGATAAGTATGGCTGGGGTTGTTTTACTTATAGAAGTAGTATATCGCACCATAGTTTGTCCACTGTAGTAGTTTGGTCCGCACAAGTAACCATGCAGTATGTTACAATGATTCATAATCATAGCACTTCAAACAGACATTTATCTTGTAGATTGTTTTATAATATTATCTAAAATCATAAGCCCATTTCACGATTTTGATTTGTCACTTTTTCTGTGTAATTTGTCAACTGTTATGTCTTCACTTCACTGTTTTAGGAGTAAAACGTGATTGTTAAGAGAAATGTAGAAGCTGAAATTATGATACTTAACATTAAAAGATTTCAATTTCTTAAATTCAGACATATGTTCGTTAAGGGAACAACATACATTTAAACTAAATGTCTCTATTTTGGAATTTTCGGCCCGTCGGCTGTTATCAAGAAAAGAGCACTTAGGCTTTGTTCGCATAATAACTTTCTGTTCTCTTAAGTAAACAACAGTAAAGTTATTAAGCTCTTTTGCCCTTATAAAAGGTGTTTGTATGCGTAAGAGAACAGCAACATAAAAACTCAGCAACATAAAACTCAGCAACATAAAGACCCAGCAACATAAAAACTCAGCAACATAAAAACCGAGCAACATAAACACTCAGCAACATAAAAACTCAGCAACATAAAAACCGAGCAACATAAACACTCAGCAACATAAAAACCGAGCAACAAAAAAACTAACCAGCATAAAGACCCAGCAACATAAAAACCCAGCAACATAAAAACCTAGCAACATAAAAACTCAGCAACATAAAAACCCAGCAACATAAAAACTCAGCAACATAAAAACCTAGCAACATAAAAACCCAGTAACATAAAAACTCAGCAACATAAAAACTCAGCAACATTAAAACTCAGCAACATAAAAACTCAGCAACATAAAAACTCAGCAACATTAAGACCCAGCAACATAAAACTCAGCAACATAAAAACTCGAGCAAAGCTTTTGTGAATTTCTCTTGTCAAAAGCCATAGGGCAAACAATTCAAGAGGGGTTATTTAATTTAATTTAAATGACCTAGTTTCCTTTTTATTATGCTTTTCTCTTAAGGATGCAATTTTTGATGTTAATCAAAATGTTATTCTACTACTGCAAAAAATATTATAGCAACATGTTTTAAACTAGTCTTTCCCTATTACGCCATACTGTAATTGATCTGCAAATTTTGTTTACACCATTATATAGAGGAATATTGAAAGTACGTAAGAGCATTTTCATATACATTTTGCGTAGAAAATACTATTTCAGCATTTAAAATACAGGTAGTTCGGCATAACAAAATAACGGCATAACAAAATAACGTTGCTATTAAACATTCCACGTATGCACAGCATAGAGATGTGTTTAATAGTGTGTTATTAATTACTGGTACATTGTGTTTGTATGTTTGGGTTTGTTTTTTCCAGAAATAAACAGCTTAATATGATCTTAAAATAATACACTGGAGGAACGTTAGTATGCTACATTGACTATCAAATACAAAAGAATAATGATGAATTCCAGTAAGTTCGATTGCAGTTAGAAAATATTGTTGCAAGTTAATGCTAAAAACTACATGTATTGTTCCAAAATTAGAACAAACATTTCATATTGTTTTTCTTTAACGTATGGATATTTATTTATTTGTCTTCATGCAAGAGCTGTCTATAGATTGTTATGTTATAACGCTGTCTTCAAAGGAATTGGGTTGTTAATGTTAAGTAATGCTGCTCCTACTTGTTACAAATTTATGGTGACTGTTCTTTCAAAGTCTGTTTTTTTATAGTTCTTTTACAAGGCGATACATTTGATCTTAAACTTTTGACATATATAATGCTATCATCACTTACCATATACTCAATATGATTAATCTGTATCATATACTCAATGTAACAAACACTATCTCTTTATTCCTATAATCTTGTATAATTCTTGTATTCTCAATGTACAAGCTTTTATATTCCTCATCAATCCAAAGTCTTATTTATATTTCTACCAGTTACCACTTTAAGTTTATTACTTTACAACCAAAGTGTATTGTCATGCACAAAAATAGTCCGGAATAACCCATAGGCGCTAAATCTGTTATTATAGCAAAAGTTTAGATAGCTGAGTGCACTGATAATTTGCTGTCATGGTTTAACATTAATAGTAGGCAACTGTGACCAGATGTTTGCCCTGGGTACATAGGTGAAATTGAAATTGTCTCCCTTGTTAGATAATATCCGAGGTAGTCCAAATAGTAGGTAGGTCCTGTCAGTTGAAAATCTTGAATTTTATCGGCTTTTTTTAAGATGGTGCAATTACAAGCAGCAAAATTCCCCATTTTTACATGACTTTAAGCATTTAAACCATTGAAATGCGTATAGAGTTGTGTTATTTAAACATGAAAATTGACTAAGGTATTTGTTGATGATGGCTTACCTGGCTATTATTTAAACGGCAGTAACCCTATCGCTGCTAAGCCATTTTCCACGCCTCATGCTACGGAATTTTCTATACATTTCCTAAGAAAATGCCATACGTCATTAAATCTCTTATAATTTTGGACATGTAAAGCTATATATCATTAGAAAGGTAATTGAATATGGATTCTGAGTAATATAAAAATTAATAACTATCCTGTGGTATATAAATGTTATGCACTTTCAAAAATAGAAAAAAAACAGTTGAAAAAATCAAGAACTTTTACTTTAAGCGCTCGAATTTCACTCATACACGTTCAAAAATATCAATATTTCTAAGAAAAGAAAAACACTGTAAGTTACTGCTAAGGGGAGTAACTCTGGTAATACTTTTATAGGAAAGTGGTTAGAAATAGACGTACGTTGGAAATCGTGTGGCAGTCAAAGCGTTAAAGTCAATAGACACACCAAAGAGTACATGAAAAAACACACGCGCAAAAAATTGAGTAATCCCAATGAAAGGACCTACTTGCATGAAGGAATTATTAAGGGGAGATTATCCTTTATTGTCTCTTATTAGTAATCCAAAAATCTCTCCACTAGCCAAGTTAAGAAATAACCAGCGCAAAAAATATTGTAGTATCATATGAGATAATCACTTTTGTTTATTTTCGTGCTAGATATAAAGTAAGAAATGTGTTAAACCGTAATATGAAAAAATAAATTGCATACATGTTAAGCATTTAGTAGATTTCTTTTCCTTCTAAACTTTGATGAGTTTTATTGTTTTGTAGATTGACATGTGTACGAAAATGTCATCGTGTAAAGGCATATAGTCGATGGCTTGAATTGATTTGTATAAACATTATGATAGTATATTCGTGTCTGGATTAGTTATAGATCATATTTCTTAAAAAATCACAAATATTCCTTTTTTTAAATATATCATCAAGCAAGCGTAATACTTTTTAAGTAAATGTTGCTATCTAACTTACAATACTTCCGTAATACTGATGTACCGATTGAAAGTTTATTTTACATTTAATACATGTGCATTACTTTGAATGCTAAATGATTAGATACGATAAGATAATAGCTTTATTTAAGATGGTGTCTTATTAAGACACAATGTTAACCTAACATCTCTATCAATTAACATATTTATTAGGATATTTTGTTAAGGAATACATACCTTTAACACAGAACATATTTTGGTATATAGACTGTTTCTATATGTTAAAGTCAACAGTCCAAACATTTTAAGCAAAAATGAATGGATATTCTTTAACAATGTGACAAACCCAGGAAAATACACGTATACATTATAGTACTAAAACTGTGTTCATTTTAAATCAGGCGAGGTAACTCGCCAAGATCACTCATCTTAACAAAGTTATTATATCATTCCTTCGATGCTGTACAAAATGTTTAATATCATGCGCCAATTGCTCAATGTATTGTCTAAGGTTCAAAACTAACATCGTCTTAAAGGTGGTATCCGACATTTTGCCAGTGCTAAATACATTAAACAAAACACAGATGAATTTGTGAGTGAAATAGTTTCTGGTCTTCCACACAACTGTCTTTAATATATGTGATGTTATCTGTAGTTAAAAGGCAAGGTATTAAAATCATTTTATCTGGTTATTTATCTTTATCAAATCGATTTATTGACGCATTTAGGGAATTTCCAGTAAATATAAACCTTTAAATCTTATATTTCAGAGACAGAATTTTGCGACAGAGTTTTTTTTATTGAACAACACAGTTTATTAGTATAATAACACATGGGGTTGGTGTGCGCCCGAAGCCGAGCGGTTAGAGACGCCGACTTGTAACTCCTCAATCCCTCACCGGGCGGGTTCGACTCTCGATCGGGGCGAGTCCTTTCATGTGGGGATGTCTTCCAGCTAACCTGCGGGTGCTCTGGTGGTTTTACCCAGACAAGTCAGGAGTCTTCCTCCACCAATAATTAGTTCGGCGTCCCCAATATGACCATGAATATGTCAGTACGATATAACCAACAACAACAAAACAGACACTACGGTCAGTCCATATGCATGCGTTCCAGGGCTAGTTATGCCAAACTTTTGGTGGCTAGTTCTATAAAATGTCATTTATGATGTGTATATAGAAACAGAGTGAACCCTTTGAAATCATGTTTTGGTATAACGTGCCAATGCACTAACAAATCTATGATATAGGCAAGCTGGTTTAGGCATTTTGTGCAATGTTATTTTTGGCTTAAAATGTCGGACACAACCTTTATACTAAGGACCGTATTGACCTACTGTTCATTCATGTAAATGATTTTTTCGTTTCCTGCCAAAGAAGGGGTGAAAGGAGATATAACAGTATTCAATTTATGGTAATAGTCAACTTTGTGGTTCTTACACATCGATTAAAACACAACGATGTGTTAGAAATGAGAACAATGTTGGTTCATAAAAAAGCCCATTTGTGTCTAAAATACTAATTAAACACGATTTCAATGGTATGACTTACTTAAAAGTAAATGACATTTTGTTAACCATTGCGTTACGTTTGTGGAGTACTTTTGATTTGTTAAAAAATGTATTTTTTCGTAGTTTTTACCCAAAACCTTAATTGCAGAAATGCAAGATAGTTGTCATGGATGTGTGTTTCTTGTACTAGTGAACGTAACAGTTCGAAAGTAAGACGAATTGTCATGAAATCCCAAAACTTCTCCTGATCAGAGCCCTTGATTTTTATTTACATTTTATAAATATCGACATTTTAGGTCAAACAAAAAGGAAGATATGTATTTGCAGCGTTAATCTTTTTTTCGCATATGTACATTTGTTTCGCTACCACTGTCGGCTTGTATTTGTTATTTTATATGTATGTCACTTTATACGATGATAGAAAGTAGTTCGCAAGTAACACTGTATTCATACCCGTGGAATTGTTTGTATATATTTGTTATTACAATTAGTGTTTTGTTTTAGCGAAGTTCGATTTTTACAACACCATTCATATTCGGATTAAACCAAACATATGTCATGGCAAGGCGTATCGTATAAAATGCATTACTTTGTCCCTTTTCAAAGAGAAAACTATATATACATATAATCTATTTCCCGTTGTCGTTATGTTAATATAATATCTATAAATAGGTCACGTGTTAAATAGTGATGTCACCTTACTTTAAGCCTGTACGAATTGACAATGCCGATGCAAATAATATAGATCCAGCTCATCAAGTTCCCGTTAATCTTATCTGACTATGATCTAGGCTATTCACTGCTTACTTTCTATCATTTGCTCTTTTTACATTTGCGTGAAACTTTGCCTTAAAGGTGGTATCCGACAGTTTGGATCTTTTTTTTTCTCACTCGAACAGCCGAGTAAATTTTTTTTACCTGAAAAGATCCCGCGAAATGATGTTTATTGATGTCCTACACATTTGAAAAGTAAAACATACCACAGCACTCATCATTACAGACATATTTAGTATTTGAACTATGCTGCACAGTTAGTTATTTTTAAGAACTCAAAGTAAGTAATCACGTGGTTTCTTTGTTTTAAAAATAGCTAACTGTGCAGCATGGCTCAGATAGAAAATGCATTTTGTAATGATTAGTGAGATGCTCCACTTGTTACATAGATGTCGGGCCAATCGGAACTCCTCGTGTAATTCCGTCCTCGGAACAAACATCCCTCGGATGTATCTGGTGCAATGATGCTTACAGAAATCACGATCGTTCTGTTCGCCGGAAGTCGGAAGAATATGCTTAAAATGTAGTTCGCACAAAACTTAAACAATGGCGACGTTTGAGAGCTGTGTCATTTTGAAGCAGCAACAACGTGAAGTTTTACAGGCATCGTACTTATGTAAGCTGTCATCCGAGCTTCCGTCTTTGTTTTGACGTCTGTCACAAAAGACGTCCCATTTAGTGAAATGGCCGAGGTGATCCGACTACCTACATACATACGAAAGATGATTCGTGAATTATCCGAGGTGTTTTGATTGATTTCGGGCACCAATCAACAACATTTTTGAGACCTTTTTGGGTAGCAGCAATTAATTTGGTTGTTTAAGGAAACAAAACATTGGGTAAACTGTCCGATACCACCTCGATAAGGCGTGGTCGGCTTCGGTCAAGTAGGCCTATGTATTTTCAAATCTTTTGTTAAAAGCAAGCTCTTAAAATGCATAATGCTCCTCATATTTTTAAAGGTTATTGAAAACTTGTTGAAAGTTAGCATGGGACAACAGGAAATAATCTGTTTCATTAAAATAAATATTTTTTTTAGATTTTGTGCTGTGTCTGCAAAGTGTATTGGGAACGTCAAGTGACGAATATTACTGAGTTGTTAGTACAAACCTTACCCAGACTGTCACTAGTGTCACGTGACCTTTTGACGCGTCATTTGATCCGCGGTAAATAAAGCCGCGGAGATTCCCATAGATAGTTGGTAAACAACTAAAAGAAACACGATTTTTAAAACCAGTGACTGATGTAAACGTTTGCTTAAGTCAGGATTATATTAGTAGCAACGAATACATCCATCCACTACAATTTTCACGAATTGAATTATCCACGGACCTCAAATTCGATACTCGGCCTTTAAACCGCAATGAAAAAAAAATGAAATAAACGAAGCCCGTCTGATCACCATATGATATGTTAACATGCCACCCTTTACAAGTTTCTCCTCTCTTACAGCTGCGAGAATCAAAAAAAGCTTTTTAACTTTTCTTCGGCAGTTTTTACCCCAACCTCCTAGATTTCCTGAAATGCGCATGCGGTATTATACATGTACATCATGCATGTACGTCAGCCGTAAACAATGCGCTACTTTCTAATTATTTAAATAAACATTAAAGGTAGTATCCGACAGTTTGGACTGAAAATATTTTCTTGAAATATCTCAATAAATCATTGTTATCTTAAAAGATGTCGCAAAATGTTGTTTTTTGATGTCCTACAACTGTCAGAAAAGTGAAGCATAACGCCAAAATGGTCGTTACAAACATGTATTTCCTATCTGAGCCACGCTGCACAGTCGGCTATTTTTAAACCAAGAAAACCATCTGACCACTAATGATTTAGTTCGTCCACGTCACACGCTGTGGCGTCGATGTCTATTTTAGCAGGAATCCCAATCGTTCTTATTTAAAGATATTGTTACGTATATGAGATGTCGGCAAACTGTCGGATATCACCTTAGTGTTCTACGTAGTGTTCTACTCTTGATTGAACGTGTACCTGTACAACACGAGTTGCATGTAACAGTTTAAAGTGTGTCACTTATAAACCCCCAAAGATCTTAACAGGTAAACGAGAATGTGGTGTTATATAAAGAAATCAGTCAAGGCAGGGGCGGATCCAGACAATTTTGGTGGTGGGTGGGGTGGGGTATGAATCAAGATACATTTAACCTTTTCGCAATAAATACTAGATATACGCACAGCAAGGGCCTCTATCTTCGACCTAAGCAGTCAATGGACAAAATTTACCTTAAAGGCTTAGCAATTTTAAGCTTTCATGTATGTGTATTCACAACACTACTCTTTTACCAAATTGATGGGGGTGGGGGTACATCCCCCATCCGCTTCCCCTGGATCCATCCCTGTGCTCAGGTAGAAATGTCAATAGAATAATTATGCAAGCGTCCCCCAATGTTAAGCGTCATCATTTATTTTATCAAATTACCTTGTTAGCTGAAATTATTATTTGGGCATATGCTACATATTTCGCAGTAAAAAGCTAAGCTAAGAGTTAAGCACCAATTGAATAAATCAAACTTATTATGGGACTATGTAATTTAGAACCGTCTTCCACTGTACCAATCTTTTACACTGTTCACGATACGTGAGTGTAACAAACGATAACTCTGTGTAGGCGGCTGCCACAGAGTTTTAATATCTAAATACATTGGCCATTTAATTTATTAAGAGATGAATAAAAAACATACTACGGATGAAAAACGATTGACAAGAGATAGGTTGTTAGTAGAAATCAGTGGTGTCTTCTTATATAGATAGGCCTACATATGTAAACATATTTAAGTAGTGTGGATAAAAGTAACTAAAAATCCATGTACATGAGTTCAAAATTAAACTAAAGATCAAAATCGGCGTAACTTCCTTTAAAATGGTGCCAACTAAACCAGAAGTCAAAATGAACGCAAAAAAAAACACAACAACAACAAAACTGCTCGAGCAGCGATCAAACCACATTTGACAAGTTTGTACTTAATAAGTAGGCACTTCAAACTTAAAATAACGCGATTGAATGTTTACATTTATACTACAAGGCATGTATGTCTGTAAATATTGGCACAGATTCATGCACACTTCATTATTTCTTTTTTTTTTAACTTGGAAGAACGCCGTTAAATTTTCTCCCGTTTTAAACTACTTATGTTCTATTCTATTCCAATGTTCTATTCGACTTAAGCAGACATTTAACCATTTAAACACTTATTACTGACCCAGACTGAGTTCAATGTATGATCTTCTTACTTCCAGGCGGTCATTGAAGCAAGTGAACTCTGATATACTTTATTGGTCGGAATTAACGTATTAAGTAATACTCCATATTTCAAGGTTATTGATGTATGGGCTCACTTCCGACTATTTATAAGTATTTCATTGGCTACTTTT
Source organism: Sinonovacula constricta (assembly GCA_007844125.1). Lineage (NCBI taxonomy): Eukaryota > Metazoa > Mollusca > Bivalvia > Cardiida > Solecurtidae > Sinonovacula > Sinonovacula constricta. Next base: position 28,361,476 of record CM017560.1, on the reverse strand, counting down.
AGAGTTTCCGGATATGAGTGTTTGATTTTAATTCCATGAATATGTATAAGTTTTCTATAAGCTATACATTGGTTGAGGTCTTAAAGCTAGCCCATTATGGAGATATTATAGGTTTTATGGCCTACACAGTCAGATACACGTCAGAACTTTTCGTGAAAATGGTCATTCGAGTAAATTGCATCGTATTAGAATATTGATATTACTATAAAACATATTTATTTCAAGTATTTAACTAATACAAAATTTGTTAAAAAACATGCAAGCAATAATATTAAAGCGAACAGGGACTGACAGAAAAAATAAAGCATATTATATTTCTTTATAATACATTCATACACTTTATAGGTTTTTATATAATTATATATGTTAGCTACATTTTGCTATTGACATTATTGTTATACTCTGTAGTTAGATATCGACAAGATGGTGTTCACATTGCTTTGCACATTTTATAGGCCTATTTAGTGTAGTGCAGCCTGCAATTAGAGGCAACGACTGCAGCGATGTCGACACATCAATACTGTCGCGGATGGAATTGTAGGCATGTACTCACCTTTTATTGTTATATACCGTTACATTTTCGCAAGAATGGGACAATAAAAGATTTTCGTTATGTGCACGTGTTTGCAGTTTATTTAATCATTTTCTCTAGATTACCTTTTTTAAGTTTATATTACAACTCCTGTATAGACTTGTGTTACACATAATACCGTCGTACAGAGATTAAGTTGATAAGAGTACTCTAAAAATATCAAGCTAAGGCAACCAATCAGAAGCTAAGAAAATTCAAATTCCTTAGCGATTTATTTTAATAGAACTCCTTTCTATTTTCTATTTTACAATGAACACAATAGATCTATCTATTTTACCAAATAGCACGTATTTACAAATAAAATGTCTTAAAAACGTATTAAAATTAAACTATTTGTGTAAAGGCAAATTTTCTATGATAGTCTGTCAAGCATCTGAAATGCAGGAAATGACACTATTTGGATTAGAGATGTCAACGCTCTTCCTGTGGGAGAATGCCTCCAGACGCCCTAACACTACTCGTACCTCGCAGGTTCTCGCTCAATTTGAACTCTCCCCTCATTCTATGAAATATATCAATATATATTGTCGCCGGTAATACAACCAGTTTGGACTCATGGAAAAAATTCTAACAGCTTCTGAACTGCGGGAAATGGACCTACTTGGCTCTCGGGGGTGGGGGTGGGCGCGGCCTCCAATAATAGTTCGTGGATCCGTCACTGATAAATAATTGGGCTCACAACATAAGGTTAAACCGTAAACCATAAGATTTTACAAAATTATAATCAACGCTACAGGCGCATTCTATATTGTTACCTTGCGTTAGTTACAATTCTAAAGGCACACTGCGTGTAAGGCCAGAATTGGGTCAGAATAAAGGATGAAATAAAACAAAACTAGTCAACAAGTGAGACATTATCCTTGATAAGAAGATATGATAAATGGTCAAATCCACAAAGTTTCTAAAATCTGTAATTCAAAACGTATATAGAAAATTGGGCGCTGTAGCTTTTACGCAAATTTCAGTTTTATCTCGGCTCTAAACTAGCATCTTACCTACATATACAGTTTCATATGCACCTCATATGCATAGTCGTTTGAACAATAATTAGGTTTTCTATTGAACGAACATGGTAGTTTATTTTTCAAAGGAGACAATTTTCCAGACGCGGTTTGAGTCCCGCTGTACTCAGCATCATGTAAACAACAATTTCCACCAATTCTAATGAGAAATTGGTAGTAAGTGATTCAGATGACTCTATTGTAGCTTATGTCAGTTAAATGTGTATCTTTTTTTTTTTTATATAAAATAAAGTCGCTTATAAAATTAAAAGCTTTCTTTGTCAAACCTGTCATCATTTAAGCATATAAGTAACTGTTATAAGTCTCAATATAAGCAAATTTCGGGGTTTGCTTAGATTAAGTTTAAGATATACCTCATGCCAAAAAATATAAAATTGTATAAAAGAAAAGCGAAAAAATCATATGACGCGCCTTTCAGTAAAGGCAAAACAAAATTTAAAAATTAAGACCTTATATAGTCATACTGATAGCTGCTTTGTTGGTTAACTAACGAGCGATTGGCAATAGAATCACCGAATGCAAATACTACAAAGTACTTAATTATACTTTGTTTAAATATTTGAATACATTTAGTGGAGTGTGTTACACAAAACTAAAACATGGCCATGTTCTGACGAAGTCCCAGGTAAGCTTTGTAGCTTCGCTTGAAGATTTGGTGGGGTTATCATTTACCTGCATGTAGATGCTTGGTTATCTGTTTAGTATCGATAAGATGATGTGTCACTATTAATGATTTTGTCGGCCACAACTTCTCTCGGTTTACTATCATGCCGAAGTAGGTCACGGCCGTTCACCATTCAACAGAGATTACACTACACTAAATAAATCAATACTTCAACTATGTTTACATACTTGCAAAACCTACCGTTGTGCACGATCTAAAATGAAAGGCGGTCGATGGCTTGTAAAGATGGTAGTTTAAATGCAATTACTTTTTATCATCAGTAAAGTAAATAGAAGTAGTTATAAAAGTTGGTATAATTATTAGTAGTAACAGTAGTAGTAGTAGTAGTAGTAGTAGAAGTAGTAGTAGTAGTAGTAGTAGTAGTAGTAGTTGTAGAAGTAGCAGTAGAAGTAGTAGTAGTAGCAGTAGTTGTTGTAATAAAAGTAGTAGTAGAAGTAGTAGTAGTAGCAGTAGCAATTATCTAAGTAGTAGCAGTAGTAGTTGTAGTAGCAGTTGTAGTAGTAGCAGCAGTAGTAGTAGTAGTAGTAGTAGTAGTAGTAGTAGTAGTAGTTGTAGTAGTAATTGTTGTAGTAGTAGTAGTGATAGAAGTAGTTGTAGTAGTAGTAGCAGCAGTAATAGAAGTAGTAATTGCAGTAGAAATAGTAGTTTAGAAATAGTTGCAATAGTTGTTGTAGTAGTAGTGGCAGAAGTAGTTGTTGTAATTGTAGTAGTAATAGTAAAAGTAGTAGTAGCAGTAGTAGCAGTTGTTGTTGTAGTAGTTGTAGCAGTAGGAGCTGTTGTTGTAGTAGCAGCAACAGTAGTAGCATTAATAATAGTAGTAGTTGTAATATTTGTAGTAGTAATAGTAGTATTGGTAGCAGTAGCAGTAGTAGTAGTAGTATTAGTAGTAGTAGTAGTAGTAATAGTAGTAATAGTAGTAGTAAAAGTAGTAGTAATAGTAGTAGTAGCAGTAATCGTGGTAGTAGATGTAGTTGTAGTTGTAGTTGTAGAAGTAGTTGTAGTAGTAGTAGTTGTTGTAGTAGCAGCAGCAGTAGTAGAAGGTGTAGTAATCGTTGTAGTAGTTGTTGCAGTTGTAGTAGTAACAGCAGCTGCAGTAGTAGTAGTAGCACTACTAGTAGTAGTAGCAGTTGTAGTAGTAGTAGCACCAGCAGCAGTAGTAGTTGCAATCGCCGCAGAGGGGCATAAAACCAGACGGTAATCGTTGTTTTCATAAACTTTCTTATATGTTCTTATAGTCGACATCACTTTGTGATATGTGGTTTATCAACCCTTGATACGTTTAGAATTCTGTGGTTGTTCACGGTGACAAATTGATAAGTTTGTAGAACAGCTCGATCTACAGATAAAGAACATGGTACGTCGCTGAACAAATATATCTGAACAAATATCAGACAACGCTTAACCGTACTGACAGCCAGGATTAAGTCACTACCGGTAAGTAACCGTTTCACAGTTATTTTCGTTTGTGATTTGTTCCTTTATGCCGTCTGTTTTTTTTCGTTAGATTTTTTTTCGGCGTAGCTGTCTAACCTCATTTTTGGCCTACTTAGACATCCTTACGCAAGGCAAGCCCAGGCGAATATCATAGCGGTCCGCATTTTGTAGACATTTTGTATAAATGCACAAAAACACTCATCTTAACAAGAAACGCACCACTTAACCAATGACATATACACACACTGTGTGCAAAAATCCTGCCATTACCACTGTTGCTACGTTTTTCTGCATGTATGGTAGAAAAGCAACTTACGGAACTCCTTGAGTATGACTGTGCCACCACTTTCGGTTGATTGAAAACCTTTTAATTGCATCAGGCTTGGTAGGAACTTGAAATAAACTGTTGGGTTATACAAAACAATACAATAAAATGCAATGCAGTGCAATATAATACAATGCAGTGCAATATAATACAATGCAGTACAATAAATATAATGCAGTACAACGCAACAATATTCAACGCAACGGCAAAAAAAAAGAATACAATGCAATAAACTACAATATAAAATAATTATTTTTGTGTGTTGACGATATGTATTATGCATTATTTACAGATGAGCATTTCAGCATTCAATATCAAGTTATACGATATGCATAAATATAATGCATGTTAATGAAATGATAATTATGAATAACTCAAGCTTTTATTAATTACACATAGTGTAGGTCTGTTTATACATTAAGTTTTAAAACACACGCCGATGCATCGAATATGGTCTCTCAAATAAGTGTATGCATAACCAGTCAAATGTATATAAGTATACACGCTGTATAAACTGGTGTCTCACATTTGCTAGCCAGATACCGAAAGTTAAAGGGCAATGGTAAATAGCACTAATCGTTCGTCAGTTCGCCTCATCTCATATTTTCACTGAATTGTGGAATGGCATCTTACAGTGTATAATAATAATAATAATAATAATAATAATGATGATAATAATAATAATAATAATAATAATAATGATAATAATAATAATGATAATAATAATAATAATAATAATAATAATAATAATAATAATAATAATAATAATAATAATAATAATAATAATTCGTTACATAATAAACACTCTTGTAAAATATTACACGGTTTTCTGCTCCGTAATCTGGCTATAACAAGCCTGACATGCTTGTACATACTCAGTCTTCACAAAAGAAATTAAAAAATACTGGACCGTTTGGTCCACCAAGCTGGCAATATCTACAGGAAAGGACCAAATTTTACTGGACCAGTATGATTTTAGCATTTAGACACAAATGGTTGGTAAGCTTACCGTGGTGTTACGAGTGGTTGGGATTAGTTAGTCTGTAAAGCGTTGTTTATTTAAGTTTAGTATATATGTTTTTATAATAAATCAGAATTTTGAAAATAATGTGACTGAAAATTCTGGCGGACCGTCGGTTTATTTTACTTATAAAATTTAATGGACCGACAGAGATTTTTGTGGACTGAGGTCACAGTCCGGGGTTCGTATACTGTATACTTTTATTGGACGACATTATAGAAAATAGCTCTTGTGACCGATGGGTCTGAGACATTAAAGTTTCTAAACTATTTGTCACTTCTTTCCATCCTTTTCTTATGCATGAGAAAAAGCAAGTGCATTTACACATCGTTTTCATTGATGTTTAGATGGCATCGATTCTGTGCATATCAAAGCATTATTTATAAAGTCAAATAAGCCATACATGTACGCACAATTGTCAACAGATATCTGGGATAAAACCTAACGTTGCATTTATGTCTTGGACAAATTGAAAATATCTACAAAAATAATCTTTTCTTGTACCTTGTCTATGGTATGTGTAGCAATATAAGACAAGGAAATCTGAGGGTTTACTAATATTATCAGATCAGCACAAGTAGTCACAGTTACAAAGAATGTTGTTGGTAGAACTGGAAGGATAGAAAAACACAAATTTCAAATATTCCAAACGCCAAACAACATGCCGCTTCCTTACACTTTCTTTGGCAATAACCAGACAGCCGGGCAACATTGTCCATTCATAACGACCAGCTGTTACAAGGCTCCAGTCTGTGGATTAATAGAATATTTAACAAAATGGCCTATATATAGAAAATTGAATTTTGCGGGAATTTGGACATTTGACGGCCAACCACTATTAACGGAAAGGATCCAAAAGTAGTGAAAAGAACAAAAAGGACAATATCAAGTTAAAACATTAAAACACAAGTTGTTATAGAAAATATACACAAGGTTACATTATGACTTAATATTAATTTTAAAATAAAAGGTCAATGATAATGCGATAAGCCTAGTCTGTGCAAATGTCAGTTAAACTGAATAGTTACCGTTCCGTTCATTTGATGAAATTCAGCTAAATACATTTTAATTCGGGAGTCTACTTTCGTTTTCACAGAAAGCTCACACAAGAAGAATAACCGTTCAAAATTGTCAAGTCTTGACAGTGATGTTAGTTTTCAAAATAATAATACCATTTAAAACAATTGGTTAATATTGCGATATTAAAGTATTTTTTGTTGTTATTATTTTGTAGTTTACTTGATTCAATAAAAGACCGTATTTACGCTAGAAGATTTTTGCACTATTATGGTTGATTGGAAGCTGCCGATGGTACCAGTAGATTTTGTAGGACGGGTACCAACGGCTGAGCACATGTGTACTGGGTCCATTACATTTGTACTGTGTACTGTGTTTATAACACGTGTACTGGGCCCATTACATGTATATTGGCCGATTACATGTATACTGTGTTAATTACAGGTGTACTGTGCATTGGGCCAATTGCATTTGTATTGGACCCATTACATGTGTACTGGGTTAATTACATGTGTATTGGGTCCATATATGTGTACTGTTCCATTACATGTGTACTGTGTACTAGACCCATTCCATTATATGCGCACGGGGTCTATTACATGTGTACTGGGCCCATTACATTTGCACTGGACCCATTACATGTGTCCTGGGTTAATTACATGTGCACTTTGTACTGGGTCCAGTACATGCGTATTGTGTCTATAACATGTGTACTGTGTACTGAACGGTTTGCTTATACTATACGCCACCGTATTTCAATGAATCAACACCGGTCTGAAGGGTTTGCTAATACTATACGTCAGTTTATCTCAATTATTCAACACCGGTCTGAACGGTTCCCTGATACTATACGTCAATGTATCTCAATGAATCAACACCAGTCTGAAGGGTTTGCTTATACTATACGTCAATGTATCTCAATGAATCAACACCGGCCTAAACGGTTGGCTTATACGATACGTCAATCTATCTCAATGAATCAACACCAGTCTGAAGGGTTTGCTTAAACTATAAGTCAATGTATCTCAATGAATCAACTAAAGTCTGAAGGGTTTGCTTATACTATACGCCAGTGTATCTCAGTGAATCCACACCTATCTGAAGGGTTTGCTTATACGATACGTCAATGTATCTCATAGAATCAACACCAGTCTGAACGGTTGGCTTATACGATACGTCAATGTATCTCAATGAATCAACTAAAGTCTGAAGGGTTTGCTTATACTATACGCCAGTGTATCTCAGTGAATCCACACCTATCTGAAGGGTTTGCTTATACGATACGTCAATGTATCTCAATGAATCAACACCAGCCTGAAGGGTTTGCTTATACTATACGTCAATGTATCTCAATGAATCAACACCGGTCTGAAGGGTTTGCTAATACTATACGCCAGTTTATCTCAATTATTCAACACCGGTCTGAACGGTTCCCTGATACTATACGTCAAGGTATCTCAATGAATCAACACCAGTCTGAAGGGTTTGCTTATACAATACGTCAATGTATCTCAGTGAATCAACACCAGTCTGAAGGGTTTGCTTATACTATACGTCAATGTATCTCAATGAATCAACCCAGCATGAAGGGTTTTCTTATACTATACGTCAATGCATCTCAATGAATCAACCCAGCATGAAGGGTTTTCTTATACTATACGTCAATGCATCTCAATGAATCAACCCAGCGCGAAGGGTTTGCTTAAACTATACGTCAATGTATCTCAATGAATCAACACCATTTTTAAGGGTTTGCTTATACAATACGTCAGTGTATCTGAATGAATCATTGAACGATCAGTCTGTGTGAAAGCGCTCAAAGAGTTATAGGCAAGAGGCACTTTAAAAATGATGACAATACAACGTTCTACATAAAGACCGTGATGCCTGCATGTACGTTAGTTTAATTGTAATGCTTTTTAAAAACGATTATTTGTAAAAATAAAACACCATTGTATATTTTATTCGTGAAACGTTTTGCAACGCGGAAGCACAGATGCTATGAAGTGTCGTTGTATAGAGGTGATTTCAACCAAGTGACGTCACCGTCTATTTATAGAATAAGTGTATCTGGAAATATTAGACGATTAATAACAAATAGTCTTGAGTGCAGAACCTGGTCAGACAACTGCATTGGAGAGCTGGTTTTGGTCCCATATTTGTCAGCAGGTAAGCAGATGTTTTGTATACATGTACGATTCACGTTTGTTCTTATTGTTGTTGTTGTTTCAGATTGGACATTTGCAAGATGAACTATTTGACAATTAACACGGGACTTATTAATCTAGTGTTACTTCTACACAGTGCGATATTAGTTCAGGGAACAACACCAGCACATCGACTCTCGATAGAACCGCCGAACTTTGCTTTCTACACTGACGACTTGGCGTCACCGTGGCTGTCGGGTCACGTGCTTCAATCAACAGACGAGCAATGGCAGACGGTGTCAGAAACGAAATTCACACTTCAAAGCAAAGCCGAGTTCACAATCTCAACGTCATCATTTTCCAACAGCTGTTTTGATATGCGTCTTATTTCCAACGAATGCTCATTTACGCCACATATATGCGTTGACATCCGACATTCAGACTGGTTTGGTGGTGGAGAGATATTCACACAGTTATGGCCGCTAGGCGACACTGAAATTACTATGCAACCGTTTGTTCCTCGGGATCTATTTGGTTCCCGGGAATCCTACGGTAATGTGATAGAAAGATATTGGATCAGTACGGAAGGTGTAGGGATATTTGTGACGCACGCCAACCCGTTGGCCGCCAGCTTTAACGAGCGCGGCAGTAAACGTATGTGTTTCATGGCACCACACACGAAGAATCATGCCAACACTTTTGCTATCACGAACCCAGAACTTGAACTTACTGTTTGTAAAACAGACAATATTAAGCAGACACATTTGCTGATGTCCGCGCAATTTATTGCACGTCCGACAGGTATACCAGATCCTAAAATGTTTCGTTCTCCGCTGTGGTCCACGTGGGCTAAGTACAAGGTTAACATCAACGACAATGTCATATTAGAGTACGCCGATGAAATAAAGCGTTATAATTTTAGCAACTCTCAGCTTGAAATCGATGACATGTTCTCCTCAACGTACGGCGACTTTGATTTCAAGCCTAATAAATTCGCTAACCCCAAATCAATGATCAGACAACTGAAAGAAAAGGGGTTTCGGGTTACTGTGTGGATTACGCCGTTTGCCAATCTGGATTCAATGGCATTTCAGGAGGGATTACAGAAAGGTTACTGGATGAAGTTTCCGAAGGACGTGCCAGCTCTTGTTCGTTGGTGGCAGGGAGTTGGTGCAGTTTTAGATGCTCGCAATACCTTTGCTACCAAGTGGTTTCGGGACCGTCTGGAAGAAATGAAGCAAGAGTTCGGGGTAGACGCTTTCAAATTTGACGCCGGCGAGGCGGATTATCTTCCAGACTTACCTGCACAAACTGTAGATGGGATGGATATATCAACGTACACTACAAAATACGTGCAAGCGGTCAGCCATTTGGGCAGCTTTATCGAGGTAGAGTAAAGCAGAAATAATGTTTAGTGTAAGTTTGTATCGTGTGGCTTGTATGTGTGTACATTTTCAAGAGATAAAATAACAAGCTGCATTAATAACATCGGCATACTCTGCTCATTTTGTTAAATAAAACCTCGTACAACAGCTGCGAATACCTATTAATGCCAGCTACTCTTTTTTATAATTGCAAGCTACACTTTTAAACGCGGCATACTCTGCTCTTTTCTCTGAAAAAAAAAGTCTCAACAAACATCTGCGATTTTTTTTTGTCGAAAAAATCAATTGCAACAAAGTTAAAGATTATTTATTGTCGTCCAGCTTTGTTGCATGTGTACTTTTGTGTTCGCATATCTTCCCTTATAATATAAATCTAGGTTCGTTGTGGATACCGCACGCAGAGCGTGCCCGTGTTTGCCCGGATGGCCGACAAGAGCTCAGACTGGACTAGTGGAAATGGACTGCGGAGCTTGATTCCGGTCACACTGACTATGGGGCTGCTAGGGTACCCGTTCATCCTCCCGGACATGATCGGTGGCAACGCTTATGAGGAGATCACAGCGGCAAACATCAACTTTGACCAAACCTCACTACCAGACAGGGAACTCTATATTAGGTAAGAATGTATAGTTCAGGTATGTGTGTATTTGTGGTCTGTATTATTAGGTTAACATGTATGTTGTGTCTCTATTATGTGTGTATGTATTTATTATATATATTAGGTAAAGGTGTATGCACAGTGTATGTTATGTTTGTATGTTTCCGTTTTCTATATTTTGTAAACGTGTATGAATTGTATATATTATGTGTCTATGTATTCCTTGTCTATATTTGGTAAACTTGTATAAATTGCCTATATGATGCGTCTTTGTATTCGTTTTCTATTTTTGGCAAACGTGTATAAATTGCCTATATATATATATATATATATATATATATATATATATATATATATATATATATATATATATATATATATATATATATATATAAACACAAGACGTGGCAGTGTCTACATCATTTGCGGGGAGGTCATAACAAATTTCTAGTCTAGTTACATTTGAGTTCTTTCCCTTAGATTATTTTATGGCCATAATACTGTAGTCGGCAGGTCACCGCCAACCTCAGATGTCTACATATTCGCCATTTGTGAGGATTTAAAAAACGTCGTGAGTCGTGATAAAAACACGTAAAAGGTCAAGAGAAATTCGAAAAAAAGAACAATGAACAAAGTTCTATTGGATATACTCTAACCTACTTCTTCCGCCGTTGCATTGCAAATATCATGGGGCATTAGGAGCCTTTGTCTTGTTATTAAGGTGGTATACGACAGTTTGCCTGTATAAATTACATAAAACAATATCAAACTACTGCTTTGGGGATTTGGGGCTTATTATTTTGTATAAGCTCATATTTTTAGTCTTAATAAATACGATTTTGAAGACTGAATTGTTAGACAGAACAAATGACGAAAAAATCACTCTGTATGTGTATTCTTTTCAAATGTATAAAAAATCCAACAACTCCATAGTAGTCTCTGCTAAAAATAGATATCAGGTCAGAGCGGATTATTCGGACGACTATATAACGTGATGTCAAAGGTACTTGGTCACGTGGTTTTCTATGTTTAAAAATACTTATCTTTGCAGCGTGGCTCGGATAGTAAATACCCGATTAAAATGACGCGTGGCAATGTTCGCTTGACTGTTCACACAGGTCTATGACATCAATTTTAAAAAACCTTTTCATCCAACAATAATTTATTTGGTTATTTGAAAAAAGAAATTTTGTTCCAAATTGTTAGATACCATCTTTAATGGTGCATTTTCTTTGTCAAGATGGCTAGAACTGACTGCCTATCTGCCGGCTATGCAGTTCTCTATAGCGCCCTGGCAGTACGATGACGAGGTGATCCGAATCGCCCGGAAGTACGTCACGATTCACGAGGAGCTCGTAACCCCCATAATTCTTCAGCTGGCGGAGGAGGCCACGAGAACAGGTATGTATCTTCAAACCTAGCGCCTTGTAGACTTTTTGAAAAACGAACTGTTTAGCTTATATTTAATCACTGCTCGACCTTAAATTTCCTTGACAGAAGTATTACTAAGACAGAAGCTACCAGAGGTAATCCTTTGCCAATAGTCAAAGAAAAGATGTGTATATAGTGGTTATGGTAAACAGGTGGGAGTTTAATTCGAGTCATAAAATAAACTTGTAAGTGCATTGCCTTTCTTTTAAAGGTGCCCCCATGATCCGACCATTGTGGTGGATCGCACCAACTGATCCGGAAGCTCTGCTTTGTGATTCCCAGTTCATTATTGGAGATCAGCTACTAGTGGCGCCTATTGTTGAGCGTGGGGCAACAGCCAGAGATATTTACCTTCCTTCCGGCACGTGGCGTGACGAAATAACGGGGGAGGTAAAGTCAGCAGCCGGCTGGTTGCGACAGTACCCTTGTGCAATAGACCAAGTGCCTACGTTCACGCGATTGTCGGCATCAAAGGATGAGTTGTAAATAGATTAGTACGCGACAATGAACCGTTTCCGGCTAATTTATTCGATGAGTTGAACGCTTGACAAGGTGGGATTGCAGTTTCTGCCATTTGTGAAGTTTAGTTTAATTTTGCTTCCGTTAGTATTTATATATATAAATGTGTGTCCACACAAATAGCATAACAAACAGGTGATCAAAAACCGAATTACTAAAACAATCATGTTGGAATCTAATATTTAGGTTCGTAAAATTAGTGTGTTAGTGTGTATATATGATGCCTAGACATTGTTAATTATAAATATTACATGAGTCCGGTTCAATAACTACATTTCTTTTCAGTTTTCTGTTTGTGACATCCAAGAGTTAGAAAACATTTTTCTATTATCTTATTTATACAGTTACATGTAATTTTGCGTAATTTATAATCGTACAAAACGTATTTAGTAAACATAATTTTGAAAATGTGACTGATTGTGCGGTTTACGTTAAAAAAAGACAGACTAGTCCCTCAAAATAAATTAAATATAAACAAAAACAATATGACAAATTACCGAGGAACAAAGTATAACTATATAACATGTTTTGTAGTTTTCTTTTAATGTATATTTAAAAAATGAAAAAGAAGCCATAAAATATAACGACTTTAACATGTGGCTGTGTCAACGATTGAACTGCTTAAATAATTAAGCTAGGATTTATGTTATTTCTTTATCAACAAAACGCACACATTTACTAGAACTATTTATTGTACGTACACATGAGCGTATTTAGTACAGTGTAAACCATTTATAGAAGATGTCCTATTTATGACACTCGTCATTTTCTTTTTTAATAAGCCTGTCTATAAAAAAAAGTACTACAAAAGTCAATAGTTAACCACAAAGTATTTTTACAAAAATGTAAGTCAAGTACATGTATATAAAATTCAAGACAACCATTTCGGTTTTGTCCGTGTTGCAAATACTATTCAGACCAATCCATCACTGATGTTACCTTCTGTTGATTATTTTTAATGATATAACTACAACTTTCAAATTTTGATGAAGCAAGTAACGTTCAAATGACCAAGTCAGGTCAACACTGAATTATTAGATTTTCCTTTCACACACAAAGTTTGTCAGCATGTCACGTGGTTCACGTGCCAATCTCACGGACACGTGGAGGACTTTTTGTCGCAGCGTTTGATGCTGTCGTCCCAAGCCAAACCCTTGGGACAAGCACGAGAATCGAACATGGAGCCCCAGACACACGTGGCATAAAACGTGCAGCCGGCACACGATGGGTAGTCGCCATTAGCCATGCCCTTACACGATTGTATACAGCCTGAAACATAAAAACATCTTTATAGGGAAATGCAGTATGTTTACCTATCACCCGCCCACTTCCTGGATATAGCCACTACTTATTACGGTAGGTGTTACAAGTTTAGCAGCAGCAATGAGCTGTAAATAGTCTCGCAAAATGATTTATCTCGGAAAGTCAGGGGTACGAACCCAGGACCAGACGATTTGTTGTCCATTGTCTCAAAAGACCACGAACGCTCATGTCAGTATCAAACTATAAATCTTTCTAAGATGTGATTTCTAAAAATTATGAAGAGGCGTCCGTGGCCGAGCGGTTAGTGTCACTGACTTGTAACTCCTCAGCCACGCACCGTGTGGGTTCGCGTCCCGGTCGTGGCGAGAACTTTAAAGTGGGAAGGTTGTCCGGTTGTTCTACCCAGATATAAGACTGGGGTCTCCATCCAAACTTAGCTGGACGTCGCCAATCTGATAATAATTGTGTCGGTGCGATGTAACAAAAAATGACCTGGAGTGGGACAAATGTAATTTATTAGCGTAGTCGCAGCATACAATAATGAATCAAACGTAAGAAGAAAATGCGGCAACACAACCCGCATGCACATCCGATGTAAGCAATAAATTAATACTTGGTTTTGTTTACCCTCGCCCTAACTATTGTTATAGGGCGAGCATTAATATATAGAAGTTTAAAATAGAATATCACAGAAGTTTATTTTTAATGGCGTGAGGGTTGCCTAATGTCAGGAAGATTAAAACCGATGTAAGCAAGAAGAATGGTCGCTTATATAATAGGAGTAGGAGAAGGTAACTCATTATGAATACTACTAACGGTTAACCAGTACAAAACATGAAATAAATCGCTACTTAAAGTTCAATCTTTCTAAGTCAATATGAAAGCAGGATAATGTTTTCTCCTAAAAATAGATAATGACGTCAGTGCCGATTACGGGTAACTTGCTCTCAAAAGTAAGTGGTCACGTGGATTTCTTAGTTTATAAATAGCATACAATACAGCGTGACTCCCGTAGGAAATACATGTCTGTAATGACGCGTGGTGTGTTATGCTTTGTTTTTTTATATAGATATAGGACATCAATAAACATCATTTCGCAAGACCTTTTCAGAAACAATTACTTATTTGACTGCCTGAACAAAACACGGTCAAAACTGTCTGACACCACCCTTAAATCATTGGGTCTCGAACAATAAAAATTCAATGAGTTGTTTCTCTTTTCATGCCCCCAATGTCGTCATAGCAAAATCAAATATGGCCGCTGTCGGTCATCTTAAATATGGTACGTATTTTTAACTAATGTCTAAATGTGATAACTTCATTTTCTTTTTCAACTGATGTTTGCATTGTTTTAATTATTTCGCATGATTATAGTACGTACCCTTTACACCGGTCATTGATCCAGAGCCCTGATTGGAGTTAGGTGAGCCATCTGTAATAGAAAATGCCACACTTTGTACTAAAACCCCATTTAACTAACCTGGAAAATTTGTCATTACATCGAGTTAATTGATAACAATAGATTCAGGGTTGCATTCAGAAGCAATTCATTGACTCCCACTTCAATTGCGCAGGTTTCCTACCTTGTGAAATATTTCCTTACGTACAAGAAATTTCCGCAAGTTTATCTTTAAGACGCTTTTACCTCAAAAATATTTTGTTAAGACTTTACCGAAGTTCTTAGTTTTGATAGGAACACATAGCTTAAACACTTTATAGATATATCTCCACAGGTCTGGTCATCTGGTTTTTTTTTTTTTTGTTTTTGAAGTACATTGCAGCGACCAATTATGATCATTATAGCAACGTCCAGCTTTTTGGTGGAGGAAGACCCCAGACAAATGTTTGGGTAGAACCACTAGCGCACCGCAAGCTAGCTGGAAAAAAACCTTCCCATATTAAGCCTTTTGCCTAGAACGGGACTTGAACCCACGCGGTGAGAGGCTAAGCAGTCAGGGGAGTTACAAATCGGCGACTCTACCATTACGCCACGGGAGCCAACTTTCATATGGCATATGGTAATTAACAATATTGGCTACAAGCTATCAGTTCTCTCTTCTAAAATGTAAAAAGCACACTCTATGCTTTGTATGTTTCAACTACATAGCTTTACATGTTTCAACTACATCAAGTAGCTTTGCACTTAAAGTAGAAAGTTCTTTGATCAGGACATGCGCAGCTTCTGTTTCCTCAGCTACCTGACTTATTTAGCGCATGTAAATACATGTATTTAAATACAACATCGTTTCCAATACATTAGACTTATTGCAAACTTTATTTGCCAAGAAGTCATCCCAACTCTTTCTTTCCAACTCGGTAACACATATGCTAAAAAATTTTTTATACTTCTTCGTAACTAATCTAAATATGTGATGAAATAGACAGAAGCTGCCTTGTTCAGAACCATTTGATAAATATTCATATCCATTCAGATAAAACAGGTTAAATGAATAAAAGCTTACTTAATGGTGCAGCGGTTGTTTGAGCCGGAACGGGCGCCGCTGTAACGGGTGCCGCTGTAACGGGTGCCGCTGTAACTGGCGCCGCCGTAACTGGCGCTGCTGTAACTGGTGCTGATGTTGTCGGTGCAGCGGTTACTGGTGCTGCGGTTGTCGGTGCTGCGGTTATTGGGGCAGCCGTGGTAGGGACTGGTGTTGTCGGCGCCGCGGTCGTTGGCGCTGCCGTTGTAACTGCTGAAGGTATCCCTGCAAACATAAAAAATATCATTGAGTTATTAATGTAAAGGTCAATAGACAGCGTTGTTTGTACTTATGACTCAACAATAACGAAAAACGACAAAGACACACACGATTATTGATTTAGTTAACATAACATTGTTAGATAACCGACTGTGATTTACGAACTTCCAGGTCAGATTAGGACTAAGAGTATCTTGCATTTGTTCTAACGCACTTTTGGGTATAATAAAATTTACAATCTGACATGCATCATCATCGTAATTATCATCATAACCATCATCATTACCATCGACAGCAACAAGTTAAAATGTTATCTTATTTTTTAATAAATCATCTTGGCAGACAAAAATATTTTCCATCAACCTTCCATCAATCCATCCATCAACAAAACCTGTAGTAATTTATTTATTCATTCGATAACGCAACAGAAACAGTGTTACAAACTCTGCCGTTTCGTTGATCTTCAAGTAGTTCAATACTCAGCAAATTCATACAAGTAATATCCTCAATAATACAGACAAAAACGCTTTGCTTTTGCATGAATATATTAGACAATGTCATGAGCATTACAACATATACAAAAAATTGAAAAGACACAGGACCAAGGTATTCACAAGCACGCCAAATGTAAAAGTGAGAACAAATCTGTGACGAGCCATTTAACAATAAGAGCAAACTCGACAGTTACCGCCTTGGAACGGTCAGTCGGCATTATGGCAAACACTCTTTTAGAAAGAAGTTCAATTTGACATAACTGTCGAATGTCGGTTAAACAACACCGAACTATTAATCCCTCTCACCCCCCTGCATGAAGCGCCAGTACAAACCTAGTGGACATCCCAGGAGCCCGAGTCTCATGGCGATGTTGCCCTTGTACCCTAGGGGATTGACCCTGATACACTTGGCCATCACTGGACACTGGAACATGTTGGTCACAGGAGTGTCCTGGTCAGTGTTGCCTTGGAAAAACTGCAACAAGCAACAGGAATAATATAGTCGAATGGGGAATAGGTAATTGAGGATACACGCTTGGAAAAAACACTGCAAGCAAGAAACACGGATTGGAATTAGAGAAACGTGATTGAGGATACACTCATGGATATCTTCAATAAACACAGGGATATTAAAGTAGAATGGAGAATAAGTGACTGAGGAAAAACTGCACGAAACACGGGTAAATAACAATAGATTTGGACGAGAGTAACTGCGGATGCGGCAAGTAACTGGAAAACGGCTAGAAATAGAGGATACACAATAAAAATGAACAAAGGTAATTGAGCATTCACTCGTGGAAAAAAACAGCAAGAAACACGCGGGTATACCACTAGATACGTGGAAACAAAACTGGGGATACAATCATCATAATGGACAAGTGCAAGAAACACGGGGATTTAACGATAGATTTGGAGAAACGTGATTGAGAACTCACATAGTAGAGGTACATTGATTGGAAATGGCTATAATAACATATTTAAGGACAAAACAGGGGATCAAAGTAATATGATTGAAAAGCAAATTTTTTAGGCTTAACGGTGTAAAAGACAACAGGTAATTTAAGAAGATTTGAGTGACCTAATGTTATTGCAAACTATGTAGTAAGTTTCATATTTGTTATACTACTTTTCATGTGAAACATTTAAAATGGTATGTTTGGTATAGTAAGTGATCACACTACTAATAATGGAGCATATTTTCTTTGATTAAGTGATGCACTTCTGATATTCTGAGTCATAAGGTGACATTTCAAAAGCAGTTAAGTTGTTGTAATAAATATCCATTCGAACAGTACTTTGCAGTAGATCTTCTTTTTAAGTAATACTATACTTATACTATACTATACGTAACATACATGTTCATATTAATGGGTAAACAATCAATATCATATTTGTGTTAAGCAGCCAACTTGTCTTAAGCGGCAAATTTTGATTGTCCTTTGGGTGGCTGCTTAATACAAGTTGGACTGTATAAAGAACAATGTTTACATGCAGAAATAGTGAGAAGTTACATTTAATGTCATATAAAATGTTAACACATTGCAAATAAAACCATATACATATTGCAAAGTGTGATATATTTCATCGAGAAACTATAAGTCACATACGGCATCTGTGACATTGAAGCCTGCGACAGTTTTCCAGGTCTGGCAATCCTCACTGTAGAGTACCCGGTACTTGGTCACCCAATCCTGACAGCATCCATTACGACCCTGAGTCACTAGTCCCCGTACCAGGGCCAGGTCACGTAACTCCACCTAGTAGGCAGAAAGGGTTACAAGTTACTTGTAAATAAGTTGTGGATATATAAAGATCTTGTCAGCTGAACAAAATATCAAAATTTTTGCAATTTTACAGCCATATCTCAACTTGACACAAGCGGCGATCAAAGGTCATGCCATTAAACTCCACATTGGATCCAGCTGTCGCGGCATCAGATGTATTGTAAACATTAAACCAATAAGTTACATGAATCCATTGGTTAAAGTTGTTAATCTCGGCGATGTAAGTCCTTGAGCAAGACTATTTACTGCACATTGCTCAAGGTATTCAGTACCTGAGTACTGGTTCTACCCAGGAAGTGGACAGTCGAGAGGGATTAATATAAGTTAAAAGAACTTGTTTCCCAATCGACTATAAATAAATAGGTTCACACTAATCTCGGCGATCTAGCTGTTGCGGAACCAGATGTATTAAGAACATTTATCAAACTCACTTGTATCCAATTGTTAAAGTTGTTAATCTCTGCAGGCCAACTGTCGCAGAACCAGATGTATTGTGAATATTTAACCAACTCACATGTATCCAATGGTTCAATGTGTTAATCTCGGCGACCTAGCTGTCCCAGAACCATATGTATTGTGAACATTTAGTCAACTCACATATATCCAATGGTTACTGTTGTTTATTTTGGCGAGCCACTGTCACGGAACCAGATGTATTATGAATATTTAACCCCAATTCACCTGTATCAAATTTTTGTTAATTTCGGGGACCGAGCTGCGGCAGCAAGATGTATAATAAACATTTAACCCCAAACTCACCTGTATCCACTGGTTGAAGTTGTTCTTTTCGGCAACCCAGCTGCCCATTTCTGTGATCCCCTGAGGATCCTTGGCCTCGGCGGTGTTGAGCAGCGCCCTTTCGGGACCGTAGTTGGCCGTCTTGTCAGCCAGCGCCATCTCGCTGGACGCACTCAGGCTGGAGACATACGTTACTGCCATATCGTCCTTGCACACGTCTGTACGAGGGGAGATATACATGGTTGCAGGATTAAGTCTGCTATAGTCTCAGTCACTTATTAGCACAAAGCGTAGGAGTCGCAAACGCGGCAATAAAGAGGCGCGATTTTTTGTTTTAACTAATCTTTTGTCGCACATATAGTTAAATGTGCATTAAGTTTGGCGAATAACACTAACGACTTTAAGCGATACAACTTACTTGATGCATTTCATTGTTGTTTTTTCCACTCAACATTATAAACAGGACAAAATAACCACAAATATGCGTGAAACAAAGATTTACAGGTATCCATCTCTCAACAAAACATACATGGTGCGTATGTCGACCAACTTGTACGTTCCGTTCTGAAACACTTAGTCTGCGGTACTATAAATTCGTCCAACATTTTAGATATACATTTACAATGATAATTAACAATGCAAATGGGTTCGGGGTTAGTGATGACTTGTGTGTAAAGTCTGTTGAGTTTAACAGAACAATTGTAATGTAATCGGTTAATAGTTAAGTTTTAAACTGGCAATGTTAAGCTAATCCCCAACCGCTTCCTCCCTTCTCGTATATCAGCGTCCGAAATAGCGTTAACAGAGGCAGTAACCCCGGTAACTTTCATTCAATCGTAACGAAATTAGCAGATGCACAGGTTCCAAAGTACTAAAGGGATTTGTGCCGCTTCATCAAATTGACGCAAACTTGAGAACAAGACATTACTGTATGCACAGACAGAAAAAAAAACCTGATTCCAAATACCCGGCGCCCCGCAAAGTCAAAGTAAGTTCTAGTCGTATAATCACGCAAGCGTATTTTAATTACCAAAGAACACGAATAATTGCTCACACATACAATGTAAATAATCAAAATTGGCCAAACCTCACGGAATCGACAACAATAAATAATAAACGCATAAATTATAAGCTTGAATAAAATGCGTTTTTTTTTTTTAAAGTTTTGGACATTCCTAGCAAAGATACCACTAGGTAACACACATAATATTATTACTAATTACATGAGTATGTTTGTAGTATATTTCACAGAATGGCATATAAACCTTCCGAATGCCACGGTCAATATAAAATATGAACTGCAAATAACATTTTAACTATGTTTAACTTATAAATGAACAATCCAAATATAAAATTCAAATCCTGTAAAATTGTATTTAGTATCAATGCTGAATCTCAAACTAGGAATTGCAAGAAAGACTCACCAAACAGTTTACACAAAAACAAAATGTTTTCCGTCAATTATTTCTCTTGAAGCTTTTCCTCTTTATCAAATAAGCTTTACCTCATTAACACATAGCCATTGTTGAATCCTAATCATTCCTATATACACCGAACGACAGTATATATGTGAATACATTTAATGTCAAAACAGCTGTATCTGTTCCTTAACAGACTGAATATTTTGATAATGTTTTAATATAATATTTTAATAGTTATGACTAGTGTTCGGGTCTCTTTAATAAATTAAAAAAAATACTTTTCAGGAAAAGCTCACTATCTCATATATATTGGTTTAATTGAAATTTAATTGACGATCATTCTGTATAAAATAAATTAGGCTTCTATTTATTTTTACAACACCTGTCAAAAATGAAAATATTATTTTAAATCCTTATACAGGCTAGTTATACCTTGCTATTTAACAACTACTGTATTCTGTTACTACACGATGAGTACTGGCAGGCCAGTCGGTCTTAATTGTACTTAATGAACGAACTATCTGTAACACGATTGTATGCACACGTCCGACAAACCCGAACTTTCTCTGTACGATCGTTTGAAAAATTCCTTTCTTGAAACAATACCATATTTTTAAGGACAATTAAACACATTAATGTTTAACCTTATCTAATCGCTAGAAGAAACTTAATTATAAATGAACGACAATAATGATAATGTTTCTTTAGTGATGTTGACATCAAGATGTTTGTCGTTAATATCTAAGCGAATTGACCTGGTCATTGTATTTACTTTAGTAATATCTTATTGACAAATATATTCTATCAAAGCATTAATTTTCGTGTATGACGCTAGTTAATTTGAAGATGGTCAGTTGAAATAATTTCCGATTTTATGTCGTCGTATCTTTTGTCCCATTATCAAACGTAGTTATAAAAATGCTCTTAAATATAAAAACAAAACATACAGGCTTTACGAATATCTAAAAATCTAAAGCGCTTGTTATTTTTAACGTTAATACCTTGTTCAGAAATAAAACTTACCTGCAGCCATCACTTGGGCTCCAACTGTTAAAATGAAAAAATAAAGTATATTAATTTTAATAAACACTTGCTTATCTTGATTATTTACTAAGTTGAAATATATCCTTAGTATTACAAGTGTATGATTATGTTGAAACAACATTTAAAGAACATGTAAAAACTTGAAGAATTTGAACAAAAAAGGCATAAATACAAATACTTCTCTAATAATTATGTTTCGTGAAACCAAAGCTCCTAGGACAGGATTACATGTGCAGAATCTATTTTCACTTACCCTCTAGCTCAAACAGAAACCTAACAGTGCTCAGTATGCCTTTGAGTATATTCTTATTCACCGTTTTATCGTTACCCTAACCTCGTCGGATTATACAACTAGGAACTTCAACATTCCCTCAAAGAGTGATTCTGGGAATCTGTATGACCTTTAGGCAAAATAATACTAAGAAATTTTCCTGGTCACAATGCAGGATCAGTCCGATGGCCAGTCAACAATAGGCCTAATGTTACAAAATATAAACATAAAAAAATCCATATATTTTTTATTTAAGCGCACTTCATGTTATAGCCGCACTAATGTGAATCGGCCTAACGACTTTTTATAAAACGATCAGCAATATATTATCCAAAAGAGTGTAAAAGGGATTTCTTAATCTATATGGCAAAATGGCGATTGTACAAACCGTTCATTATCTAGATTAAACATCACAAAAATGATAATGTGTGTGTATGTTTTTGTAACTCCAATCCCACCATGTCTTGCACACACTCCGATTCACCAAAACGTATTATTCAATGTAATTCGTTTTATACATTACATATGAATATACTGAGGCCTTGGGATATATTTAACACTTTACAAATTAACAAGGAATTAAACAAGCGAACAGTGCAACTACTTGTTTGTTCATGGCCACATTGCCAGTAAGGAAATATGACAAGGTCTTATGAGCTATGCAACATATATTAAAAGTTAAAAAGGCGTGGGCGAAAGGTAGTCCGATGCCAGTCAATAATAAAAGTTACAACAAATCTGTGACAAGAAAATAAAATAAAGCCAATCCAAATGTTACCGCCTTGAAACGGTCTGTCAGTCAGCAAAATGTCCAGCTGAAGTGCTTAAAGAACAACTTTTGAAAGACATTGATTTCGAACACTAGAAGATCTTGCAAGAAAACCAAAGTGTTTGAAAATATTAACATTTCACAGACATTAACTTGGAGATTTTGTATCCGGTTCTGTCACAAGCCCGAAAAACTAACAGTAAAAGTTGAAACGTAGAAAATATATTCGGAACTACAATTTAATTAAAGAATTAAGATGTCATATATAAACAAATTTAAGCATGCGCGCTTCCTTGCTCATCGTCTATATAACACAACCGTACAGCAAACGTTTTACTCCATAATGAAGCGCGCATGTGGTAAAAAAATCGTTTACTTTTTTCCCTTTTTCTGTATTGCACCCAAAGTATGCAATATTATCAGATTGCAGATAGTAAATAGGATAAGAACACTGCCCTAAATGAGAGAATAATCAAGCCTAAGTCATCAGTTAAGCGTTTGTACCGTTTTTTTTCTCGATTCAGGCTCTATAGAATCAATTGTAAATTCAAACTAGCTGCGTTTCTTTAAAGTCAATTTTTATATTTTTTTTTAACTTAAAAGTTACAGCTGCGTCTCTTTAAATTTATTGTCTCATATTTTTACAAGTAAAAGTTACATGTTTGATGATTTTTAAATGTTTGAACCTGAATAGGAACTCATTGGAACGTGTACAGTAAACTCTGGTAGGGTCGCTTCAATAATTTATCTTCGTCTATAACTCATTTATAAGTCGAACAGACGAAGCAATGTTCATGTCTATAGAACAGTAATAACTGACACTGATAACAAACGCAATTAACTATAGACAAAAAACATAATACTAAGTAAATGCATAAATAATATTTTAATTAATAAACTTAATGTTCATGTGCTAATAATAAAACATTGCAAATCAATTGCAGCGCCTTGACATAAGAACTTGTAAGATCAGTTTTAACAATGCGGCACAATTTTCCGTCATTCGTACTAAAACGCAGAAACTCGTTGGCTGGCTTGTTTGTGTAATTAGCTTGCGCTGGCATGCCCCACATACGCTGCATCCCTGGGACAAACCTGCCGCGTGGTAAGACCTGTTTTCACTTATTCTGTTCGCGTGCCGCACTAAAGACAAGAAACAAATCGAACAACACACATGACATAGCGAAATCTCCGAAAACAGGGAGTATACTGCCTAACATTAAACACGACTATAGTTCAATATAACCTGGAGTCGTAAAGCTTGGTGATTTAGACAGGTACATGTTCATGGTTTGTAATCATCAACAGTTATTGCTTTCAATCATGTACGGTTGCCTTTCAGGCGCCTCTATCTTTGAACAGATTCACAATTATTTTAAAAATGAAACTTACATTACAAAACATTTGCTGTCTTAAATTGATACAATAATTTGCGAACGATATGCGATTTCTTTTAAAGGAATAAAATAATTTTGTGCAAAATACGTATTTTTTACCGATGGACTAATCTACAACGAGTATACATAACGACAACTTAATACTCAAATTATATTTCTAACTTTGACGCGCTTTTAATTGTGCACAGTCTACAAACCTGCCTTTCCATTTGATTGGGACAAAGAATGTAACATTGCAATACAAGATGATTTAACAGACGTACACTAGCCCAACAACGTTAAACAATGGATTGTTTTCAATTCTAACTTAATACCCGTGTATTTTGCGTGAAGTAGTTTCGAAACAGTTTGCACGTACTTAAACGGTCGCAGTTGTTTCAACGTTTAAATATGTTGCATAATTCAATTGGACAATTTAGATTCATAATTTCAAAGTAAATCTACATATAAAAAAGTTTATTGATAAAATGTCCGCGCAAGGTTCTGTTTGTTTATGTGTGTAGCCTTCATATAACAATACACTAATTTTGACAATGTTTTATTCAACTATATAATAGGTTTCAGAGATTGTTCAATTACTACCCAAATTAACTTTTTATGATATAGTTTTAAGAAAAGAATACCCCAGCTACAAGCAAAATAACTTGTTGTAATGTGAAATACTACAAAAGAAAGAATATACATTATTTTTAAGTCGCATGTACTATTTTTTTTTTAAAAATGTTTAGACTTATAATAATTTCGAGAAACTTGTTTTAATTTGTATTTATTTATTTATTACTATTATCTTACCCAAAGCTACACACAGTATTATCGCCAACATTTTCAGCTTCTTGTTTACTGTTTAACCACCGTGAGTATATTCAAAGTCCTTTCTAATATAACACTTCCGCGCTGATAGGTGCACAACCGCCTTGTAAAGTTTCCTTACAAAGTCAACGCAGAACTGAGTAGGCACTACACGTCTTTGCCGAAGTCTAGTCCACTGCTCTTTTATTAGCCAGGATGTTTACTTTGAGGGATGACCCTTTTGGCGCCAAGAAGACCTTCATTAAAACCTCGTGTAATCAAATGAAATTTCTTTTAATCAACGTCTTCTGAGATCACAAGCTGGCTTGTGACGACCCACGTACGACCAGTCATTGCGTATTATCTTGCAGCGGCGTTGTGAGATGGTCAAAGTCAGCGCGAGTTGTATGCCCAGAACGAAAATAAATGCGCTCGGTAAACAAGGGTCCACACCTTAGGTCCGGTGTGGCAAATAGGCTGATTTTTTCCTGTCTTGTGGGAAACATCTCAAGTTGACTACTCGTAGATTAATGCTGCACCACGTGCACTTCATTCTAATGGGGAAATTTATCTTATTTCTGACGCCGGTTATTGTGAAATTTATAAATTGAAAAGCATCCGAGATGTGCTAAAAAGACCACAAATAAATAGAATTAACATTCTCCACGCTCCTAATTCCCAAACTATGTGCTTGAAACAGAAAGAGACATTGGGCTGAGTTGAAGATAGATGCGTTGAAACATGAAATGTAGAATCAAAGATATCTTTAATCTTTCGTAACACCCTTCGTAAGTGGCCGTTTGAAACTTCTCCCAAGATTTTTCAGTCATTATTTATGGATGCATTAAATGAAAAGCTGATTAATTTAGATTAGGAAGATGATCGTCTTATGTTGAAAAATAAGTGTCAAGTTTGAAGGAAAACAAAGGCGTGTCAACACACCTTAATTCTGCTTCAGATGATAAAGTTGATAACAGCTGTAATATTTCGGCTGGTCGTGACTCTTATTAAGACTCTTCAGCGAGAAGACGATATCGGCAACTCCCCTCTTTTCTCTCTCTAGGACTTTTTCAACACCACACCAACGGGTCAAAACAACGTTGTTACGTGATGAAAAACTATCAGAACATAATAACTCAAGGATTTTAAAGGGTAAACCAAGGAATGCGGGGGTAGAACCAAGGGGGTATGTCAGCACGATGGAATGCTTACAAAATGCACGTACGTCGCATTTTCATATCCGGGCGTGCATTCCTTCGTATAGAAGCAAATAATCTGGCAAGCAAACCGCAAATATATGAAACATTTATCAAACTACATTAAATTGTTAGTTATTCACAAACATTTTAGGCATAGGGTGTAAGCTTTACATATTGAGATTTGTGAGCAAACAGTGTATATCTTGATCAGGCAGTTCCAGGTGGGAGGTAACAGTTCTAACTTCTATGCCACTTGCATGAAAAAGTTTGCAAAACAGCCGTTGAGTCATAAGTCTACAGTTTTATTTTAAACAAGCCTTACTGGAAGCGTTGGTTAAGATTAAGAAACAATTAAATTAATTCATTACTTTGATTAAGGGAAAATATCGTTATGTGCGCGATGTACATGGTAGAATTTTACATTATATTGTTTCCGAATATTTCGTTTTAAAGCTAAATGGGTTAAATTCGTAAGTTTTATGTTTTGTTTTGAAATACATTGCAGCGACCAGTTATGATCATTATAGCGACGTCCAGCTATATGGTGGAGGAAGACCTCAGACGAATGTCTGGCTAGAACCACTGGGGCGCCACTAGTCAGCTAGAAGACCTTCTCACATTAAGTTCTTTACCCCGAACGGGACTCGAACCCACGCGGTGAGAGGCTATGCATTCAGAGGAGGTACAAGTCGGCGACTCTACCACTACGCCACGGGCGCCCCCGGTCATAAGTTTTATGAATGCCGACGAATCCTCTCTCTGGGCGGTTCTATTACCAAGGTACCAGCTTATTTGCTTGAATTTGCATGGATGCAAAGGCAATATTAATTGAATGATGGGAACTGAATGTCATTTTTTGCGGATTATCAATACACAATAGTTTGTTCTTTCTTTACAGATAAGTTTTTGTCCATAAATCAACATCGTCAATCGCACACCAATTAATTCATCTGTAACAAATACCACTGTAGGTATGAATTAAGGGACCGGCTATATTATTTCCATTATGGCGGTTCGCATATTTGAAATAAACCCACCCTTCTTCGTTGCCATACATGGTCTGATTAGCTTCCCTTTGCATTGTTTCATCGCGAAGGTATCAATTCCCTAATTGTTCACAACTTACGACTGCCTTGCACTTAGTCTGACATTGATAATGAAAACCGACTTTGTAATCAAAGATCATTTCCTTCTCCGGAATCCTCACAAATCCATTTACAAACAGTTGCACTACCCGTATGCACGTTTAATGTAAACTTGTTTCTCGTTTCCTTTAAAAGATGCAAAAACATGGATCCACAAAGTGAAAGCAAAAAGGGTTATTAATAAAATAAGCCAATATTACCTTGAGTGTACTTTGGCTGGGCTAATTTTATAACGTCATGTGTCATCGAAACGGATAAATGAAACATATTTATACACTACACATCTAATTGTGTCAAGTTTACATAGGGTACTGGTTACGACATATAAAGTTTATACTTGATATGTATACGTACATTTTTATATTGTATACATCTTACAATGATTTAAAATAATTTTGTTCACAACATTTTTTTCAATGATTCAAACTTTAGGATAACTCACAGATATCAGCCACAAAAACATTTTAACTGCATGTTGCATGTTTGTTCTTGTCTATGTTAAAATACCGTTGGGGCTGTATCAAAAGTTTAAAGATGGTATCCGACAGTTTGGACCAAAATATCTTTTTCTCAAATAACCTAATGAGTCATTGTTACCTGAAAAGATCCTGCAAAATGCTGCTCATTGTTTCCCTAGATCAGTGTGAACAGTTAAACATAAATCCTTATTCACATTACAAACATGTATTTTCTATCTGAGCCACGCTAAAGAGATAGCTATTTTTAATTTAGAAAACCACGTGGCAAGTCACTTTACAGATTACGTTATATCGCCATCCGGCTTATTCACTCTGACGTCGATATCTATTTTTAGCAAAGACCACTATCGTGATTATTTACAGGTTTGGAATAAGTGAACTGTGAGAGTTTTTATAGCGATTTGTACTGTTAAACAATATAGTCGGTGTTCAAAACGTACTTAACTAATACTAAAGTATGTGTTTATGCAATTATGCCCTAATATCCCAAAGCAGTGGCAAGGTATTGTTACATGAATTTGATATAGGCAAACTGTCAGATAGAACCAGTAATACAAAAATGCGAGCTATCAACGGGATAAACAATGTGTATCGTAATGCAACATTTTATTTTTGGTCATGACAGAAAATCTCATTTCTTATTTCGTACTTTGTTTATCTTTGCCACATTCTTTGAGATCGCTGTTGCTGTTGATGATGTTTCTCGTGAAGATGTGAAGGGATGCTACTGTTGCTGCTACTACTGTCTTGTTTATGTTCAATTTGAAGCCTCCTGAGACGTTTTTAAGTATTGGCATACGGAGCATTTTTACTTTAGTGGTTAGTTTTCTTCCTTCAAAAGATTTTTTTGATAATAATAACAGCGATGATGATGATGATGATGATGATAATGATGATATGATGATGATGACGATCATAATGACGATAATAATAATAAAGAAGAATAAGAAAAAGAAAAAGATGAAAAAGCAGTAGTAGCAGAGGAAGAAGATAGTTGGTTTATGACTACAACGTATTAATAAATTTGTCTGTGTTCATGAGTTCAAACATATAGAACTGCAGTGGTTGTCTACTGCAATCAATCGCAACAATCAAAATTAGGATAAATAAAAAGGTCTTGCTTAAAACTGCATATTGATATTCTAGATTTGTGTCGGAGTACCCATCTATAATATTATATGAACATTATTTCTAAAGAGTGAATCCTATCTCAGCATACGCAGCATAGTAAGCTATTTTTAGAAACAGCCACTAGCGGTTGTTACCGATCAGTCGTACATGCACATTGAAAAAGTTACAACAGTATCCTGTTTTTTTCCTATTAATAAATACTAACAGAATGGAATAACAGTTAATTTGTTCGCAGAAATGTTTCAATGAAATATAACTTTTAGAAAATAACGTAAAATTATATTAAGTTCATGACTATGACATACAAATTTCCTTTTAATGAAGTAGTGACTATACTCCAAAACGAGGCCTACTGGTCAATGGTAAGTTATCATTCCCAAATAGCAAAGGACAACGGACATATCGTTATATGTCAATTGTGTATTTGATATACATCCAGGCGGACATGTCAATTGTGTATATATCTGTTATACATCCAGGCGGACATGTCAATTGTGTATATATCTGTTATACATCCAGGCGGACATGTCAATTGTGTATATATCTGTTATACATCCAGACAAACATGTCAATTGTGTATTTGTTATACATCCAGGCGAATATGTCAATTGTGTATATATCTGTTATACATCCAGGCGAACATGTCAATTGTGTATATATCTGTTATACATCCAGAAAAACATGTCAATTGTGTATTTGTTATACATCCAGGCAAACATGTCAATTGTGTATATATCTGTTATACATCCAGGCGAACATGTCAATTGTGTATATATCTGTTATACATCCAGGCGAACATGTCAATAGTGTATGTGTTATACATATAGGCGAACATGTCGATAGTGTATGTGTTATACATATAGGCGAACATGTCGATAGTGTATGTGTTATACATATAGGCGAACATGTCGATAGTGTATGTGTTATACATATAGGCGAACATGTCGATAGTGTATGTGTTATACATATATGCGAACATGTCAATAGTGTATTTGTTATACATATAGGCGAACATGTCAATAGTGTATGTGTTATACATATAGGCGAACATGTCGATAGTGTATGTGTTATACATCCAGGCGAACATGTCAATTGTGTATATATCTGTTATACATCCAGAAAAACATGTCAATTGTGTATTTGTTATACATCCAGGCGAACATGTCAATTGTGTATATATCTGTTATACATCCAGGCGAACATGTCAATTGTGTATATATCTGTTATACATCCAGGCGAACATGTCAATAGTGTATGTGTTATACATATAGGCGAACATGTCGATAGTGTATGTGTTATACATATAGGCGAACATGTCGATAGTGTATGTGTTATACATATAGGCGAACATGTCAAAAGTGTATGTGTTATACATATATGCGAACATGTCAATAGTGTTTTTGTTATACATATAGGCGAACATGTCAATGGTGTATGTGTTATACATAAAGGCGAACATGTCGATAGTGTATGTGTTATACATATAGGCGAACATGTCGATAGTGTATGTGTTATACATATAGGCGAACATGTCAATAGTGTATGTGTTATACATATAAGCGAACATGTCAATAGTGTATTTGTTATACATATAGGCGAACATGTCAATAGTGTATGTGTTATACATATAGGCGAACATGTCAATAGTGTATGTGTTATACATATAGGCGAACATGTCAATAGTGTACTTGTTATACATATAGGCGAACATGTCAATAGTGTATGTGTTATACGTATAGGCGAACATGTCGATAGTGTATGTGTTATACATATAGGCGAACATGTCAATAGTGTATTTGTTATACATATAGGCGAACATGTCAATAGTGTATGTGTTATACGTATAGGCGAACATGTCGATAGTGTATGTGTTATACATATAGGCGAACATGTCGATAGTGTATGTGTTATACATATAGGCGAACATGTCAATAGTGTATTTGTTATACATATAGGCGAACATGTCAATAGTGTATGTGTTATACGTATAGGCGAACATGTCGATAGTGTATGTGTTATACATATAGGCGAACATGTCAATAGTGTATGTGTTATACATAAAGGCGAACATGTCAATAGTGTATGTGTTATACATATAGGCGAACATGTCAATAGTGTATGTGTTATACATATAGGCGAACATGTCAATAGTGTATGTGTTATACATATAGGCGAACATGTCGATAGTGTATGTGTTATACATAAAGGCGAACATGTCAATAGTGTATTTGTTATACATATAGGCGAACATGTCAATAGTGTATGTGTTATACGTATAGGCGAACATGTCGATAGTGTATGTGTTATACATATAGGCGAACATGTCAATAGTGTATGTGTTATACATAAAGGCGAACATGTCAATAGTGTATGTGTTATACATATAGGCGAACATGTCAATAGTGTATGTGTTATACATATAGGCGAACATGTCAATTGTGTATTTGTTATACATATAGGCGAACATGTCAATAGTGTATATGTTATACATATAGGCGAACATGTCAATTGTGTGTTTGTTATACATATAGGCGAACATGTCAATTGTGTATATGTTATACATATAGGCGAACATGTCAATAGTGTATTTGTTATACATATAGGCGAACATGTTAATAGTGTATTTTATACATATAAGCGAACATGTCAATAGTGTATGTGTTATACATATAGGCGAACATGGTAATAGTGTATATGTTATACATATAGGCGAACATGTCAATAGTGTATGTGTTATACATATAAGCGAACATGTCAATAGTGTATGTGTTATACATATAGGCGAACATGTCAATAGTGTATGTGTTATACATATAGGCGAACATGTCAATAGTGTATGTGTTATACATATAGGCGAACATGTCAATAGTGTATGTGTTATACATATAGGCGAACATGTCAATAGTGTATGTGTTATACATATAGGCGAACATGTCAATAGTGTATGTGTTATACATATAGGCGAACATGTCAACAGTGTATGTGTTATACATTTAGGCGAACATGTCAATAGTGTATATGTTATACATATAAGCGAACATGGTAATAGTGTATGTGTTATACATATAGGCGAACATGTCAATAGTGTATATGTTATACATATAAGCGAACATGGTAATAGTGTATGTGTTATACATAAAGGCGAACATGTCAATAGTGTATTTGTTATACATATAGGCGAACATGTCAATAGTGTATTTGTTATACATATAGGAGAACATGTCAATAGTGTATGTGTTATACATATAGGCGAACATGTCAATTGTGTATATGTTATACATATAAGCGAACATGTCAATAGTGTATTTGTTATACATATAGGCGAACATGTCAATTGTGTATTTGTTATACATATAGGCGAACATGTCGATAGTGTATTTGTTATACGTATAGGCGAACATGGTAATAGTGTATATGTTATACATGTAAGCGAACAGGGTAATAGTGTATATGTTATACATATAAGCAAACATGTCAATTGTGTATTTGTTATACATATAAGCGAACATGTCAAGTGTGTATTTGTTATACATATAGGCGAACATGTCAAGTGTGTATTTGTTATACATATAGGCGAACATGGTAATTGTGTCAATAGTGTATTCTGCTATACTTATAAGCGAACTGTGGGATATCGCAGGGCAATTAATATCTCAATACATAATATACATATGGTCATATGAGAGAGAAAATAATGTAAAACGTAACCTAGAAAATACACTGGTTTAACGTAAAATGTCCCATCAAGGGAATAAACATACATTTATCAGATGAGATTACACCCGGACACCGAAGGGAATAAGGAGATTAAGAGAGAATGAGCAATGGTACAAAAATCTCACATTGCCCACACTCACTTAAAGGTGGTATCCGACAGTTTGGACCAATTTTTTCCCCCACAAATATCCAAATTAGTCATTGTTAAAGGAAAATGTCCTGTAAAATGATGTTCATTGATGCCCTACATGTGTGTAAACTTCACAATGAGTATTGTGTTGGAATATAGGTAGTGGCCATATCGACTTTACTTAGACTAAATTATATGTCTATGCTGAAATCTGCATAAATTCCCTGAAATCGTAGGAAAATATTAATACCTGCGTTTGACATAGATAAACTGTCGGATACCACCTTTAACAGTAAAACAGTCATCGTGCACAAAGTGGGAACACCCCGCGGGAACAAACCTATAGCTCATCAAAAGCTGTACACGTTGCCATCCACCAACGTTTACAGTGCACACTTAAAGGTGGTACCCGACAGTTTGGTCCACAATTTTAACCAAATAAGTCATTGGTACCTGAAAAACTCTTTCAAAATGATGTTCATTGGTACCAAAGATCTTAGTAAACAGTCAAGGATAAATCTCCACTCGTCCACTTGTGAGCTTCTTATAGTATACGGCGCGAACTAAGCCAATATAAAACTTAACAGCAAAGCTTTAGTCGTGTTGTTAAATAACTTCTGTATAGGTTGCTTCAAGACTGTGTGGTCTTTTAGTTGAACATCGAAATTTACTTCCTACATTGACATAGACTTAAAACGCAATCGTGAAACTTCCACAGTAGGCGATACTCAATGCTTGTTATATTCTTTTAAGTTAATATCATATTTTAACCCCATGACATTCTGGCGATATTAATGTTAATGTTTGTGTTCTTCCAAGCTCAAATAATTCAACGGATAACATCTTTCTGAGCCATGTGACCTGCAAAAATACCAATGCTTTCAATAAAAAGCCGACTTCGATGTTGTATGTCAATTAAGTGATCCTAATGCAGCATGGGTATATCTTCCACCAATAAATGACGAATAAGGACGAAAGTTTGTTTCCTGACTATATCTTATTTCTACCTGACCAGTCATGTATACGTGTAAATGTTGTAAGGAAATTGTTGTTGTGTAAATATTAGGTATAATAGCTATACAATAAATTTGCTTGAATCCAATTATCACTTTGAAGAAAACCAACATAAAGACACCAATTAATGCAGATAGGCAATAGGACCACATATACAAATTGATCAGAAGTGTTTTACATTTTGTTATGGCGGCTTAAAACACTTTTCTCTTTACTCTTTTTAAGACGTGAAAACTTGTTCAACCGTGTCCAGGTTGCTTTAAAATAAAAAAGCAATTATGGTTATAGTAAAACCAGTGTTTTTACGCCCTGACTTCAATAAACGGGTAATATAAATTACAGGAACTAAATGTCTTAGATATAGGCTATGAACAAACAAAACTTGGAACCCTCGTCACAAAGAATAAAGCGATGTGTCCGTACGCGAGCGAGTCTAGGACTTCTTCAGAGGTCTGCTCGCGCGGATGTATACCGAACGGAGAACAGTTTATGCAAACTGTGAGTTTCTAGAGATAAAACGGCTTTCATCTTAAAATTAATGCCGCTGTTTACACCACGAGAGGCAATATTGTTATTTTACCCACGCGAGACATTTTCTGTCAAAAGTAGCTGCCTATTTTGTTCCCATCTATCTTTTCTGGGGTGGGCTTTTCTCAGCGCAATCCGTCGGAATGCAGTTAACTCAGAATTTAATTTATTTTAACTTCATCCATTTTAACTTCATCCATATATTAAAGCGATTTTGTCACAGTTGTTAAAATGTGATTTTTTTTCAAAAGTTGATTAACCATAAGGAATAATGGTCAAATATATTACCTCTGATTACTCGTTTATTTGTGAACACGTGAATGAAAAGCGATGTGACGTTTTTCAACTTTCTTGCCCAAGGGTATGGTATATCTCCGAACTGCGCATGCGGTAAAAGACGTCACGTGTATTCGTCAATCATAAACAATACGCTGATTGGCTATATAGTGACGCAGTAATTTTAAGTACATATAAAGTGCGGATCACGTAGTTTATCTTATAATACTTCCCTTATTTCTCAAGATTAAATTCTGACCGCTCTCTCACTATCTCCCGCTCCATCGCAAAATGACTTTCATTGTTTTGGTTTTTCTACTGTGTTACAGTAATTCACACACAAGAACCATTTAGGTAAGCCCAAATTAAATCCCGCTTAATCCACGCAGATCTTAACATATACAATGTGTGCTATTTTGGAACTTTTCTGACGAGTCACGTAAAACATGCTCACATTCTGTCTCCTCCCATAGTTTAATTATCTCATTATTTCAGTACATATTCGTAGGCACCATCATGTACACGATAACGTTGCTATGCAAATGAGCTGTCCTTTCGACAGATATGATTGGTTAAATTGTAGCTGACGTCGTGTATTACTCAATGTTTACAGGTCAATCAAAATGGGATCACTTTAAAATATAGGAAGTGCAGTTTCATGAATCAAAGGTAACGCCCGAAATGGAATTTAAAGTATGTATTTTCTTGTAATTTCAAAACGACTTGTCCGTCAACTTTTGATTGGATAAAACTGATCAGTTCAACTGATGTACAAACCGAAACCTTAAAGGGGTTTATCTTAAAGAGCTTTGCTCAGTTTCAAATTAAACCTTTTGATTACATATTACTCTTCAAATTTATAACATATTACTTATTAATTAATTGAATATGTTACACCTCAAACTGATATATTAATTTATTTATTCATTTATTTGGGTTTTACGGCACACCGACACTTAACAGGTCATACGGCGCCGAATACAAAATGTTTAATGTGAACAGAGAATAATCAGGTTAAAACTAAACTATGTGAGTAAAATATAAAACAAAAACAAAAAACAACAACAAAAAAACAAACAAACTAAAAACAACTATCAGCTTAAAATAATGTGAACTATAACTGAAAAAGGGTTTATATATTTAATGATTTAAAAATGTATAACAGTTGTAAATAAACAGTTTATAATTTATAACTTATAAAGAATACTAATCTCATTCAAGAAGCGAAACAAATTTAGAATCCGACACTGTCTTAAACAGTTCATACATGTTATTGACATTAAAATACTTCCACCGAATGTGGTCTGTGTCGATACACTGTAATAAAATATGGTTGGCTGTCAGTGGTTCCTGGCAAGGAACACATACAGGTTGAACTTCTCTTTTTAAAAGATATGAATGAGTTAATCTAGTATGTCAAATGCTACAGCGCTGATATATTGATACCGCAGCCATTTCAATTTGATGTTATAAGAAATGAATATATGTAACATGTATTCCACAATGTTTTTTTATATATTTATATATTTGAGCATTAGGAAAAGCTAAACTGCGAATTAACTGCAAGTGTGCAGTTTACTGGGCCACAGTCAAACAACTCACAAGAATATGTTCTCACTCAAAATTTCTGCAAATTGCCGTTTTCAAGAGTTAAACATAAACACTTCCTGTCTCTACATATTGCGAACGTTTATGTGCGCTGCCATATTAGAAAACTTATGTTTACAAGTCGTTAAAATGGGATCAATTTAAAATATAAGAAGTGCAGTCTCATGAATCAATGGACACGCCCAAAATGGAATTTAAAGTATGTCAACTTGTGCACAACAGTGCACAGCAGTTTGGCAGATTAAAGATTCTTTTATGTTATATTACTTTAATTTGATTTTTTTCAATAACCTAGCGTGCAGTCCAAAACTTTGCCATACTGCATTGGACCAGAGTGCACATCAGTTTGTTTCAAATAGCTCAACAGACGGGCGTATTTTACTCCGACTTGCGGTGCTTTTATTATATTTGACTAACCATCAGAAAGTCCCGTACTACCAAACACACCGTGTATTACCACAGTATAACGAAACTTTCAGGTGACAATCGTAGGTCATAGCACCTTAAATTTGTGTATCAAAATTTGTTGACAGTCCCCGTAATTAACTATGATTAATTGGCGGAACGTTAGCCATGTTATCGCCGGCTATCCGGACTGGCAGGTGTATGGCCACTGTCGTTAATGGGCTGGGTGACTTACGGAGAAAGTTAGCTTTAGTTACTTCTTACAAACATATTTGATCTTACTCACGAACAGCTGTCTGCCAAACATAAACAAATGGAACCAAGTGTGAGAAAATTATTATTAGATGATTTTAACTGTGTGTGTTGGAGTGGGGGTGGCGGTGGGGGTGGGGGTTGTGGTGGTAAATAATTTTATGGAGCTTAGGATTAATTAAATTAAAAAAAGTACAAAATAGTAGTGATGGAAGAAAGTGATGGTGGTACTGACGATGATAATGACGAATATAATAATGTAAGATAATTAACTAAACTGCTGCTGTTGTTGTGATGCTGGTGATAAAGATAGAAAAAGGTCAATGTGGTGTTGCTGTAGTTATCAGGCCATTCACAACTCCTTGACGATATCCAGACAAGTTTATTTCGTTCAATATTCCTAAAATGTGTTCTCTGAAAAGTTTCGTTATTAATGAATGGTTTATTGTTTGTTGTGTTTATCGTTCCACCAACAGTATTACTTGAAGCAGTATAGTGCTGCCTTCACTGTGTATGGCATGCCGTGAACACCTGGCATGATATCAGACCCAGTCACATTATGCTGACACTGGGCCAACAGTCGTGGAACTACCCTTACATTTGCTTGAGCGTTAGCAAGGAAGCTATACCACTACCATTTTAACGACTTTGACATGTCGCGGCTTGGTATCGAACCCGGGGTCTGTCGTATCTGGAGCTTACGCTCTACCGATGGCGCTACCAGGTCCGGTAATTATAAATGAGGTGCTTAATACATTTTGGCAATTTCCACCCACATGGTACAACATATGACATGTACATGCGGAGTCCAACAGTTCGAACAAATTTTCAGCTGACTTTAAGTCAAAATGTTCAT
The DNA here is from genome assembly GCA_007844125.1 of Sinonovacula constricta. Lineage (NCBI taxonomy): Eukaryota > Metazoa > Mollusca > Bivalvia > Cardiida > Solecurtidae > Sinonovacula > Sinonovacula constricta. Next base: position 28,323,891 of record CM017560.1, on the reverse strand, counting down.
CTGATGTCACCTACCTTCTTCCAAACTGGTACACCGTCGCTGTCTCGCATCAAATAGTCCATTCGCACATTTCCCGATATTTTCGGTTCTGTCCGTATTGCAAACGACGTAGTAGGCGGAGAGACTAGTACTCGGATAGGCGTTGGGTCCGTCGGGTAATCCAACACAGCTGGGTTGACGTTGAATGCACGGCTTGCACGAGGGGTCGTCCTCATCACATGTGTGTTGGTGGTAGTCGCCTGGTTTAGCAGAAAAAGTTTTTAAAAGCAAAATATTTAAAATAATTGCATTTTAGTAAGTAATGTTTGTCACAATTAGGCATAAATAATTTTCCTATAATTAATACATTTTACTTCTTTTGTTTCTTTGTTTATAAAAAATATGCAGATCTACTTATTATTACTAAAATAACTATTAAATATTACTTTAACTATTATGTATTATTATTACTAGGAAGATCTGCAAGAACTGAATTATTGAAAAATCGTTTTATATAACTGGATCCAAATATTTTATCAAAATTTCTAAGTCAACCCTCAAAGGTCCTGTTCCCCAGTTGACTCAAATGCCTACATTTGTAACGGAGTCTCGAATTAAAGAAAGGTGAAACTGATACTATGAAGCAAATTCTTTTAAATTGACATTTGTTGTTTTTCAGATATCAATAACGATTTATAAAAACAGTTATGTTGTAAAATTGAAGGGAGCAGACATTTGTCAGTATGCCAGGTGTACAAGAAGTCAAAGTGTAAAGTATTCAAGCTCCATATGCATGTCGACATTAGTCATTATAGTAGGTGTACAAGTAGTAAAAGTGTAAAGTATTCAAGCTATGTATGCATGGTGACATTAGTCAGTATGCCAGGTGTACAAGAAGTAAAAGTGTGAAGTATTCAAGCTCCATATGCATGTCGACATTAGTCATTATAGTAGGTGTACAAGAAGTAAAAATGTAAAGTATTCAAGCTATGTATGCATGGTGACATTAGTCAGTATAGTAGGTGTACAAGAAATAAAAGTGTGAAATATTCAAGCTTCTTATGCATGTCGACATTAGTCAGTATGCCAGGCGTACAAGTAGTAAAAGTGTGAAGTATTCAAGCTCCGTATTTATGTCGACATTAGTCATTATAGTAGGTGAACAAGAAGTAAAATGTGAAGTATTCAAGCTATGTATGCATGGTGACATTAGTCAGTATAGTAGGTGTACAAGAAATAAAAGCGTGAAATATTCAAGCTCCATATGAATGTCGACATTAGTCATTATAGTAGGTGTACAAGAAGTAAAATGTGAAGTATTCAAGCTATGTATGCATGGTGACATTAGTCAGTATAGTAGGTGTACAAGAAATAAAAGTGTGAAGTATTCAAGCTCAATATGCATGTCGACATTAGTCAGTATGCCATGTGTACAAGTAGTAAAAATGTGAAGTATTCAAGCTCCATATGCATGTCGACATTAGTCAGTATGCCAGGTGTACAAGAAGTCAAAGTGTGAAGTATGCTAGCTCCATATGCATGTCGACATTAGTCAGTATGCCAGGTGTACAAGAAGTCAAAGTGTGAAGTATTCAAGCTCCATATGCATGTCGACATTAGTCAGTATGCCAGGTGTACAAGTAGTAAAAGTGTGAAGTATTCAAGCTCCGTATGCATGTCGACATTAGTCATTATAGTAGGTGTACAAGTAGTAAAAGTGTGAAGTATTCAAGCTCCATATGCATGTCGACATTAGTCATTATAGTAGGTGTACAAGTAGTAAAATGTGAAGTATTCAAGCTCCATATGCATGTCGACGTTAGTCAGTATGCCAGGTGTACAAGTAGTAAAAGTGTGAAGTATTCAAGCTCCGTATGCATGTCGACATTAGTCATTATAGTAGGTGTACAAGTAGTAAAATGTGAAGTATTCAAGCTCCATATGCATGTCGACATTAGTCATTATAGTAGGTGTACAAGTAGTAAAAGTGTGAAGTATTCAAGCTCCATATGCATGTCGACATTAGTCAGTATGCCAGGTGTACAAGTAGTAAACGTGTGAAGTATTCAAGCTCCATATGCATGTCGACATTAGTCATTATAGTAGGTGTACAAGTAGTAAAAGTGTGAAGTATTCAAGCTCCATATGCATGTCGACATTAGTCATTATAGTAGGTGTACAAGTAGTAAAAATGTGAAGTATTCAAGCTCCATATGCATGTCGACGTTAGTCAGTATGCCAGGTGTACAAGTAGTAAAAGTGTGAAGTATTCAAGCTCCGTATGCATGTCGACATTAGTCATTATAGTAGGTGTACAAGTAGTAAAATGTGAAGTATTCAAGCTCCATATGCATGTCGACATTAGTCATTATAGTAGGTGTACAAGTAGTAAAATGTGAAGTATTCAAGCTCCATATGCATGTCGACATTAGTCAGTATAGTAGGTGTACAAGTAGTAAAAGTGTGAAGTATTCAAGCTCCGTATTTATGTCGACATTAGTCATTATAGTAGGTGTACAAGAAATATAAGTGTGAAATATTCAAGCTCCATATGCATGTCGACATTAGTCATTATAGTAGGTGTACAAGTAGTAAAATGTGAAGTATTCAAGCTCCATATGCATGTCGACGTTAGTCAGTATGCCAGGTGTACAAGTAGTAAAAGTGTGAAGTATTCAAGCTCCGTATGCATGTCGACATTAGTCAGTATGCCAGGTGTACAAGAAATAAAAGTGAAATATTCAAGCTCCATATGCATGTCGACATTAGTCAGTATGCCAGGTGTACCAGAAATAAAAGTGTGAAATATTCAAGCTCCATATGCATGTCGACATTAGTCAGTATGCCAGGTGTACAAGTAGTAAAAGTGTGAAGTATTCAAGCTCCGTATGCATGTCGACATTAGTCATTATAGTAGGTGTACAAGTAGTAAAATGTGAAGTATTCAAGCTCCATATGCATGTCGACATTAGTCATTATAGTAGGTGTACAAGTAGTAAAATGTGAAGTATTCAAGCTCCGTATGCATGTCGACATTAGTCATTATAGTAGGTGTACAAGTAGTAAAAGTGTAAAGTATTCAAGCTATGTATGCATGGTGACATTAGTCATTATAGTAGGTGTACAAGTAGTAAAAGTGTGAAGTATTCAAGCTCCATATGCATGTCGACATTAGTCATTATAGTAGGTGTACAAGTAGTAAAAGTGTGAAGTATTCAAGCTCCGTATGCATGTCGACATTAGTCATTATAGTAGGTGTACAAGTAGTAAAAGTGTGAAGTATTCAAGCTCCATATGCATGTCGACATTAGTCATTATAGTAGGTGTACAAGTAGTAAAATGTGAAGTATTCAAGCTCCATATGCATGTCGACGTTAGTCAGTATGCCAGGTGTACAAGTAGTAAAAGTGTGAAGTATTCAAGCTCCGTATGCATGTCGACATTAGTCAGTATGCCAGGTGTACAAGAAATAAAAGTGAAATATTCAAGCTCCATATGCATGTCGACATTAGTCAGTATGCCAGGTGTACCAGAAATAAAAGTGTGAAATATTCAAGCTCCATATGCATGTCGACATTAGTCAGTATGCCAGGTGTACAAGTAGTAAAAGTGTGAAGTATTCAAGCTCCGTATGCATGTCGACATTAGTCATTATAGTAGGTGTACAAGAAATAAAAGTGTGAAATATTCAAGCTCCATATGCATGTCGACACTAGTCAGTATGCCAGGTGTACAAGTAGTAAAAGTGTGAAGTATTCAAGCTCCGTATGCATGTCGACATTAGTCAGTATAGTAGGTGTACAAGTAGTAAAAGTGTGAAGTATTCAAGCTCCATATGCATGTCGACATTAGTTAGTATGCCAGGTGTACAAGTAGTAAACGTGTGAAGTATTCAAGCTCCATATGCATGTCGACATTAGTCATTATAGTAGGTGTACAAGTAGTAAAAGTGTAAAGTATTCAAGCTCCATATGCATGTCGACATTAGTCAGTATGCCAGGCGTACAAGTAGTAAAAGTGTGAAGTATTCAAGCTCCGTATGCATGTCGACATTAGTCAGTATGCCAGGTGTACAAGTAGTAAAAGTGTGAAGTATTCAAGCTCCGTATGCATGTCGACATTAGTCAGTATAGTAGGTGTACAAGTAGTAAAAGTGTGAAGTATTCAAGCTCCATATGCATGCCGACATTAGTTAGTATGCCAGGTGTACAAGTAGTAAACGTGTGAAGTATTCAAGCTCCGTATGCATGTCGACATTAGTCAGTATAGTAGGTGTACAAGTAGTAAAAGTGTGAAGTATTCAAGCTCCATATGCATGTCGACATTAGTTAGTATGCCAGGTGTACAAGTAGTAAACGTGTGAAGTATTCAAGCTCCATATGCATGTCGACATTAGTCAGTATGCCAGGTGTACCAGAAATAAAAGTGTGAAATATTCAAGCTCCATATGCATGTCGACATTAGTCAGTATGCCAGGTGTACAAGTAGTAAACGTGTGAAGTATTCAAGCTCCATATGCATGTCGACATTAGTCATTATAGTAGGTGTACAAGAAGTAAAAATGTGAAATATTCAAGCTCCATATGCATGTCGACATTAGTCAGTATGCCAGGTGTACCAGAAATAAAAGTGTGAAATATTCAAGCTCCATATGCATGTCGACATTAGTCATTATAGTAGGTGTACAAGTAGTAAACGTGTGAAGTATTCAAGCTCCATATGCATGTCGACATTAGTCAGTATGCCAGGTGTACCAGAAATAAAAGTGTGAAATATTCAAGCTCCATATGCATGTCGACATTAGTCAGTATGCCAGGTGTACAAGTAGTAAACGTGTGAAGTATTCAAGCTCCATATGCATGTCGACATTAGTCATTATAGTAGGTGTACAAGTAGTAAAAGTGTAAAGTATTCAAGCTCCATATGCATGTCGACATTAGTCAGTATGCCAGGCGTACAAGTAGTAAAAGTGTGAAGTATTCAAGCTCCGTATACATGTCGACATTAGTCAGTATGCCAGGTGTACAAGTAGTAAAAGTGTGAAGTATTCAAGCTCCGTATGCATGTCGACATTAGTCAGTATAGTAGGTGTACAAGTAGTAAAAGTGTGAAGTATTCAAGCTCCATATGCATGTCGACATTAGTTAGTATGCCAGGTGTACAAGTAGTAAACGTGTGAAGTATTCAAGCTCCGTATGCATGTCGACATTAGTCAGTATAGTAGGTGTACAAGTAGTAAAAGTGTGAAGTATTCAAGCTCCATATGCATGTCGACATTAGTTAGTATGCCAGGTGTACAAGTAGTAAACGTGTGAAGTATTCAAGCTCCATATGCATGTCGACATTAGTCAGTATAGTAGGTGTACAAGTAGTAAAAGTGTGAAGTATTCAAGCTCCGTATGCATGTCGACATTAGTCATTATAGTAGGTGTACAAGTAGTAAAAGTGTAAAGTATTCAAGCTCCATATGCATGTCGACATTAGTCAGTATAGTAGGTGTACAAGTAGTAAAAGTGTGAAGTATTCAAGCTCCGTATGCATGTCGACATTAGTCATTATAGTAGGTGTACAAGTAGTAAAAGTGTGAAGTATTCAAGCTCCATATGCATGTCGACATTAGTCATTATAGTAGGTGTACAAGTAGTAAAATGTGAAGTATTCAAGCTCCATATGCATGTCGACGTTAGTCAGTATGCCAGGTGTACAAGTAGTAAAAGTGTGAAGTATTCAAGCTCCGTATGCATGTCGACATTAGTCAGTATGCCAGGTGTACAAGAAATAAAAGTGAAATATTCAAGCTCCATATGCATGTCGACATTAGTCAGTATGCCAGGTGTACCAGAAATAAAAGTGTGAAATATTCAAGCTCCATATGCATGTCGACATTAGTCAGTATGCCAGGTGTACAAGTAGTAAAAGTGTGAAGTATTCAAGCTCCGTATGCATGTCGACATTAGTCATTATAGTAGGTGTACAAGAAATAAAAGTGTGAAATATTCAAGCTCCATATGCATGTCGACACTAGTCAGTATGCCAGGTGTACAAGTAGTAAAAGTGTGAAGTATTCAAGCTCCGTATGCATGTCGACATTAGTCAGTATAGTAGGTGTACAAGTAGTAAAAGTGTGAAGTATTCAAGCTCCATATGCATGTCGACATTAGTTAGTATGCCAGGTGTACAAGTAGTAAACGTGTGAAGTATTCAAGCTCCATATGCATGTCGACATTAGTCATTATAGTAGGTGTACAAGTAGTAAAAGTGTAAAGTATTCAAGCTCCATATGCATGTCGACATTAGTCAGTATGCCAGGCGTACAAGTAGTAAAAGTGTGAAGTATTCAAGCTCCGTATGCATGTCGACATTAGTCAGTATGCCAGGTGTACAAGTAGTAAAAGTGTGAAGTATTCAAGCTCCGTATGCATGTCGACATTAGTCAGTATAGTAGGTGTACAAGTAGTAAAAGTGTGAAGTATTCAAGCTCCATATGCATGCCGACATTAGTTAGTATGCCAGGTGTACAAGTAGTAAACGTGTGAAGTATTCAAGCTCCGTATGCATGTCGACATTAGTCAGTATAGTAGGTGTACAAGTAGTAAAAGTGTGAAGTATTCAAGCTCCATATGCATGTCGACATTAGTTAGTATGCCAGGTGTACAAGTAGTAAACGTGTGAAGTATTCAAGCTCCATATGCATGTCGACATTAGTCAGTATGCCAGGTGTACCAGAAATAAAAGTGTGAAATATTCAAGCTCCATATGCATGTCGACATTAGTCAGTATGCCAGGTGTACAAGTAGTAAACGTGTGAAGTATTCAAGCTCCATATGCATGTCGACATTAGTCATTATAGTAGGTGTACAAGAAGTAAAAATGTGAAATATTCAAGCTCCATATGCATGTCGACATTAGTCAGTATGCCAGGTGTACCAGAAATAAAAGTGTGAAATATTCAAGCTCCATATGCATGTCGACATTAGTCATTATAGTAGGTGTACAAGTAGTAAACGTGTGAAGTATTCAAGCTCCATATGCATGTCGACATTAGTCAGTATGCCAGGTGTACCAGAAATAAAAGTGTGAAATATTCAAGCTCCATATGCATGTCGACATTAGTCAGTATGCCAGGTGTACAAGTAGTAAACGTGTGAAGTATTCAAGCTCCATATGCATGTCGACATTAGTCATTATAGTAGGTGTACAAGTAGTAAAAGTGTAAAGTATTCAAGCTCCATATGCATGTCGACATTAGTCAGTATGCCAGGCGTACAAGTAGTAAAAGTGTGAAGTATTCAAGCTCCGTATGCATGTCGACATTAGTCAGTATGCCAGGTGTACAAGTAGTAAAAGTGTGAAGTATTCAAGCTCCGTATGCATGTCGACATTAGTCAGTATAGTAGGTGTACAAGTAGTAAAAGTGTGAAGTATTCAAGCTCCATATGCATGTCGACATTAGTTAGTATGCCAGGTGTACAAGTAGTAAACGTGTGAAGTATTCAAGCTCCGTATGCATGTCGACATTAGTCAGTATAGTAGGTGTACAAGTAGTAAAAGTGTGAAGTATTCAAGCTCCATATGCATGTCGACATTAGTTAGTATGCCAGGTGTACAAGTAGTAAACGTGTGAAGTATTCAAGCTCCATATGCATGTCGACATTAGTCAGTATAGTAGGTGTACAAGTAGTAAAAGTGTGAAGTATTCAAGCTCCGTATGCATGTCGACATTAGTCAGTATGCCAGGTGTACAAGTAGTAAACGTGTGAAGTATTCAAGCTCCATATGCATGTCGACATTAGTCAGTATAGTAGGTGTACAAGTAGTAAAAGTGTGAAGTATTCAAGCTCCGTATGCATGTCGACATTAGTCATTATAGTAGGTGTACAAGTAGTAAAAGTGTAAAGTATTCAAGCTCCATATGCATGTCGACATTAGTCAGTATGCCAGGCGTACAAGTAGTAAAAGTGTGAAGTATTCAAGCTCCGTATGCATGTCGACATTAGTCAGTATGCCAGGTGTACAAGTAGTAAACGTGTGAAGTATTCAAGCTCCATATGCATGTCGACATTAGTCATTATAGTAGGTGTACAAGTAGTAAAAGTGTAAAGTATTCAAGCTCCATATGCATGTCGACATTAGTCAGTATGCCAGGTGTACAAGTAGTAAAAGTGTGAAGTATTCAAGCTCCGTATGCATGTCGACATTAGTCAGTGTGCCAGGTGTACAAGTAGTAAAAGTGTGAAGTATTCAAGCTCCGTATGCATGTCGACATTAGTCAGTATAGTAGGTGTACAAGTAGTAAAAGTGTGAAGTATTCAAGCTCCATATGCATGTCGACATTAGTTAGTATGCCAGGTGTACAAGTAGTAAACGTGTGAAGTATTCAAGCTCCGTATGCATGTCGACATTAGTCAGTATAGTAGGTGTACAAGTAGTAAAAGTGTGAAGTATTCAAGCTCCATATGCATGTCGACATTAGTTAGTATGCCAGGTGTACAAGTAGTAAACGTGTGAAGTATTCAAGCTCCGTATGCATGTCGACATTAGTCAGTATAGTAGGTGTACAAGTAGTAAAAGTGTGAAGTATTCAAGCTCCATATGCATGTCGACATTAGTTAGTATGCCAGGTGTACAAGTAGTAAAAGTGTGAAGTATTCAAGCTCCATATGCATGTCGACATTAGTCAGTATAGTAGGTGTACAAGTAGTAAAGGTGTGAAGTATTCAAGCTATGTATGCATGGTGACATTTGTCAGTATGCCAGGTGTACAAGTAGTAAAATGTGAAGTATGCTAGCTCCATATGCATGTCGACATTAGTCAGTATGCCAGGCGTACAAGTAGTAAAAGTGTGAAGTATTCAAGCTCCATATGCATGTCGAAAATTAGTCATTATAGTAGGTTTACAAGAAGTAAAAGTGTGAAGTATGCTAGCTCCGTATGCATGTCGACATTAGTCAGCATGCCAGGTGTACAAGTAGTAAAAGTGTGAAGTATTCAAGCTCCGTATTTATGTCGACATGAGTCATTATACTAGGCGTACAAGAAGTAAAATTGTGAAAAATGACGAGGCGAAGACCTTGTTTGCATTTGATGAGGCCAGTGTTTGTACTTTTTAGTGGGTACGAAAATGCAAGGGCCGAGACGAACGTGTTTGCAGTTAATGTTGGTCAGCAGATGTCGAGGATATTTGTCGATTTCGATGTATAATCGTATTTATTTTACGAGAGGTCAAATAAAAAAAAATATGTGTGAAATGATAAGATTTTCATTCATTAGTGTTTCTCTCTTTCATCTAAAAGCATGAAATAAAAACGATTACTGTCTTTTTTGTCAGCAGTTATGGATTTCGGCTTCAAAAGACTTCCAGCATGTATAAGTGGCTATGATAAAGACGGCCTAGCTTTATATCTGTACATATTTATTGCTGTTAGTACAAAGACTGAGTTCGGTTTTATATCTGTACTTATTTAATGCTGTTAGTACAAAGATTGTGTTCGACTTTATATCTGTACTTATTTAATGCTGTTAGTACTAAGACTGTGTTCGGCTTTATATCTGTACTTATTTAATGCTGTTAGTACTAAGACTGTGTTCGGCTTTATATCTGTACTTATTTAATGCTGTTAGTACAAAGACTGTGTTCGGCTTTATATCTGTACTTATTTAATGCTGTTAGTACAAAGACTGTGTTCGGCTTTATATCTGTACTTATTTAATGCTGTTAGTACAAAGACTGTGTTCGGCTTTATATCTGTACTTATTTAATGCTGTTAGTACAAAGACTGTGTTCGGCTTTATATCTGTACTTATTTAATGCTGTTAGTACTAAGATTGTGTTCGGCTTTATATCTGTACTTATTTAATGCTGTTAGTACAAAGACTGTGTTCGGCTTTATATCTGTACTTATTTAATGCTGTTAGTACAAAGACTGTGTTCGGCTTTATATCTGTACTTATTTAATGCTGTTAGTACAAAGACTGTGTTCGGCTTTATATCTGTACTTATTTAATGCTGTTAGTACAAAGACTGTGTTCGGCTTTATATCTGTACTTATTTAATGCTGTTAGTATAAAGATTGTGTTCGGCTTTATATCTGTACTTATTTAATGCTGTTAGTACAAAGATTGTGTTTGGCTTTATATCTGTACTTATTTAATGCTGTTAGTATAAAGATTGTGTTCGGCTTTATATCTGTACTTATTTAATGCTGTTAGTACAAAGACTGTGTTCGGCTTTATATCTGTACTTATTTAATGCTGTTAGTACAAAGACTGTGTTCGGCTTTATATCTGTACTTATTTAATGCTGTTAGTATAAAGATTGTGTTCGGCTTTATATCTGTACTTATTTAATGCTGTTAGTACAAAGATTGTGTTTGGCTTTATATCTGTACTTATTTAATGCTGTTAGTATAAAGATTGTGTTCGGCTTTATATCTGTACTTATTTAATGCTGTTAGTACAAAGATTGTGTTTGGCTTTATATCTGTACTTATCTAATGATGTTAGTACAAAGACTGTGTTCGGCTTTATATCTGTACTTATTTAATGATGTTAGTATAAAGACTGTTCGGCTTTATATCTGTACTTATTTAATGCTGTTAGTACAAAGATTGTGTTTGGCTTTATATCTGTACTTATTTACTGCTGTTAGTATAAAGATTGTGTTCGGCTTTATATCTGTACTTATTTAATGCTGTTAGTACAAAGACTGTGTTCGGCTTTATATCTGTACTTATTTAATGCTGTAAGTACAAAGACTGTGTTCGGCTTTATATCTGTACTTATTTAATGCTGTTAGTACAAAGATTGTGTTCGGCTTTATATCTGTACTTATTTAATGCTGTTAGTACAAAGACTGTGTTCGGCTTTATATCTGTACTTATTTAATGCTGTTAGTACAAAGACTGTGTTCGGCTTTATATCTGTACTTATTTAATGCTGTTAGTACAAAGACTGTGTTCGGCTTTATATCTGTACTTATTTAATGCTGTTAGTACAAAGACTGTGTTCGGCTTTATATCTGTACTTATTTAATGCTGTTAGTACAAAGATTGTGCTCGGCTTTATATCTGTACTTATTTAATGCTGTTAGTACAAAGATTGTGTTCGGCTTTATATCTGTACTTATTTAATGCTGTTAGTACAAAGATTGTGTTCGGCTTTATATCTGTACTTATTTAATGCTGTTAGTACAAAGATTGTGTTCGGCTATATATCTGTACTTATTTAATGCTGTTAGTACAAAGACGGTGTTCGGATTTATATCTGTACTTATAAAATGCTGTTAGTACAAAGAATGTGTTCGGCTTTATATCTGTACTTATTTAATGCTGTTAGTACAAAGATTGTGTTCGGCTATATATCTGTACTTATTTAATGCTGTTAGTACAAAGACTGTGTTCGGCTTTATATCTGTACTTATTTAATGCTGTTAGTACAAAGATTGTGTTCGGCTTTATATCTGTACTTATTTAATGCTGTTAGTACAAAGACTGTGTTCGGCTTTATATCTGTACTTATTTAATGCTGTTAGTACAAAGATTGTGTTCGGCTTTATATCTGTACTTATTTAATGCTGTTAGTACAAAGACTGTGTTCGGCTTTATATCTGTACTTATTTAATGCTGTTAGTACAAAGATTGTGTTCGGCTTTATATCTGTACTTATTTAATGCTGTTAGTACAAAGACTGTGTTCGGCTTTATATCTGTACTTATTTAATGCTGTAAGTATAAAGACTGCTGGATACCAGATTTAATGTTAATACACTTATGATCATACGAGCTTGAAATTTACGTCCTTGCTCTGAACGCGTTCTCTCCATGGCGCCTTAAATGTCGGACGTCCTAGATCTTTCTGGTTTAATCTATAATAATTAGATATGCTCCCATAGTAATGGATTTTAGCGAGAATATACACAGGGCAATAGTCATCTGCACAGAGACCAGCAGGCGCCCGAAGTTTATAACGGATTGTTGGTTTTCTGGATACTATTGCTCTTACAGTTATTTATTTGGAAATATAATCTATGAGCCGTATAGTTGTCTAAGCTGTCCGTGATTGCATCAAATCATCTACATGTTTAAACAACGAAATAAATAAGTTATAAACAACGAGCGAGGGGAAATAATACTAAACTGTCTGTCGAGGTACGGGAGGCCCACGGTTCGACCCCGGGTAGTAACATACCAAAGTCGTTAAAATGGTAGTGGTAAACTTCCATTGCTAACGCTCAAGCAAATAAAACGGTAGTTTCACGAGTGGTTGGCAGGGTGTCAATTTAATGTGAATGGATGTGGTATTATGTCAGGTGTTCACAGCATGCTATACACAATGAAAGCAGCACTATATCTGCTTCAAGTGGACACCGTCTCTAGATAACTAAAATACTGTTGGTAGGACGATAAACCCAATAAACAAACAAACAATAAACTGTTTCTTTACTTGCCCACCACCCACATATTGACCAATGTTCAATACCTTTGTTTTTCCCACCCTTTACTGTACTTATTAATATTGAAAAGTATTATTATGTAGTTATTCTGCATCATCAATCACCAGACCATGTCCTTTATCCCCATATATATCAGTCATTGCTTTATTTTGATTAAGATATAAATTACTACTGTTGAAATAAAATTCGCAATTTCGCAAGAAGAAACAATGAATTCGAATATTATTTATTTTAACTATGTTATTGGTTGTTGATGAATTTAATTTTAGAATCGGACTTCAGTTGCTGTATCGTTCATAATTGGTTCTATTTTTGTTTGTGTTAAATTATTTATTTTGTCACATGTACACGTAGTCATCTATTGCAACGTATAGTAATGTTCTAACTTCTTTTTAAAGGAAACAAACACGATAACACCGTCTTAAGACAATCCGTTCCATTTCTAATTTTATACAAATGCAGTTTATATTATCAGATGAATTGATATTAAATATTGATATTGAAAGTGACTAACGCCTTTTTGAAAGATACTATTATTATAACTACAGCCTTACATGGTGCTACAGGTTCCGGTCGGCTGCCACACTGTACCTCTGGGAATGCTTGACACTTATTGTCTTGTGTCGAGTACAACAGAGGGTACACACACTCGTGCAGCTCGTGGTTCGTGTCTTCACGGCCACACAAGTAGAACTGCGCACAACTGGCGGCGCTTGGCACAATTTGATCAGTCCTGTCACTACATATAGCATCAAGAATCTCTGGAAATGTGTCAAACACGATTCTACAAAGTTAAGTTTAACAACAGGAAATGGAAAAGTTCAAAGTATTTATATAAAGATTATCTAATGTATAAAAAGGCAGGCGATTATAGATTAGTCACTGGTATATGTAAGTATGTTAGTGCCTGCAATCACTGTTTTATTCTAAGTAAATACGCTAATTAAGCTGATTTTCAAAGCTAAGTTTAAAAACATGTTACTGCCAAACGTTTTAACAATAGATGTACAATAAAATTTGTACAGTACGAAAACGGGAAAGTTCCGAATTATTAAACGATAAAAAATCTAACAAAAAGGTTCATAAAATGAAACAAGGCTTTAATTAATGTCATGGGAAAAAAAGGCGTTAAAATATACCGTGTAATATATCTTAAATCATATTTACACGAAAGGTGGAAAAGGGCATAATTCATCAAACTGGTCATTTTGTTAACTAAGATGTTATAATACATGTTATGTCACACAGTCTGGGGTAAGTTGTTTACAGAGATATGTAGCCTGCTAGGATCCATATGCATGTTTGAAATGTGCAAGATGAAATCTGACTTAACTAAAATATTTAGAGTGCCTTTAAAATATGCAGAAGATGTAAATTCCTTTTTGATAGATAAACTGATAGATAAGGACTTGTTACTGAAAACGTTTAATGTGATAATATAAACTTAATTGTTTGATCTGAACAGGGCAAACGTCTAAATGACATGCATCAGAAGTTGTACTTTGCATCCTTTTACACAAACAAGCGCACATTTACTAACATCAGTTTCAACATTCTGACTTCACATCAAAGCAATGAGTCGTTTGACGTAAAAAGAACCTCTGACTTTAATTTTCTACAAACCGATCGTAATTACTTTGTATTGAATTTAGTCTATTTACCCGGATCTGACGGATCCTTGCAGGTTTTTGTTTGCGGGCTGAATACTGAGACCCCAGGGCACTTCCATTCATGTAACACTGTCTGGTCCTTGCATTCTACAAAGAAGCCTATCAAATCCTTTTCGGATGCGGGATACAATCCGTCTAGCTTTCCGGCGCAGGATATAGACAGTTCGGATGCACTGCTACGTTTTGCCCTGGTGTCGGCCACATAGCTGACAACTCGTGCAGCAGGTTTCAGAAGGCGAGAAGAGGAGGAACAACGCATGCAGTCGACACCGATGCACTGATACAACTCGTAGTCACCTGTTATACAATGTGTTAAATTAAAGTTAAAATAAACACAGTTCATACAAATTTCATAACTACAAAACAAATATGTATTTAAACGTTGTGTCCAGCAGTATGCCCTATAAATGCAACACCCTACCACTGTTTTGTGGAATTTGTGCATAATTCCTGCATTAACTTATACTTTAGTTTAAGTGAAGGCTGTTTATAAGATACCCGAATTATTAAATAGTACACATAGCGAAATTGGCTAAAAATAGATATCGACGTCAGCGCTAATAATTCGGTTGATGGTAGAATGTTATCGCAAAAGGAGGTGGTCACGAGGTCTTCTTAATTTAAAAAAGCCAACTGTGCAGCGTGGCTCAGATAGGAAGTACACATTTGTTATGATGAATAGGTGTCATGCTTTATTTTTCACAGGGCTGTACGGTACTAACAGACATCATTTCGCGGGAGCTTTTCAGGTAACTTATTAGGTTGCACAAGAGAGTAACAATGGCCACGAATTGACAAATACCACATTTAGCAGTCATTTTAGTGCCTTACAGTAAGCTTGTGCTTGTGTCCAAGACCTTCAGGTGACACATGGCACCATTACACCTTTACAATGTCAAAACCTCCATGGTTGACTAAATATTTCGTTTAACGTATGATCCAACAAAACAATACCATGAATAAATGAATAACAAACGAGAATTTGTATTCGCGTCCCAATCGGAACACCTAGGATAATTCACGAATCATTTCACGGATGTTTGTAAGCAGTCAG
The DNA here is from genome assembly GCA_007844125.1 of Sinonovacula constricta. NCBI lineage: Eukaryota > Metazoa > Mollusca > Bivalvia > Cardiida > Solecurtidae > Sinonovacula > Sinonovacula constricta. Next base: position 28,308,737 of record CM017560.1, on the reverse strand, counting down.
ATCACCTTGGCCATTTCCTTAAATGGATCTACTTTTGTGACAGGCGTCAAAACAAAGATGGCAGTTCGGATAACACCTCATTACAGTACGATGCCTTTAAAACGTCAATGTGTGGCGGCTTCATATTTAAATAATCCAATTTTACTTTACCCAGCTTAACAAACACACAGCTGTCAAACGACGGCATTGTTAATTATGTTTTTACGAACTACATTTAAGGCATATTCTTCTTCCGACTTCCGGCGAACAAAATGATCATGAATTCAGCAAGTATCGTTGCGCCAGATATAACCGAGGGATGATTGTCCCGAGGACGGAATTACCCGATCGTTCACGTCTATTGTCGAGGGGTAATTAGCGAAGACTTGTAACTTATTGAATCCCGGTCGAGGAGAAAGCTTTCATACAGTAAGATACTACTGTCGCGGTGCGATTACGTTTATATAGTACCGCAAAGAGTATGAAATAACTACAGCGACAAAAACAACAACAATCCAAAGATAAAAACAACAACCATTAAGCCTTACAGAAGGTCAGTGCCGGTGTCCTTGTGCCACAGTTGACGAGACTCCGGTCACTACACCTGTGTCCCAGCTCGTCATACAGGTAGGGGTAGGGACACTCCTCTCTGTAGTGGCCCAGGAGGGTCTGTTCCGTCTGGCACGAGTAGTACTGGGCACAGTTTCCGGCCACCGCCATCTGACCGTTCGGGTTCGAGGCGCAAAACGCAACGACTGGATCCGTTACAGAAGCTGCATGAAAAAGGTAAAGGAAACATTTTTTTTTAATTATAATATTATTTAATATAATAATAATTATTCTAAATAAAAAAAAATCTAAAATATATATAAGTTCTACGTAAAAATAAACAGACCCACCATAACATTTACAATTTATTAAAAACGAAGAGCAGCTTACACTGTCTTAAAAAGAAACAGTGTTGAAGAAAAAATTAAACGCTAATGACCAATTTAAACAAACGGGCAGCATTCTTCGATCGACAGATTAGCTAATTAGTTTACTCGTGGTCATCAACACGCTAAATGTGAAGGCATGTGTTTTAGGCAAGAAGCTGTTGTAATGATTTACACAATCAGACAAACCGTTGACAAACTTCAAAATTAGACACCGCTTTATTAGATACGAAATAGAATGTATTTGGATTTAAACTTTCAGTAAAATGTTTTATCCTTAAAGCAACCGATGTATAAATGGTGTTTTTACGGACGTTGAACAAATGCCTTAACTGCTTGTATACACTAAAATTTTCGATCGTAGCAAATTACCTTGGTTACATGACCTAGTGGAAGGATCGAACACTCCACTGTCACACTGTGATTGCTGGACAGTCCGTCCCTGGCCACACGTGATATACTTAGCACTGTTCGGGGCCAGAGGGTCCGGGTTCAAGCCATCCGGCAGACCTTTGCAGCTAGGGAGACGCTGTTCGCACGGTACACAGGTGAAATCTCCGCGGGTGCATTGGTTCTGTGAATACTCGCCTAGAAGCAGTCGGTTAAAGGGGTTAAATTCGCGACTGCTAGACAACTTGCTTAATAGGTAATAAGTAATACCAAGTTATAGTCTACTTTCAAGCTACTGCTCGTTCAGCCGACTTTACAGTTTACCCCCTGGTCATTGGGTATATTCGTCAATCCCATGCTATGGCAGCCGACACATGGCGCTGGGAAGTCAAATTACTGACTCGAATAACCCTCGCAGGTACCCATTTATACACCTAGGTGAAGTGCAACAATTCGAGGTAAATTTCTTGCTCAAGAAAATTAGCGTTGACCTGACCGGGGTCCGAACCACGGACCCCTTGATCCGGAGTCGTGCGTCCTACCACTGGACTATTCTGCTCCTCTAGAAGTTGTAAATCGATCTAAAACCTCGTTCAGTGTTACGTTTTTCAATTGTTAATCCCTACCTTAAAGATAAACATTACTTTTACCGATATATGCAGTTCGAAAAGAACCGTTCTCTAATTTCAACTAGTTGAAACGATCGACAACCTGTCACTTCAGGCTGAAAAATTTGCAGGTTTTGAGTATTTTCTTGCATACGGGAAAACACAATAAATACCACATTTAAAGTTACTCCTCCAAACAATACATTACATTCACACATGGTGTCATATATGTATATATTCCTCTTTGGTCTGTTTATAAACTTTACATGCGTGTTTCATACGTGTAAAACACATTTCGATTTAAGTTCGTAGACCTTTGCTATAAGCCAATACGTACATGGTATCAACTATTCTCTAAACTGGTATAAAAATAGTGGGAACTATGGTATACAACGATACGTACATGTTATCAACTATTTATACACCGGTACGTAAATGTGAGAACAATTCTATAAACTGGTATTAATATAGTGGGAACTATTGTATACACCTGTAGGAACGTGGTATCAACTATTCTACACACCGGTACGTACATGGTATCATCTATTCTATACACCGGTACGTACATGGTATCAACTATTATATAAACGATCATAAACATAGTGGGATATATTGTATACACCGGCAGGTACAAGGTAGAACTATTGCACTATTCTATAAACTGGCAAGTAATGGTATTAAATATTCTATTCACCGGAACTTACATTGTGTACAATATTCTATACACCGGAACGTATATTGCGTACACTATTCTATATACAGATACATACATACAGTGAACAATTAGACAAACCATTCTACAAACGGGTAAACCAGTACATATATGCTGTGATTATTTTGTAATTCAGAACATTCTTCTTAAGAGGTATTCTCTCATTGTGTGTACAATTAGTTTGAAATATTCCACAAACCGGTTTGTTCACCGTGTTAAAATATATCACAAGCCGGTTCATGCATGGTGTGGAATATTCCACACACTGGTTCATGCATGGTGTGGAATATTCCACAAACCGGCACAGAGAGGGAGTGAATGGTCTAAAACCACTGCGAACATTTCTTAAATTAACCTGTACATTCAATGTGTGATTTTATTTAAAAGCCACAAGAGACATTGTGCGATGGCGATTGCTTATCGGTATATACATAGTGCGATGGCTTTTGCTAAACGGTACATACATAGTGCGATGGCTTTTGCTAATCGGTACATACAAAGTGCGATGGCTTTTGCTAATCGGTACATACATAGTGCGATGGCTTTTGCTAACCGGTACATACATAGTGTAATGTTTTGAATTAACCGGTACATCCATGGTGTAATGTTTTGAATTAACCGGTACATCCATGGTGTAATGTCTTGAATTAACCGGTACATACATTGTTGGCTGGCTTTAATAAACCGATACTTACATGGTATGGTGGCTTTTATTAGCCGCACATACATGGTGTGATGGCAATAATTAACCAGTACTTACACAGTGTGATTGTGATAGCTCTAATTTAATGTTATACATACCTGGTTTTATGATTTTTGTTAACCGGTATATACATGGTGTTATGGCTTTAATTAAGCGGTACATACATTGTGAGTTGACTTTTATTAATCGGTACATGCATTGTGAATTGACTTTAATTAACAGGTACATACATTGTTAGTTGACTTTTATTAATCGGTACATGCATTGTGAATTGACTTTAATTAACGCCGGTACATACATGGTGTGATGGGTTCCGTCTTCTGTCCACATTGCACCCCTGTGAACCATTTGCAGACATTCTCTGTGGTGGAATAGAGTTGTGGATAGGGACACTCATGGAGAGGGTTGTCGTTGTAGCTTTGCGACATGCCGCACGTGTGGTACTGGGCACAGTTGTATACGCTGGGGATGTTCCGACCGGGGTTGGCATTACAGTACGTGTCAATTATGGCTGCAGGAGGGAATGATGCGGGTCAAGGAAATTTCGTCAGATCACAGGTTAAGAAGGAAATAATCAATCTCTAGATTCCATAAAACAATAACAACGATTATTGATAAATGTTTTGAAAGTTTTCACAGACATATACTGTCCTTGTACAATGGGCGTCGTCTTCTAATTGATAATACTTTAAATTTATACAGCAGCCTTCAAATGAGTTATTGCTGTTTTTGTGGGCAAAAATAACCAATGCTTCCTTTTCGAAGCACGTGTAAACTAGAAATGCGCCAAATAAACATGACTGTCCTAAATTTTGGTTGAATTCTAAGAAAGGTCCCTCATTTTGAATATATTAAGCGGATAGTAAAGTCAGTCAAATATGACATGAAATTTTGTAATATACATTATACTCATAAATAAAACATGAATTCAATTAAAATATTTCACACAAATATTGGAGACACAAACGGCCTATTCTATCTAGATTTTTTAAGAGAATGTAAAAACCCTAAGTTTTCAGTATTGACCTGAAAAATTCATTTTCTGACCTTGAACATTATTAGATATTTAATATTTGTAAAATAAAGGTATTGTATTGCAATCTTTTGTACGCAGAATAGTTTTGCCTATGGTGTAAGTTAGAATTGTCTTTCGTTGACCCATCGACATGCCACTTTATCATTCTTCGAATGCCGGTTGGCATAAAACAATTGAACATTTAACGTTTAGTAAAATGTTATATTCTTTAAAGGCTATACAAATATCGCCAATGACCAACCTGGATGCGCAGGGTCGGTGCAGACCAGCCGGAACGGGTCTAGGATCTTGTCCACAATACAGATTCCTTCCTCGATAAACTGACCATTATCACACACTATATAAAACTCCGTTAGGTTTCGGCCGGGGTAAACATTTAACCCGTCCGGTTTCCCGACACAAGACGGTCCCGCTGCAGGCGGTGTTGTGGTGACAGCAGGAGTGTGCGGATGGGCGTGCGTAGTGTGAGCGGGAGCTTGGGTAAACTGACCGTTACAGTGTCGACAACCGAATCCTAGACAGGTATACAGCTCGTAGTCACCTGTAAGGCATTTAAAAGATAAGATTGTAGCCGAAATGATTCCAGTTTATCGGGGGAGTAGAACCCTACCACTCCACTTAAAAAAAGAAAGCAGATGGTCATCACCTTTAAATGATATAATGAACTCTGATTTTTAACAAATATAGTCATGGCTTACCGAGTAAGTGGTATAAACATAATTACCCGGTTGTACCAAACATGAATAATAGACTTACCTGTTATACAACTTGAATGTATGTAAACATACTGGCCTTCAAATGATTGTGTTAAATCTAGGAATTAAGAAGTCGTCCTACATTTGTAGCCAGTCAGAAGCTATGAAAATTCAACTTCCTCAGCGGTTCATTTCAATAGAACTCCTTTCCATTTTCTATTTTACAACGAACAAAATAGATCGATATATTTTACTAAGTTGCATAATTTTCAACTGCGCATGTGCAACAAACCACGACAGTTTTGTGGGGCGGATTACTTGTCTTTAGGTAGAACAGTTAGAAGTGAGGCGGGGACTTCTAAGTCGGATAGAATCTATTTAGACGTTACAATAAATTTCATGGAAATTCTTTCTAACCTTGACAAAAGTTAAATATACATGTCTGTCCATGGACTTTTAAACACAATATTCGCCATCCAATGCTTCTCATACAAGGCCATGCATATTACAATCCTGCTAATTCAAACTTAGAGCTACACAACCCTAGCAACAACAACAACAACCTTTATTGACATATCAGCACATTCTCGCGCCACTGGTCATACAGAGTATTTTACATAAACTGGTCATTTAGATATAAACGATCCACAATAGTATAAACAGTTACTTTAAATTTTACATACCGATTATTGATACAGTCAGAATATATGTACTATGCAATCATTAAAGAAAGTGAATCGCAACATTATAAATACACATTATCAAAACCTTACTAGCAGTGTTTAAGTGTTTTGATTTATCGTGCTTACACTCAGTGGGCGGGACTGGTCTCTGTTCACAGTGGGCCTGGGCCCGGTCCGTACACTGGTCTGTGACGTCATCAAAGACCTGCGGATACGGACACTCCATTCTATAGTGGCCAAGCTGTGTGAACTCCGTACGGCACGAGTAGTACTGGGCACAATTGTTCGGTATAGTGAGAACAGCGCTGGGATTTACTGAACAAAAGTCCCGGATCACGTCTGAAATACAGAAATGAAGTCGCTGTGCTGTTTGAAGTAGTTAGTAAAATGAAAGTAAATAAAAATGCAATGCTGGTTATTTTTCAAACAATATGGAAATGGTGATCCATAAAAAGAAGCAAATAATATAACACTCGTTGAGTTTAAGTGACAATTAAGTTGGTATTTTATGGAAAAATCATACAAATATTAATTTCGCTCGATCAATTAAGAAGGATCAGAATTGCATACGTAAATGAAATTCAGTAAGGATACCCATAAAATGATACAATATATCGGTTTTGTTCCTTGCGATGTCACACGAGGTCTGTGCATAGCTAGTTACCTCCACTTCCTGTGGGTGCATTGCATTGTCTGGATACAACGTCAAACGTCTGTCCAGAACTGCAAATCTCCACGGCAATGGTACGGTTACCCTGGCAACGGACATACGAAGACGGCGTCCCTGGATATGGCTGATTTCCGTCCATCTTGCCGACACACGAGACAAATCTGTCCGGACACGGGATACAAGCACCACCATGGCACTGATTGGCGTAATAATCACCTGTAGCGCAGATATTGTGACCTCTTTATTTCATTAAATATAGGTTGTTGAAGGTTGTATCCGAGAGTTCGTCTATATCTTATACATGTTACAAAATCTTACACCTGTTCTTGGAAATTGTGCATTATTGCTGCAAAAACTAATAATAATATTTGAGTAAAGGCTGTTTATAAAATTACTTCAATTGTCAGACAATAAAAACCATGAAATATTTCGCATTAAATGTCCATTACATTGTATTTCCAAATCTATAAATAATCACAATGGGTATTTCGGCTAAAAATAGATATCGACTTCAGCAATGATTACATCGACTATAATGAAACGTAATCTCAAAAATAAGTGGTCACTGCTTTTCTTTGTTTCAAAAAAGGTAACTGTGCAGTTTGGCTCGAAAAGAATATACATCTTCGTAATGACAAATGTGGTGTTATGGTATTCTTTTCACTTGAAAGTAGGACACCAGTAAGCAGCATTTTGCGGGTCTTTTTAAGTTATAATAACTGATTTACCTGCATGAGACTAGAATGGTCCAAACTGTCGGATACCGCCTCAAAGGTATTTAATAATAACCAATAGTTTTCCTTTCTCTATAACATTTTTTAACTATCTGTGGCTTAAAAAATACTAGAAAACTAACGGATTGGTTGATACATTTAGAAACTGTTAATATTTTGGCCATTGAAAAAAAAAACGATTGAAGAGACAGACATAACTGAAGCAAAAAATAGAAAACAACTTATTTTATAGGATCAAAATCCGGGATGTCTTGTGTGGCTGTTCTGTGCTCAAATGACAGCGCCATATACTATTTTATATACTACCTTTTAAACATATTTGTTTCGCTAGAAATTAAATTTTATTTTTATGTTGTTGTTGTTTTAATTTATATCACCTTTCCTTTAATAATAAAAACGTACACTGTGAATATAATTTAATTTTAGCATATAAGTTATTGTTTTCAATCGTGAAAATTGAATGCATTAGTTTTTTATCATCGTCATTATCATCAACATCACTAGCACAACCATCATCATCATCGGATTCATTGCATCATGGTAATAACAGTAAATGTATCAATTATACAAACACGATTTGCCAATTTTAGTTGTGGTTCTCATAAAAATAACCATGTTGCATTAAGACACCACTTGTATAAAAAGACCAGTTAAGTCCTGTGCCGTGGGTGGTCTTATTCTATTTTGCATGTCACATGATACAATGTTTACATACAGCTTCCATAATAAACCATGCTATAACAGGGGTTCAACAGGCGTTTTAAAGTTCTTTAATTTTGAAAACAAACATCCTGCTCTTCAGCAATACTTCTGAATCAATTGTTTGGTACCAATAATCTTGTTCTCGTGTCATTGTTTAGAGTTTTAGTGTTATTATTTTCAAACTAAGTATTGTGTTGAATTAAAGTCTCGCAGATATCATTATATCTGGTAACTGTTCGTAAAATAATTCAGACAATCAGTTTTAAAGTTGCACAATTGAGTTATAATGGCTAACTGGTTATCCAGCGTATTGTGATTTAGTTTAAAACTTTTATGAGAACATGTACTTACTTCTATAAATGATTGCACGTAGTCGAGATCTAATGCAAAAAATGCATAATTTCCCCATACGCTATTTAACTTACATGGTGCCTGAGGCTCGTATTTGGTACCGCAGTTCACTGAACCATAGTCGCTGCATGTCCTGAGAATAGGGTGAAATAGCGTCGGATAGTGGCACTCCTTGACGACGATGTGGGAGGTGGTGTAGATGTCGTGGCAGTCATAGAACTGGGCACAGTTATCTGGATGAGGAATCACCTCCGTGGGGTGCTGCTGACAATACGACTGGGGAGATCCTTAAACAGTTTTTGATTCGAAATAAAAAGTTTTAAAACTTGAAGAATGTGCCTAAAATGACTCAATTTTAAGGATTCGATACACTTAATCTCTCTACTAACGTCGTAGGCAAACTGTTACGAACGCGTCTAGTTTTAAAGACAAATGCTCGGTCTGTTACTAACAGAATTAAACAAAATAACAAAGACAACAACAGTTCATGTTTACGAGCGTATGTGTCGATGATAATATAACATAATAAAATAGTTCGGAAGAACCTTAATTCCACTTTCCTTCCTTAACGTAGTGTGTCCACGCACCCAAAAGAATTTTGTCTCGAATACAATTCGTCCCCAAAGGCCATGCGAAGGACAAGGAAAAAAATTAATTAACAAAGGTAGATTCACTCTTCCTTTCCAGTGTAATTCTGTTTATCATATGGGATACATATGCAAAGCTGTAAGGAAATCTCAGCAGTGATTAGATCTATATTTTCTCCGGACAAGCAAGTTGGATGGGCTGGACAGACGCGAGATAAACTATATGCTCTTCTTTCTGGGAGAATAATTAAAGATAACACATAAGTACTGACACCTAACATATCATGGACAAAATAGGTCGGCATCAGTCTTTTTATCATAATTTTTGAATTATTGAATTGAAACGATAAATTTAATGTTACTGTCGTTTGAAAAGCCACAACATTAGTAAATTGCTAAACAAAACAGACAAAAAAACAAAACAACAACAACAAAACACGACATGAAAATTTCGGAATTACCTCAATGGAATTGGAAGGTTATTGATATCATATCATTGATATGATTACTCTTAGCAGCAATCGTTAAGTTGCATAACATAAATGTTACACCAAATCGTCTTTTAATTCATGGATTTTTCATTGTGTGTCTCTTTTTTTGTTAAATATGTGGCCATTATTCTCATTAGGCAGAGACATGGAGTCAGTAAAAAAAATGACAAAGTTTGTATACATAAAACATGGTTAAGCGATTGTTTACTCTATGTCGGTAAAACGCCATTTTGTTAGACAATTATCACACGTTCTTGATACACACAGATCTTTCATTAACGTGTTTACATTTTGCCGGACAAACACAGTGCAGGGCGACCTAGCTGTTCCATAATTTTGGGATTTACCTCAATAACGTCCCTGCTCAAAACGGGAAGTGGTACTAATGTTGGGCGGTGAAACTCCGTGCTGTGCAGCGTACACAGGCCGTTAGAAAACGTACACAGGAGGACAAACACTTTTATGCATGTCAATTTGCTTACCAGGCTGGCTGGTTGGGCGGGCTGTCGTGGACGGAAGCGCAGCACAACGCCTTGAAAATACATCAAATATTCCCGCGGGACATGTAGCGACGTTGGTAGTGCGTCCCAAGAAGCAGGTAAAATATCGGGACTGGGTCAGATCTCCCGGAAAGGAATGGTTCCCGTCGCTGAGGTTCTCACAGGACGGCAGGCGCTGTGGACAAGGCGTGCAAGCCGGGTCCATGGCACCGCACTGATTTTGCTCGTAGTCGCCTGAAAGTGTAGGATTTAATCTGGCCAATGTATATGTAGTATTTGTGATAAAGGTGTAAAACCTTCCGCAGTTCAATAGTCCATGGTTCAAATACTGCTAAATCTAGAGTTATCCCATGCATTTGTCAATTCCATACGTAGTTTTCTATCATTTCTACGGACTAAATGTGTTTAACAAGAAAAACGTCGATGCAAAGCATCAAAGGCGACGCAAACGATTAAAACAAACTAAAAAGAAATTGTAACATACATTTTAAAACTTAATTTCTTGTGGTATCCGACAGTTTTCTTTATTCAAATTAAAGTAAAGTAAATAAATAAATAAATACTATTTATTTATTTATAAATAAATAAATAAATAAATAAAATAGAACTATGACCCGTATTTTATCAGGCTTATGAAAGCCCGCAAAAAAAACTTTCCCCATGTGCAAATTTCAGTGAGTATTCCATATACATTGTATAGGCGTCGCGCACTAGCGCGTCGCCAGCTACTGGTAGGATTATAAGCAAATAGTATATGACTGGTCAAGTTCGATTTTAGTTTCGATCAACTTATAAAAACTAAGGTTCCCTTTCTGCTCGCATTCTAGTGCGAATCATCAATGTTATTACTTTTAGAAATCTATAAATATTTTTAATTCATACTTAGTGTGCAAATAATGAAATGTTATTGTGTCTGGTGGATATGTAGATATGCCTGTCTATAGCATTAATTTCAATGGGAAAGCAACCACGTATGTTACACTTAGTCCATGTTCCCGTCATAGGCGGCATTTTCTTTTATAATGTTCAAGAAAAAGAACATCAACAAAGTATTTAATGTTAAGACTATCGTTGGTCACTCAGTATCATCTGGCGATTGGTGACAGAACACTTGGTCATGAAAAAAAGGTTTCAAAACTCAGGATCTGCTGCAGGCTGATGACTTTGTGTCGATGGTAGACTCTACATTCGTGTAACAAACTAAGATAGTTGCATGGAAGAATTCTTTGGAATGCAAAGGTTTAAAGGGAAATGCTTGAATGAAAAATGTGTTAGAGAACATGATGCGCACAGACAGGTAACAAAATCTGTTCATATCCGTGTGTGGAGTTTAATTGTTTTACTACCTGTGATATACATTGAACACAGGAGGGGGTGCTGATTCAGCAGCAACAGTCCATGGCAGAAACCATTAGCACATTAGCATAAATTCACCATTTCCTTGCTTAAAACTCTTTATGGCGGGGAAGGTATTATGTAAATGGGGGTATGTATATAAATCTTAATGGTATTTCAAGCATGTAAAAGGGTTATGATGCCGCTCACGTCCATAGATAAGCAACTGGCTAATCAGCGAAGACATTGGCTGATGCGTATCGACTGCTAATTGCTGTCTGCGTTACCGTAACCTCCGACAACTTAAAGGCATCTCAAAACCCTTATATAAGTGACCCCCCCCCCCATTTATTGCCCAACCCAGCATGTGAGGGCATCTGTTTTCTGATAAGCCAGGCTGCCACAGTCTGTAACGATGTGTCTGTCACACAGGTATTGTTCAAGATCCAAGTGTATGTATGCTGTATCTGGGGGTTGAACATAGTCATTGGTATATTCACAACTGTTTCCTTTACAAACTGTGAATGACTATGTTTAACCCCCAGATATAGCATACATATCAATTTTGACCTTCAAGTGTGACCTTGAACTTAAGCCGGCACAAAGGTAACATGGGTTCTGCACATAACCTTGTTGAGTTGAACATTTGAGTTAAGTTTGAAGAAAATTCTTCCATTAGTATAGGAATAATAGAGCGGACACAACATATTGTCTAATACTTGATTGTATGTAAATTTGAAGACTTAAAAGGGGCATAACTTTGTCAAAATGCAATACAGAGTTATGAAACTTGACCTGCATATCCTAATTGTGACACTTCATATATATTCTAAGTTTAAGGAAAAGTGTGACCTTGACCGTAATTCGGCAAAAGAGTAACATGGGTTCTGCACATCCCCTTGTTGAGGTGAACATGTGAGCCAAGATTAAAGAAAATCTTTCAATTAGTGTAGGACTTACAGAGCGGACACTACATAATGTCTAATATTTGATTGTTTGATATTTGACCTTCAATTGTGACCTTGACCTTGAGCTGACACATGGGCAACATAGGTTCTGCACATCCCTTCGTTGAGGTGAACATTTCAGCCAAGTTTGAAGAAAATCCTTCTATTGGTATAGGATTTATAGAGCGGACACGATCATGGAGACGGACGGACCGACCGACGGACGGACGGACAAAGCGAATCCATTATAGCCCCCCCCACTCACCCCCTACACACACATTTTGTGGTGGGGGTATAATAAGAAAAATGACCAATCACAGGTCAAACGATCAAATCACAGGTCAACTCTGATTTGTTTCCTATTCACTCCTTATATAATAATGACTCTTTCTTGAGATACGTTAAGCCAATAGACGGGGGCATCACATTTCTAGTTTGATATTATATACTCTACGATATTAACTATCGTTTATTGAGAAGCGTGACTGTGAAATTAACATGTCAGACGCTTGTCAATCACAATGCAACACACCTGTACTCTAAGAAAGAAGCCATATTTTGTCCAATTTTTATGCACTTTTAAGTGACGAGTTACCTACGTTTTATACAAAATGCACATTCAGGATCAGCATGAATTGTGCCAATAAAGCGCTGTAAGGGGTTTTTAATAAGAATGCCAGATTTCTTTACTAACAAAATATAACAAACCACAATTTCATTTTGACTTGTACACAGGTTATCTTCATAATGAATCAAGCGTGTAACTACAAAAGACAGACAGTACATGCTCATAATGATTCACTTTTCCACCAATAAAAGTGACTTACATGGCGCCTTGTATTCTGGTCTGTTATGACAGGAGACCGTCTGAAAATCTTGGCACCGGCCGGTGATCTCAGAGAACAGTTGCGGGTAGGTACACTCTATCATGTACGGTGGCTGGCGGCGAGTACAGTCATAGTACTGACCACAGTGGCTCGGGTTGGCGACCACACGGCCCTGGTTGTAGGCGCACACGGTGGCGAGTGGGTCTATTATAATATAGGGTCATGCTGATTTCTGTCGTTTGTTCCGTGTAAATTTGCTAACATTAATCAAGACAATTAGAACTGAAAAGACTAGTTCGAAGTTGAAGATTTATTTCGATTATTGTGCATGTATATTTGAGAGCTGAATTCATTATATAATCGTCAATATGGAACAACAACAACACAAAACTAACTACAACAACAAAAATAACGACTCCATATAGCTTATTAAATGTACAGAAAGTTTACAAAACAACGACTTTTGCGAAATGCAACTTAAATGCTTTTCTATATATACTTTCTGTAATGCAATACAAAAAAGTACACAGCCGTGTGGTATGTAGTGTTAAGATAGAACGTTACATTTGTTATTTATACTTACTAAAAGTGGTGGTGGATGGTGTGGTAAAGGTCTGGAGGATATAAGATGGTCTGGTGGTGGTGACCGCTGGGCTACAGGCAAACATCCCGAAGGTACACGGCTCATAATGCATCGTCCGGTTAGCCAGACATGTCACCAAGTATCTATGGGAAACAGTAATAGCACAGCTTAAATGAATCTTGCGGTTAGTCAGACATGTCACCAAGTTTCTGCGGGAAACAGTTATAGCACAGCTTAAATGAATCTTGCGGTTAGCCAGACATGTCACCAAGTTTCTATGGGAAACAGTAATAGCACAGCTTAAATGAATCTTGCGGTTAGCCAGACATGTCACCAAGTTTCTGCGGGAAACAGTAATAGCACAGCTTAAATGAATCTTGCGGTTAGTCAGACATGTCACCAAGTTTCTATGGGAAACAGTAATAGCACAGCTTAAATGAATCTTGCGGTTAGTCAGACATGTCACCAAGTTTCTATGGGAAACAGTAATAGCACAGCTTAAATGAATCTTGCGGTTAGTCAGACATGTCACCAAGTTTCTATGGGAAACAGTAATAGCACAGCTTAAATGAATCTTGCGGTTAGCCAGACATGTCACCAAGTTTCTATGGGAAACAGTAATAGCACAGCTTAAATGAATCTTGCGGTTAGCCAGACATGTCACCAAGTTTCTGCGGGAAACAGTAATAGCACAGCTTAAATGAATCTTGCGGTTAGTCAGACATGTCACCAAGTTTCTATGGGAAACAGTAATAACACAGCTTAAATGAATCTTGCGGTTAGCCAGACATGTCACCAAGTTTCTATGGGAAACAGTAATAGCACAGCTTAATTGAATCTTGCGGTTAGCCAGACATGTCACCAAGTTTCTATGGGAAACAGTAATAGCACAGCTTAAATGAATCTTGCGGTTAGCCAGACATGTCACCAAGTTTCTGCGGGAAACAGTAATAGCACAGCTTAAATGAATCTTGCGGTTAGCCAGACATGTCACCAAGTTTCTATGGGAAACAGAAAAAGCAAGGCTTAAATGAATTTTGCGGTTAGCCAAACAAGTCACCAAGTATCTATGGGAAACAGTAATAGCACAGCTTAAATGAATCTTGCGGTTAGTCAGACATGTCACAAAGTATCTATGGGAAACAGTAATAGCACAGCTTAATTGAATCTTGCGGTTAGTCAAACATGTCACCAAGTTTCTATGGGAAACAGTAAAAGCACAGCTTAATTGAATCTTGCGGTTAGCCAGACAAGTCACCAAGTATCTATGGGAAACAATAATAGCACAGCTTAAATGAATCCGGCGGTTAGTCAGACATGTCACAAAGTATCTATGGGAAACAGTTATAGCACAGCTTAATTGAATCTTGCGGTAAGCCAGACAAGTCACCAAGTATCTATGGTAAACAGTAATAGCACAGCTTAAATGAATCTTGCGCTTAGTCAGACATCTCACAAAGTATCTATGGGAAACAGTTATAGCACAGCTTAATTGAATCGTGTGGTTAGTCAGAAAAGTCACCAGGTAATCACTGGATACAAATATAAACACGGCTCATTACGCAGCGTGCTGTTAGGCAAGTCACCAATAATCTACTGGATAAAATGATAAACACAACTTAACAAAATTCACCTAAAACTTTTGAATTAAATTATAAACACGGCTAAAAGTACAGCGTGCGGTTAGACTGAAATCACCAAGTATCTCCCGGATACAATGATAAACGCGGCTAATAGTTCAGTGTGAGGATACATTGAAATCACTGAATACCTCATGGATACAATGATAAACAAGGCTCTTACTTCAGCGTGAGGATAGATTGAAATCACTAAGAACATCACGGATACAAAAATAAACGCAACTAACAGTTCAGCGTGAGGATAGATTGAAATCACCAAGGACCTGCCGGACACAATGATAAACGCGGCTCATAGTTCAGCGTGAGGATAGAGTGAAATCACTAAGGACCTCCCGGACACAATGATAAACGCAGCTCATACTGTTGCGTGCGGCTTGGCAAGGAAATCCAGCAGTTCACTGATACGATGATAAGTACATCATGATTTAAAAACTTGCCATATATGTGATGAAAAAAACAACAAACAACACAACACAATATCCCGTTCTTAGAATATGAGTTGTGTGTCACTTCTATTTTTTCCTTGTAAGGGATTAGCATTTTAGGAGACAAAGTTATTTATAAGTTTGTGTGATATATTGTTTAAACTATCAGTAAAACATAATTAAAAAGTATGAAAAGCTAATTATTTTAGACGTTGTGTGCATGTGCGTTCGTGAATGCGTTCGCCTTCGTGCGTATGTGCCTTTGTTTATTTGCTTCATGGCATACGACGCAGCTGACGAAGATATAAATGATATACGTTATGTATTGTTATTATCATCATCATCATCATCATCATCATCATCATCATCATCATCATCATCATCATTATATAATGAACGAATAACATACTTTAATATTCAATGTCTTCTGAATTGTAAATCTTATGTACAGATTCTAAAGAACACAGCAAATATCTATAGTTTAGTAAGTGCAGTGTAATGTTTTGCATTTATGGGCAGGCTGCTTATACATATATCACTTTGATAGTGACTAAAAGTTTAGAATTCTAGGCTGGCGGCCTACATTTCTTTAATAATTACTGTTATAAATATTTCAACAATAAAACATAAATGTGTAATCATCATGCATTTTAATACCCCAAGAGCAGAAAGTAATTTGTCCTGTCTGGTAGCTTATCACAGAGGGTTACTTTTGGCAAAAAGAAATTGCAATGATATGAGCTAACATTACATTCTGTATGTGATTTATAAGGATCGAGTACTTCAAACGGTCAAAGGAATCAATTTTGTATCATTTATTGCAACTTAATGTTTCTTAAAATTTGAGCAATATTTAACAGTTAAAGAATCACAAATATTGTATGTTTGTTACATAACGCTAGGTGGGTAACAAAAGAAAGTTTTGTCCGCGCCATATATTAACGTATCCATGAAGGCTATTGTCATTTTTAAAATGAAGGACTTAAATTAATTTTAACTTCATCTTTTATTTTATGTATTTTAAACTGCACGATTTAAACAGATATGAAGAAGACATGTCTGTTTTACAAAAGTTGCCTTTACAAGCATTCGCAATATATATCAAGGCTGTAACCAATGTCACAGACAGTAGGACCAAAGATAGAGAACGCCCATCGTTTGTCGTTGTTGATTTGTAAAGGGCGACAAAAGCTAATGTATTGCTAAACTAAGGGTCCAACATTCGGCTTAGCGAGAAGAAAAAAACCCCACAAAATCAAAACTTTGTACACACGGGATTAACACCATTTTCTGTTATCTACTTTGAGTTGTAAAAGTGAACGATTAAGCCAAAGTAATACATGTAGTCCTTTTTGTCTTGTCATGCTGTGGTTGTGATGAAAAACGTATTTTATGTGTCTGGTATTTAGTCCGAATTCACAAGATCACTAACTTTCACTATCACTAAACAAGAGTTATCGTTACTAGATCGCTGACTCCCAAACAAGAGATTTCGGGACTAGATCGTTGACTTCCAAACAAGAGTTGTCGTTAGTAGATCGCTGACTTCCAAACAAGAGTTATCGGGACTAGATCGTTGACTTCCAAACAAGAGTTGTCGTTACTAGTTCGCTGACTCCCAAACAAGAGTTATCGGGACTAGATCGTTGACTTTCAAACAAGAGTTATCGTTACTAGATCGCTGACTTCCAAACAAGAGTTATCGTGACTAGATCGTTGACTTCCAAACAAGAGTTGTCGTTACTAGATCGCTGACTCCCAAACAAGAGTTATCGTTACTAGATAGTTGAAGTCCATCGTTACTAGATCGCTGACTTTCAAACAAGAGTCATCGGTATTAGAAAGCTGTCTTCCCAACAAGAGTTACGTTACTAGATCGCTAACTTACAACAAGAGTAATCGTTACTAGATTGCTAACTTCCAAACAAGAGTTATCGTTACTAGATCGCTAACTTCCAAACAAGAATTATCGTTACTAGATCGCTGACTCCCAAACAAGAGTTTTCGGGACTAGATCGTTGACTTCCAAACAAGAGTTGTCGTTAGTAGATCGCTGACTTCCAAACAAGAGTTATCGGGACTAGATCGTTGACTTCCAAACAAGAGTTGTCGTTACTAGTTCGCTGACTCCCAAACAAGAGTTATCGGGACTAGATCGTTGACTTTCAAACAAGAGTTCTCGTTACTAGATCGCTGACTTCCAAACAAGAGTTATCGTGACTAGATCGTTGACTTCCAAACAAGAGTTGTCGTTACTAGATCGCTGACTCCCAAACAAGAGTTATCGTTACTAGATAGTTGAAGTCCATCGTTACTAGATCGCTGACTTTCAAACAAGAGTCATCGGTATTAGAAAGCTGTCTTCCCAACAAGAGTTACGTTACTAGATCGCTAACTTACAACAAGAGTAATCGTTACTAGATTGCTAACTTCCAAACAAGAGTTATCGTTACTAGATCGCTAACTTCCAAACAAGAATTATCGTTACTAGATCGCTGACTCCCAAACAAGAGTTATCGTTTTTAGATTGTTGACTTCCATCGTAACTAGGTAACTAGATCGCTGATATTCAAACAAGAGTTATCGTTACTAGATCGCTGACTTCCAAACAAGAGTTATCGTTACTAGATCGCTGACTTCCAAACAAGAGTCATCGGTATTAGATAGCTGTCTTCCCAACAAGAGTTACGTTACTAGATCGCTAACTTACAACAAGAGTAATCGTTACTAGATTGCTAACTTCCAAACAAGAGTTATCGTTACTAGATTGCTAACTTACAAACAAGAGTTATCGTAACTAGATCGCTAACTTACAACAAGAGTAATCGTTACTAGATTGCTAACTTCCAAACAAGAGTTATCGTTACTAGATCGCTTACTTTCAAACAAGAGTCATCGGTATTAGATAGCTGTCTTCCCAACAAGAGTTACGTTACTAGATCGCTAACTTACAACAAGAGTAATCGTTACTAGATTGCTAACTTCCAAACAAGAGTTATCGTTACTAGATCGCTAACTTCCAAACAAGAATTATCGTTACTAGATCGCTGACTCCCAAACAAGAGTTATCGTTTTTAGATTGTTGACTTCCATCGTAACTAGGTAACTAGATCGCTGATATTCAAACAAGAGTTATCGTTACTTGATCGCTGACTTCCAAACAAGAGTTATCGTTACTAGATCGCTGACTTCCAAACAAGAGTTATCGTTTTTAGATTGTTGACTTCCATCGTAACTAGGTAACTAGATCGCTGATATTCAAACAAGAGTTATCGTTACTAGATCGCTGACTTCCAAACAAGAGTCATCGTTACTAGATCGCTGACTTCCAAACAAGAGTTATCGTTACTAGATCGCTGACTCCCAAACAAGAGTTTTCGGGACTAGATAGCTGTCTTCCCAACAAGAGTTACGTTACTAGATCGCTAACTTACAACAAGAGTAATCGTTACTAGATTGCTAACTTCCAAACAAGAGTTATCGTTACTAGATTGCTAACTTACAAACAAGAGTTATCGTAACTAGATCGCTAACTTACAACAAGAGTAATCGTTACTAGATTGCTAACTTACAAACAAGAGTTATCGTGACTAGATCGCTAACTTACAACAAGAGTAATCGTTACTAGATTGCTAACTTCCAAACAAGAGTTATCGTTACTAGATCGCTTACTTTCAAACAAGAGTCATCGGTATTAGATAGCTGTCTTCCCAACAAGAGTTACGTTACTAGATCGCTAACTTACAACAAGAGTAATCGTTACTAGATTGCTAACTTCCAAACAAGAGTTATCGTTACTAGATCGCTGACTTCCAAACCAGAGTTTTTGTTAGTAGAACGCTG
The DNA here is from genome assembly GCA_007844125.1 of Sinonovacula constricta. NCBI lineage: Eukaryota > Metazoa > Mollusca > Bivalvia > Cardiida > Solecurtidae > Sinonovacula > Sinonovacula constricta. The sequence goes on along the minus strand of CM017560.1, from coordinate 28,289,361 downwards.
ACTTCCAAACAAGAATTATCGTAACTAGATAGTTGACTTCCATCGTAACTAGATCGCTGATTTTCAAACAAGAGGTATCGTTACTAGATCGCTGACTTCCAAACAAGAGTTATCGTTACTAGATCGCTGACGTCCAAACATGAGTTATCTTAAAAATTATTCTAAGCCGTTTTTTGGTTGAATTTTTGTTTTTAAATTAAGGCCGATACAGAAGCAATTACGGGGCAGAATGGGGGATTTCATAAATCCGAACAATCATATCAAAATGGCTTGGTTAAACTACAAATAAATAAGCACTTCTTCAGACGCATGCTTTTTCTCGTCAGCATTGCGCATCGCATTTAAATCATAATGTGCTGGTACTCGTTTCGCCTGCTTGAAAATGGCGGACAAATTCTCTGAAGAGAGGGAAAAATAAAACTTAAAATAATATGAACTATATAACCAACGAAATTTACTTAAGGCATAAAGGTCACGGAGATAATGCTTTTGGGTATGCGGCTTCAGCAAAATGGGTATGTTGGTTCAAATCAGGCAAAACCTATTTTAAACATGGCGACCGGTCATGTTGACCTGTATCAACAACAACTGAAAAAGAAGTTGTTGTGACAAAATGCTTCTTAGAATCTGGTGTGTCCCTCGTTCTTTGACTCAGAAAAATACCATATTACGGGGTTTGCATGGATAGAATGAAAACGAACACACTAATTAATATGCAGTTATGACCTCTTTTGTAGCCAACAAAACAAAAACTTCATAAAACACTCACCACACAGTCCTTATTAAGCCATTTGTAATTTAAAGCTTTTAAAAAATAACAAAATAAATAAATAAATAAAATGCTGGAAGATCGTCATTTAACTCAATGACAGTACCATGCAGTAAATTCAGTGTATAGCGTACACCAGCATCTAACTCTAGTACTTGCCATAAGAACAAACAGTGTTGCAAACAATGCAATTCTCATGAAATATACATTTAAGTCATAAACAGAAAAACAAGCCATTCAACCAATTTTACAAATATATCAAATACCATTCGAATGTGTCAACGGACCGGGGACAAAGGAAGTGCGCAAGACTAACAATAAATTCATTATTTTTCTTGCACACGATCTGCACCAAACATCTGATGTTAGATGCATAGATTCCTTTTACTCCCATTTTAACAAATGGTACAGTTACCTTAATTGTTCAGGTCTGTTTTAAGTCAGCATCACGCGGTACAAACGTGAGATTAGACAGCTATTTCGCAAAAGATCCCGGGCAGTTGTTTGATAACTGTCCCCTCTAAAACAAGATCGTTATGTACAGCGGAATTCATGTGCCAGCCGCGTTAAGTCTTTGCAAAAAAAACTTTTGGCAAAAGATTTTTCCGCAACGTGACGAGAAAATGAACCCAAAGAAAAAACAACAACATGTATAGTAAAAGTCAAGGTGAAAAACGCGGCTGGAAAAATATAAAACATGTTTGTTTTTTTTGGCAACCTTAAACGCGCACACTTTGCATAGTCGTGGATTTCCGTAAAAATCTCCGTAAATTCACGAATATATTACTTTACTTGTTAAAAGCAATAGAAACCTTGGTGTAGTGGTTAAGCGTACCGCCTCACAATCGAGAGGTTACGGGTTAGATCACCCATATACCTTATTTATTGCATTTTTGCAATTTAAACATAATCGGTACATGCTTTACAGTTACTTGTGTACAAAACTCGCACGAATTCCACGATGTTTTACAAATATTACGTGCCACGAACGTATTGCTGTAGTTGGCGTTTTCATTTATGCAAGTCAGTACTTTACCTCTGCACTACAAACCGTTTGATATAACTCCATCATTACCTTACCATTCATATTGTACAGTGTCGCTCATTTGAAGCGGCGAGGCTTGACGAATGTATACGAACTAAGTCGTAAATCGATACGGATACTAATGAAGTGCAACAAATAATAACATTATTAAATGTATACATATTGTTCTGGAGGCTATGCTGAGATGCATGATTCAGATCAAGTCTTTCGATTGCTTTTATACCCTATATATATGGAAAAAAAAATGAACATAACTGAGCCTTTTGTTGGTGTGACTGAACTAGGTGAAATGCAGTGGAACCGGGAAACAATGTTATATAACGCAGGCCGGCGCTCCCCAACGGTCACCCATCCGTACACCGGACACGGTAACCGTTGTCCCCAACGGTCACCCATCCGTACACCGGCCACGGTAACCGTTGCTTAACCGCGCAAATCGGGAAGCCGCTTTTAACAACGTCGCTAACGAGTTAAGCCAGCAGCGAGGCTGGTTTGACGCGCTAATATTTCTACCTTTGCAGTCGTTACAGTTATATACCAACCAATATGAAAGCATTTAACGTCGCACGAATTCACGATGGTACAGTGCAGGAACAGTTAATTTTTTCCATGTTCCAGGTGTAAAATATACCGTTCTCAAGATTGGTTAACATTAACCATGCATTGGGTGTAAAATAATAAATGTTAATAGATCAGAATGCATGACAAGTTTTATATCATTCATTTGCGATCTAAAAACACACAAATCAAACGAACCTTTGTGATCCAGCGAAGTTGTCGATGACCTGTTGGCCGTCGGAGAGTGCCTTACAGCTCGGTAGACGGTTCGGACATGGTACACAGTTAGACAAGTTGGGATCACACCTGTTCTTGTAATACTCACCTGGCGAATAGACCAAACTATCACGGTTATGTACGTCATAACATGTGGTGTCATGATCCCTTCGATCGGAGTTTCAAGGTAAAGGCCTATTTTGTTTCTTTTTAACGTTTATTTTCAATTATTATTACCGGTATGGTAAAACTACTATTATTGAAAGTTTGGTTGTGAAAATAGGTATCTTTTTTAATTTTTGATGTTTAAATAATATCTATATTACTGTACCAATATGTTGGGCTAAATGTACCAATATGTTGGTCTAAATGAAACAAGTCAAGATATATTACAGAGTATTTTGAACTTACATGGTGCCTGTGGTTCATACAGACCGCTACATGAAACTTGTGTGAAGTTTTCACAACTCATGCTCGCTGCAGAGAACAACTTCGGATAAGGACATTCCTGGAATAGAGTTAATTTGCATAAAATCAGTTGATTTCAATTTGTAAATTAAACTGTTTTGACTGCATTTTTCACAAGTAATATTGACTTTCAACTTCACTGAACAAGGTCTTAATTGGCAGAATATTTGAATCTCCACATATTTAAATAAATACTATTTTTATTATTTCACACACACATTTAAAAAAGATAAACAATATACTGCATCAGGCAGACTTTTTTATTTTCTGCACAACTATTTGAATGTCTGTATTACTATTTGGATGTCTGCATAACTTTTTGATTGTCTTCATAACTTTATGGATGTCTTCATAACAATATGAATATCTGCATAACTACTTGAATATCTTCATAATTATTTGTATGTCTGTAAAACAATTTGGATGTCTGCATAACTATTTGGATGTCCTCATAACTAATTGGATGTCTGCATTACTATTTGGATGTCTTTATAACTATTTGGATGTCTTCATTTTGGATGTCTTTATAACTGTTTGGATGTCTTCATTTTGGATGTCTTTATAACTATTTGGATGTCTGCATTACTATTTGGATGTCTTTATAACTATTTGGATGTCTTCATTTTGGATGTCTTTATAACTGTTTGGATGTCTTCATAACTGTTTGAATATCTGCATAACTATTTGAATGTCTGCATAAATATTTGAATGTCTGCATAACTACATGGATGTCTGCATAACTATTTGAATGTCTGCATAACTACATGGATTTCCGCATAACTATTTGAATGTCTGCATAACTATTTGAATGTCTGCATAACTATTTGAATGCCTTCATAACTATTTGGTTGTCAGCATAAGTTTTTTGGAACTCTTATTATTGACTGGTAGTTTGTTAAATGGTTGTTCCAATAGTGCTATTACTGATGATGGCCTTTGTCAACTTTGATTGTAATATATCATTTATGGTACATAAAGTCAAATAGTAACTTTTACATAAATGTCTTAATGATTATCTACTAACCAAAGCAAGTTTGCTGCCTTCACAAATAGGAGAATCTAAGTGTAAACAAAAAGGTGCAAGCCTCCCATTAGGAAAGAAATGTTCCCTTTATACCACAACTAGTATTGTGGGTCTCTATCTCTTAACATTAACGGCGTCGCTATTGTATTACTAGCAGGCATAAGTGGTTTTAGCCCGTTATTTTTCTGAAGTCTTAATCTACAATATCAGCTAAAATCCCCATAAAACTCTGCCCTGCCTGTTAGGTGTATGACCAAAATTACTATGTCTGTCATATTCTGTCAATAAATATATTTTTGGTTGGGAATGTATGTTGTAATACATTGCACAAACACTTATTGGCAAAGTCCATCTATTATTAGTGGAGAAAGGCCACAGACAAATGTCTGGATAGAATCATCGGCGTACCTTGGGTAAGCTGGAAAACCTCAACCTGATTGGGACTCGATATATTTTTGGCAGTGTATAGCTAACCATCATGTTTATATATGTCTCACTCTACCTGGGTGTATTCCACATCATAAGGGTAGACACTCTGAAGGGTCCGTCCAATCACAGAGCAGTCGTAGAACCAGGCGCAATTGGTTGGGTGGGGTAACACAGCTCGAGGGTGACTTTTACAATATTCATCGATGTTGCCTAGCAACAGATTAACAGTTTGTTTATATAGGTGAAACTTGGATCAATATGAAGTTTATTTTAATTTATGTACGGAATCGAGCAAATGTGAACACAAAAAATATGCATGCAACATTAACATGAACTGTAAATATGTACAATTATCGATCTTGCAAAAAAAGCTAAAAGAAGATTAAAAATAAATTATTACCACTTTACCATTACCATTTCACTAATAATAATTACCAAACTTTTTCAGGTGTATTGCACTCTTACCTAGGATTACCTAAATATCAAACGAATTGAGAAATATACTGTTCATATTTTCACTGATTGTCTTTTCCTGATTATGTGTGATATAATAATGGCAAACAAACATGTGTGTTTTTGCAAACTAAGCATCTTTGCAATTTTTAAAAAAAAATCTGAAAATACAAAAGGGTAAAAAAAGTAATCAAAATTGTAAGTATTAAAATTAAGTGAACTTAATGATTGATTAAAAGAAAATACTAACATTGTTGTTATATGCCAATAAAGTCAAATTAGAGTGTAATTGTTTGCATGCACCACAATCATAATGTCTATTTCTGGTTATATAATGTACCTATTTGTATTTCTGTAGCCAGTTCTACTTACCTGAGTTGATACTTGTGACACATGTTTTGAGCCCAGGATCAAAGAAACCCTTGTCGCAGTGTTTCACCTCTGTGGTCCTGTTGAGGTGGCAGTCTATGTATGTGTCAGTGTAGGGGGACCCCATGGGTGAGTTGAGACCATCAGGAAGTCCTACGCAGCTGGGCAGCCGCTTCTCGCAGGGCTCACAGCCAGTAGACACACATTGTTGCTTCCGGTCATACTCGCCTGTGGTAGTGTTTGATTCTAATGTAATATGTTTATATCTTTCAGAATAATAAATGATGATTAGTTTTATGACCCACATGCCAAACGTGACCATAAAACATCATCGGTAAACGAATGCCGGACAATTCTCAGTCCGGACATTTCTCAGTTAGTGAAATTTGCAGGGTCGGACAATTCTCAGTTGGTTGATTTGCAGGGCCGGACATTTCTCAGTTACTTGTTTTGCAGGGTCGGACAATTCTCAGTCCGGACATTTCTCCGTTAATATATTTCAAAGTATAGCAATATTTGTGATAAAATTGTTGTATTAATCCATTTTGACGTTATAGTGAAATAATTAAAAAAGATGCAGATATTGTATTTGATATGAACGCATCATGTATTTCACAGATATTGTATTTGATGTAAACGCATCAATCGCTCTTTGCGTTAATGAAGAACGAAATTCAAGACTGGTACTAATCAAATGTTTTATTGAAAAAGACAAGGTGCGTGTCATACAACAAACACAAACTACAAATTTTCTTGGAGCCTGTCTTACTTGTTAGAATTTCCATTTTTGGAATAATTATCGTAGGCTGCGCTGAGACTTATATTCTAACAAGCATCTCAGTTTGAAATTAGAGTAAAGCATGTCATTATTAAAGAACAGTGGGATGGCCAATTAAAGGATTTTCGCGGCTTTTGTCAAAGCGTTTGTTATGAAAATCAAGGGGTATAGAAATAATTATTGATGCAATTTGTAAGGATAAATAGTTTGTTTGGTTCACAGGTTTATTTATGATTGACAGCAAAGAAAATTATCTGGTTTTTGATGATTGTCTTTCAGTATTTAATTAGTGTTGTTTTATAACTCTTTGGTTTAATCAACGTCAAAAATGGATCTATAACAATTGTCCCGCCCTACAAACAACGGACTGAGAATTGTCCGACCCTGCAAAACAAGTAACTGAGAAATGTCCGGCCCTGCAAATCAACCAACTGAGAATTGTCCGACCCTGCAAATTTCACTAACTGAGAAATGTCCGGACTGAGAATTGTCCGGACCCCTCGGTAAACACACTAAAGTGCATGACATCTAAATGTGCATCTTCTTTACTATAATTATGCGGTTGAAGTACGCTTTATTATAACAAAATTTTTAGTTAAGTTGTTCCTAAAAAGTAATATTTTCACAGTGAAAATGTCATAAACATTTCACTAATATATCCTGATTTTTCACTGATAGATATAAAAAAAAATACCAAAGGGAAATAACACATTTAATTTAAATTTGACTATTTGCATGTACAGTATTGTCCCCTTATAATTGAAAAAAAAAAGCTAGTAATATAAATTTCTCAATCTGGAAGAAGTCAGCCATAGATTCATACCTTCAAGACACTAAAACATTAAATTAAACACCCTATATTTTAGGTAAAATAGGGGTCCCATGCTGTACACTCATAAGGTGAATTTAGGATCAATGTTTGGCAGTGAAATTCACCAACATACCTTACATTAAAGAAAAAAAACACAAAACCATCCATTTTTCAGTTCTTTAGCAGTGTAAATAGATACCAGAAATACCGGATACCTGATTGGGGCCCACTTTTTGGCACATTAGTCTAAGTCATGTGTGGCAACATGGGTGTACGGACATTTGCCCCCCCGGACATTTGCCCCCCGGACGTTTGCCCTCTTTTAAATGCAGGCCGGACGTTTGCCCCCCTGTCGTTTTTCAGAGCGGGACTTTTGCCCCCCTGCCGATTTTCAAAGCCGGACGTTTGCCCCCTCAACAAAACTTGAGGGCGGACTTTTGCCCCCCCCCCCATATCGTAAGGGCGGACTTTCAAAAAAATCAATCTGTCAATTTCATTAATTTTACAAAGAATGTAAAAAACGGCGATTAACATCCTTGTACTTAATTATAAACAATTAGCTGTAATGCGTTCAGTTATACGCGGCGGTTTCTTTGCATTACTAATTTCACAGAGAATGCCAATTAACGGCAATTAACATGATTGTATTTAATTATAAACAATTAACTGTATTGCATTAAATTATACGCGACGGTTTCTTTGATTGGTCGAATTAAATCCAGGAGATTCAATTAAAGGAATGTCACAAATTGTCACAAATTGTGTTTATTTGTCACGTTATCACGTCTCAAAATGCAAACTGTAAGCACAGTCCTTTAAATATGATGGACTCTTGAATCATAATGTACATCTGTGCTCAATCATCATGGAGTTCATTTTTACGAAAAGAGGGGCCACAAAGCTGTGTTACGATGGTTTTGCCTACACTAAGAAGAAGTCGTCTAAGACAACCATCACTTGGGAATGTGCTCAGCGACGCAGTTTATCATGCAATGGCACAGTTATAACTGATAGTTTGGTAAGACAATATCCTAAATCTCTCACATGGAATAACAAATACAATGTAAAAACTTAAAATATGACCAACATTTTTGTTTAAATTATTTTTACCCTAAGTTGTAAGATGGAAACCTTTTTGTTGGTGGTAACAACCTTTAAATATGCGGCAAGTCAAAATTCAGTACATCGCATGTCAGTTTCTCAGCTTATAACGATAATTATTTAAAGATAAATATTAAGAAAAAAAGAGATATAAAAATGAGGTGCGTTTTATAAAGTTACTAAAAACATAAAATATATAATACTTGACAAAACAGAAGAAAAACATTAAACGGATCTATATAGTTTTTCAGACGAAATTATGCCTACAATACGTGAATTTTGCAAACTAATTTTGATTAATCAAAGTGTTTTAAATGGGTCTATGCCTACCAGTTAATTGACAGTTAACCTGTTTGTGACACTCTACGCATGAGTGGCAAGCGATCGCGGGAAATGTGTAGCAAACAATCTGTTAATGCCGAAGTCTTGCGGGTTCGACGGCGAGAGTTTTAGAACGGGTAAATTGTCTCGGAACCTGATGCGATGTAAAGATATGAAGGCAAACTAGATGGTAACTTTTACTTAATTCCAGTCCTATGAAAAGAATTATAGAAAATTTTGTTACACCTAACACATTTCATGTACTGTAGCACCATGTAGTACCGTTTGTGTATGTTTCTAATATGGCGGGAAGACAGGCGGGATATAGAGTTTGAGAAGAAAGGGAGGGCAATTTCCGCCTTGACATTTTAGTAGAGGGGGCAAACGTCCGCCTTGTAATTTCAGCTGGGGGGCAAACGTCCGCCTTGTAATTTCAGCTGGGGGGCAAACGTCTGCCTTGTAATTTCAGCTGGGGGGCAAACGTCCGCCCTTCACAAATAGGGGGGCAAACGTCCGGGGGGCAAACGTCCGGGGGGGCAACTGTCCTAGATTCGGCAACATGATGGGGTCTTGATAAAATACACATGTATGTGCTGACCCTTAAATAAACCAGTTATCAGTCAGTCAGAGTAACAAAAAAACAACACTGTTATGTCACGTACATGGGGCCTGTGGTTCAGGTCTCTGGTCACAGCTGACTTTGGTGAAGGGCATACAGATGTGACTTTGTGTGGAAAACAGGTCCGGATACTGACACTCCATGATGGTGGCTCCCGGTGTCACCTGACCACCGCTCCTGGGAATTAGAGACGTGTAAGGAGAGGTATCTTGACAAAGCCCAACCGGGCAAATATAAGGGATGGGGCAGCAATGGAAGAAAAACTGTGACATATAGCTCTAGACATTTTCTTTAAACTGGGAATCATTTTGGAAAGGTATTTGTCCATGGTTAACAAGCATAAAAACTGGTTATTGTATTAATAAGTACTGTCAGTTGTAATTTGTTACAGTCAAATTGTGAAACTAGCTATTTTGCAACATTTATTGCAGAGTTGGTACTTTGGCTGAAATCAGTGTTGTATTGAGCAGAAAGATGACAAAATTAATATTTTCGAGCTGTTCTGGTGGGTGTTTGTCAAAATTAATAATTTGACTTACGCTTGGTTGATCCGTCCACAGTCAAAATACTTGGCACAGTTTTCTGTCATTGCAATTACAGAGGAAGGATTCTCGTGACAAAATCTGTCAACGTCACCTGTCGACAAATATAGTTACATATATATAAGTATACTATGTAGTGTAATTATTTGCCAACAGTTCTTTAAAAATGTCAGATCGCAGATAATTTTGACAAAACTCTTTAAAATGTATATGCTTACATTTCTTACAGATAATACTCTTCACAAGATGCACAAACTTATGATAATAGCTGTTAAATGCTTTCATCTGTAACATTATAAATCATTTTTAAAACTAAGAACAATGACATACACACTGTGATTAATTTATTTAATAAACACATTTAAACTATTCCATGTATTCTTAAAGTAATTAACGATCTGTGAAATAAAGTTCACATAAGTGTTTTACATTAATCTATAACCCAATTTTGTAAATAAAAATAAAAATAGCTAATTTGTCACCTGGACTTATTGCATCAACACATTTCCTCAGATACGGGTGGAAGACTCCATTGGGACAGTTGGTGTGGTCTAGGGTTCGATCCTTGAAACAGTGGATGTACTGTGCTGAGAAGTAGTGCCCGATCACAGGGTTGTCCCCATCCGGGAGGCCGACACAGCTCGGCAGACGTTCAGGGCACGAGAAGCACGTGGCATCCATGGGGTTACAGTGGTTCTGTAGGTACTCACCTAAACACAGGTTTAAAAACAAAATAAGCTTGCAGATAAAAATAAGTTAAGAGAAAATTTACTTAAAAATATTAGTTTCTAATCACATGTGGATCTGCCTCTTTGGCATTGAAAAACTGGATTGTATACTTCAATCAATGATTTGATTAGTTGAAAATGAACCATATTTCCTTAAACATCTTTTTTGTCAGACATTTATAATTAGTGTAGTTCTATTGGTGCCTTGTCCTCATGTTTTGTGTCGTATTGCACTTCATGGGTACATTGCCTTGTGCTCATTGCTTCCTTCACAGTGCACAGACCTCATGTCTGATATCGCATTCCAACAACTTAGCAATTACAAGGTACGTTGTACTGTGAACTCATCTTATGTGTGGTTTCATACTGCACAAAATTAGTACTTACACAGTGCACTGACCTCATGTCTGGAGTCAAATTGCATTGACTGTATACTTACATGACCCCATGACCTCATGTCTGGTGTCACATTGCACTAAATTTGGTACTTACATTGTGCCTTGACCTCATGTCTGGAGTCAAATTGCATTGACTGTATACTTACATGACACCTTGACCTCGTGTCTGGTGTCACATTGCACTTAAGTGGTACTTACATGGCAGCTTGACCTTGTGTTTGGTGTCACATTGCACTTAATTGGTACTTACTTGGCACCTTGACCTTGTGTCTGGTGTCACATTGCACTGACTGGGTACTTACAGGGTGCCTTGACCTCATGTCTGGTGTCAAATTGCACTGACTTGGTACTTACATTGTGCCTTGACCTTGTGTCTGGTGTCAAATTACACTGACTTGGTTCTTACATGGTGCCTTGACCTTGTGTCTGGTGTCACATTGCACTGACTGGGTACTTACATGGCGCCTTAACCTTGTGTCTGGTGTCACATTGCACTGACTGGGTACTTGCATGGCACCTTGACCTTGTGTTTGGTGTCACATTGCAATGACTAGGTACTTACATGGTGCCTTAACCTTGTGTCTGGTGTCACATTGTATTGACTGGGTACTTACAGGGTACCTTAACCTCGTGTCTGGTGTCACATTGCACTGACTGGGTACTTGCACGGCACCTTGACCTCGTGTCTGGTGTCACATTGTACTGACTGGGTACTTACATGGTGCCTTAACCTTGTGTCTGGTGTCACATTGTACTGACTGGGTACTTACATGGTGCCTTAACCTTGTGTCTGGTGTCACATTGTACTGACTGGGTACTTACAGGGTGCCTTAACCTCGTGTCTGGTGTCACATTGCACTGACTGGAAGTCCACACAGCGCTGGTACACCAGGGAGAATAGGTCTGGGTAGGTGCACTCCTGGACAAAAAGGTGTTGAGTGGAATATTATTATGCATGACAATTAAATTTATTACTCAACTGAAGTGAAGTGTTGTTTATCTTGACCATACAATATAGAGTGTATAATTACTTATTGTGCCTTAATGTAGGTAAAAGATTCTTGTGAAAATCATTGAAATGTATAATGACACAATGAAATTCATGATGGTGTTATTATCATCAAAAAGATTCAAGCAATAGAGTATTTACATGCCTAAGTTATTCATGCAGATAACTTTATATTCAAGTTATGGTTGTCATGCATAAAGATAAAATGCATAAACTAATTGTCAGCATAGATTAAATGTCAGGACATAATGCATGAAGATAAAATGAATAATTTAAATGTTAAGACATAATGCCTGAGGATGAAATTAATAATTCGAATGTAGAGTTTTTATGCATACAGATACACTATATATCAATATTAGTTTTATGCTCTTGTCAGCATTTCTTTTTCATATCTGATGAAGGTATCCACTTGAAGCAGATATAGTGATGCCTTTATTGTGATATAATACTGTGAACACCTGACATGATACCACTCCGGACCACATTATCCTGACACCGGGATGACAAGTTGAGAAACTACCCTTATAACTGCTTCAGCATAAGCAAGGGAGATCACTGCTATTGTTATTATGTCTGAATATGTTTGTTTTAAACTTGCAAACCTGTAGCTGGGCTGGGAGGATAGGACCGAATGTCGGGTTGGTCTTGGAACAGTTATAGAAGAGGGAGCAGCTGCCAGGGTGGGGGATCATCCTCTTGGGGTCCTGGCGACACTGGTCAGCTATACTCACTGAAAGAAAGTAGCTGATAGTAAACTAAGAGGCTTAAAGTAACATGCCATCTGCCTATAATAGTATTTACTCACAGCATGTGTAAATAAAACCAAGGTTTCAATAATACAGAGAGCACTCTTTTTAATACCATAAATATTTATCATAAAATACATACAGGTATGATATTGTTGTTAACACAACATTTTTTTTATATCAATCATGAGAAATAATTTTTCCTTGTCTTAACTTATATTTATAAACTGTAGTTAACTAATATCTAAACAAATAAACAGTTCATATTTACTCATGACATTGTTAATAATAATGTATATATTGTTATCTGCTTAAGGGTGGTATCTGTCAGTTTGCCTATCAAATGCAAGTAACAATATTTTTCCACTGTGTTGGGGAATTTAGGTTTTAATTTCTGCATTAACTCTCATCTATAACTACTGTAACTGTTAACTGCTTACATACTGAATTACATTTTGCTGATGCTTTATGAACACTTGTCATGCCCTATCGCTTAATTTGCTTGCAAGGACACATGTGTTCAAAAAGCTTGAACATAAGCAAAACGAGATTCAATCCTTATATTTACATTAATGTTAGTGGTTCAGTCAAACTTGTGTTTATGTTTTAAGGCAAGTGTTTAAAAAGTTCACAAGAAACTGTAAACATGCAAGGAAATTTTCTTTGGTATAACAGCCATGTGCTTTGGTATAACAGCCATGTGCTTTGTATGACACATCCACTTGTTTGATTTATAATAATGTACGATTAAAAAGTTTGCTGAAGATAGTAATGTTTCTATGAAATAAATTTTACACCTAAATGATTAATAAATTTTAAGAATAAAGACAAACGAAACCGGATTTATTGTTGCGATAAAAAGTAATCATCTCAACGTTAAGAATTCAATACACAAGCTTATGTCTTCAGTCGCATGATGGCATGCATCCTTGCTTATTCTGTCATCATTCTAAGGTCACCATTGTCATTATCAAAATGAATGACATCTAATGGGTTTTTCAAATGTAAACATCTGGCATATAAACTACATCCATAAACTACATAGTCAGAAGTATAGTAGCCTGTACACAGAATACGCAGCTGGATACACATTGTCCATTAAGAATGAATAAAAAGATTAAATCTGCAACAATAATCTTACCTAGTAGGGGTAAGGTGTATATTTATTGCGATCAACTAGTCTCGCTATCTGCATCATGAAAAAAAAATTAGGTTTGCTACATCCATTTACTACTTTTCTGGTATGGGACAAGTTTTGTTGTCTTATATTTCAAATCAGAACTTCATTTTAATTACGTCCTCATGACCATCATAACTTAGTAGTATCTAGTGGAGGGATATGTACAAAAGGAATTTTCTGTTCATTGTTTACCACTGTACTTTTCATATTTCATAAGATATACCATAGCAACTGAATGTAATTGACAAACTTTTATCATTGTTGTTAAGACAACGTGCTTGTTACTACGTCATAGGACCATACACTTGTTAAGTCATAGGACTATCTAAAATCAATCCATGTGACGATTTGTGGCTAAATGGTCATAACCAGAAAGTTGGTGTTTATGTTTGATTAGCTTCTCTGCTGAAAATGAACAAGTATGTCATGATTAAATACACTTTTTGTTTTAATATGTAAATATTGGTAAAATATCATTTTACTTAAACCACACAGAAGCCACCATGTACAATCTAGAACACAAAATATTTTGGGGAAGCATTCCACCCGGACACACCACCTCACTCCCTCCAGTGATCATGTGTACACATCATTTCATACCTAGCTACACCCCTGAAAGTGTCCCTAACATACTGTTATTTAAAAGAACTATTCAGCATCAAATTAGTAGTACCTGGCCCATTGTCCTTCACAACACAACGCCTCTGGTGCGGGTCAAAGACTCCCTGGTTACAGTGGCTGGTGCCCTGTGTCCTATTCTTGTAGCAGTTGACATACTCTGGTTCCCAGGCTTTGCCCTCGATGGCGTTGGGTCCATCTGGCAGACCGACACAACTGTAAAGGCGGTCGGGACATGGTACACAACCAGGGTTGCTGATGTCACATAGATTCTGCTGGTACTGGCCTGTAGGTGATAAAGTACATGTAGGTGAAAGAACCAGTTAAAATAAAATTGTTGTTTTCATTTAAACTTAATTTCCATGTTTTGTAAAAAGATAAATATAAATGTTACATTATAACAACAATAATATAGGCACATTAAAACATTAGTTGAAAGGCTGTCCTGAAATAAAAGTTTAAAAAGGGGTAATCACACTAACTGAACCAAGGATACATGTATATGTTACCATCATTCTAACTGAACCAAGGATATATGTTACCATCATTCTAACTGAACCAAGGATATAGTTACCATCATACTAACTGAACCATAGATACAGTTACCACCATAATAACTGAACCAAGGATATATGTTACCATCATTCTACCTGAACCAAAGATATATGTTGCCATCATTCTACCTGAACCAAGGATATATGTAACCATCATTCTACCTGAACCAAAGATATATGTTACAATCATTCTAACTAAACCAAGGATATATGTTACCATCATTCTAACTGAACCAAGGATATATGTTGCCATCATTCTACCTGAACCAAGGATATATGTTACCATCATTCTACCTGAACCAAAGATATATGTTACCATCATTCTAACTGAACCAAGGATATATGTTACCATCATTCTAACTGAACCAAGGATATAGTTACCATCATTCTAACTGAACCAAGGATATATTTACCATCATACTAACTGAACCCAAGATTTTTTTACCATCATACTTACTGAACAAAGGATACAGTTACTATCATACTAACGGAACAAAGGCTACAGTTACTATCATACTTACTGAACCAAGGATATATGTTACCATCATACTAAATGAACCAACGATATTTGTTACCATCATACTAACAAAGGATACAGTTTCCATCCTACTAAGTGAACCAAGGATACAGTTACCATCCTACTTACTGAACCAAGGATACAGTTACCATCATTCTAACTGAATAAAGGATATATGTTACCATCATACAAACTGATCCAAGGATATAGTAACCATCATACTTACTGAACCAAGGATACAGTTACCATCATACAACGTGAACCAAAGATGCAGTTACCATCATTCTAACTGAACCAAGGATATAGTTACCATCATACTAACTGAACCATAGATACAGTTACCACCATAATAACTGAACCAAGGATATATGTTACCATCATTCTACCTGAACCAAAGATATATGTTGCCATCATTCTACCTGAACCAAGGATATATGTAACCATCATTCTACCTGAACCAAAGATATATGTTACAATCATTCTAACTAAACCAAGGATATATGTTACCATCATTCTAACTGAACCAAGGATATATGTTGCCATCATTCTACCTGAACCAAGGATATATGTTACCATCATTCTACCTGAACCAAAGATATATGTTACAATCATTCTAACTAAACCAAGGATATATGTTACCATCATTCTAACTGAACCAAGGATATAGTTACCATCATTCTAACTGAACCAAGGATATATTTACCATCATACTAACTGAACCCAAGATTTTTTTACCATCATACTTACTGAACAAAGGATACAGTTACTATCATACTAACGGAACAAAGGCTACAGTTACTATCATACTTACTGAACCAAGGATATATGTTACCATCATACTAAATGAACCAACGATATTTGTTACCATCATACTAACAAAGGATACAGTTTCCATCCTACTAAGTGAACCAAGGATACAGTTACCATCCTACTTACTGAACCAAGGATACAGTTACCATCATTCTAACTGAATAAAGGATATATGTTACCATCATACAAACTGATCCAAGGATATAGTAACCATCATACTTACTGAACCAAGGATACAGTTACCATCATACAACGTGAACCAAAGATGCAGTTACCATCATTCTAACTGAACCAAGGATATAGTTACCATCACACTAACTGAACCAAGGATATATGTTACCATCATACTAACTGAACCAAGGATATAGTTACCATCATACTAACTGAACCAAGGATAAAGTTACCATCATACTAACTGAACCAAGGATAAAGTTACCATCATACTAAATGAACCATGGATACAGTTACCTTCATACTTACTGAACCATGGATACAGTTACCTTCATACTAAATGAACCATGGATACAGTTAACTTCATACTAAATGAACCATGTATACAGTTACCTTATACTTACTGAACCATGGATACAGTTACCTTCATACTAAATGAACCATGGATACAGTTACCTTCATACTAAATGAACCATGGATACAGTTACCTTCATACTAAATGAACCATGGATACAGTTACCTTCATACTAAATGAACCATGGATACAGTTACCTTCATACCTTCTGAACCATGGATACAGTTACCTTCATACTGAATAAACCATGGATACAGTTACCATCATACTAAATGAACCATGTATACAGTTACCTTCATACTAAATGAACCATGTATACAGTTACCTTCATACTAAATGAACCATGGATACAGTTACCATCATACTAAATGAACCATGGATACAGTTACCTTCATACTAAATGAACCATGGATACAGTTACCTCCATACTAAATGAACCATGGATACAGTTACCTTCATACTAAATAAACCATGGATACAGTTACCATCATACTAAATGAACCATGGATACAGTTACCTTCATACTAAATGAACCATGGATACAGTTACCTTCATACTAAATGAACCATGTATACAGTTACCTTCATACTAAATGAACCATGGATACAGTTACCTCAATACTAAATGAACCATGGATACAGTTATCTTCATACTAAATGAACCATGGATACAGTTACCTCCATACTAAATGAACCATGGATACAGTTACCTTCATACTAAATAAACCATGGATACAGTTACCATCATACTAAATGAACCATGGATACAGTTACCTTCATACTAAATGAACCATGGATACAGTTACCTTCATACTAAATGAACCATGGATACAGTTACCTTCATACTAAATGAACCATGGATACAGTTACCTCAATACTAAATGAACCATGGATACAGTTACCTTCATACTTACTGAACCATGGATACAGTTACCTTCATACTAAATGAACCATGTATACAGTTACCATCATACTAAATGAACCATGTATACAGTTACCTTCATACTTAATGAACCATGGATACAGTTACCTTCATACTTACTGAACCATGGATACAGTTACCTTCATACTAAATGAACCATGGATACAGTTACCTTCATACTAAATGAACCATGGATACAGTTACCTTCATACTAAATGAACCATGGATACAGTTACCTTCATACTTAATGAACCATGGATACAGTTACCTTCATACTAAATGAACCATGGATACAGTTACCTTCATACTAACTGAACCATGGATACAGTTACCTTCATACTTACTGAACCATGGATACAGTTACCTTCATACTAAATGAACCATGGATACAGTTACCATCATACTAAATGAACCATGGATACAGTTACCTTCATACTTACTGAACCATGGATACAGTTACCATCATACTAAATGAACCATGGATACAGTTACCTTCATACTAAATGAACCATGTATACAGTTACCATCATACTAAATGAACCATGGATAAAGTTACCTTCATACTAAATGAACCATGGATACAGTTACCTTCATACTTAATGAACCATGGATACAGTTACTTTCATACTAAATGAACCATGGATACAGTTACCTTCATACTAAATGAACCATGTATACAGTTACCTTCATACTAAATGAACCATGGATAAAGTTACCTTCATACTAAATGAACCATGGATACAGTTACCTTCATACTAAATGAACCATGGATACAGTTACCTTCATACTAAATGAACCATGGATACAGTTACCTCCATACTAAATGAACCATGGATACAGTTACCTCCATACTAAATGAACCATGGATACAGATACCTCCATACTAAATGAACCATGGATACAGTTACCTTCATACTAAATGAACCATGTATACAGTTACCTCCATACTAAATGAACCATGGATACAGTTACCTCCATACTAAATGAACCATGTATACAGTTACCTCCCTACTAAATGAACCATGGATACAGTTACCTTCATACTTACTGAACCATGGATACAGTTACCTTCATACTAAATGAACCATGTATACAGTTACCTCCATACTAAATGAACCATGGATACAGTTACCTTCATACTTACTGAACCATGGATACAGTTACCTCCATACTAAATGAACCATGGATACAGATACCTCCATACTAAATGAACCATGGATACAGTTACCATCATACTAAATGAACCATGGATACAGTTACCTCCATACTAAATGAACCATGTATACAGTTACCTCCATACTAAATGAACCATGGATACAGTTACCTTCATACTTACTGAACCATGGATACAGTTACCTTCATACTAAATGAACCATGTATACAGTTACCTCCATACTAAATGAACCATGGATACAGTTACCTTCATACTTACTGAACCATGGATACAGTTACCCTCATACTAAATGAACCATGTATACAGTTACCATCATACTAAATGTACTATGGATACAGTTACCTTCATACTAAATGAACCATGGATACAGTTACCTTCATACTAAATGAACCATGGATACAGTTACCTTCATACTAAATAACCATGGATACAGTTACTTTCATACTAAATGAACCATCGATACAGTTACCTTCATACTAAATGAACCATGGATACAGTTACCTTCATACTTACTGAACCATGGATACAGTTACCTTCATACTAAATGAACCATGTATACAGTTACCATCATACTAAATGAACCATGTATACAGTTACCTTCATACTAAATGAACCATGGATACAGATACCTTCATACTAAATGAACCATGGATACAGTTACCTTCATACTAAATGAACCATGGATACAGTTACCTCCATACTAAATGAACCATGGATACAGTTACCTTCATACTAAATGAACCATGTATACAGTTACCTTATACTTACTGAACCATGGATACAGTTACCTTCATACTAAATGAACCATGGATACAGTTACCTTCATACTAAATGAACCATCGATACAGTTACCTCCATACTAAATGAACCATGGATACAGTTACCTCCATACTAAATGAACCATGGATACAGTTACCTCCATACTAAATGAACCATGGATACCGTTACCTTCATACTAAATGAACCATGTATACAGTTACCTCCATACTAAATGAACCATGGATACAGTTACCTTCATACTTACTGAACCATGGATACAGTTACCTTCATACTAAATGAACCATGTATACAGTTACCATCATACTAAATGAACTATGGATACAGTTACCTTCATACTAAATGAACCATGTATACAGTTACCTTCATACTAAATGAACCATGGATACAGTTACCTTCATACTAAATGAACCATGGATACAGTTACCTTCATACTAAATAAACCATGGATACAGTTACCTTCATACTAAATGAACCATGGATACAGTTACCTTCATACTAAATGAACCATGGATACAGTTACCTTCATACTTACTGAACCATGGATACAGTTACCTTCATACTAAATGAACCATGTATACAGTTACCATCATACTAAATGAACCATGTATACAGTTACCTTCATACTAAATGAACCATGGATACAGTTACCTTCATACTAAATGAACCATGGATACAGTTACCTTCATACTAAATGAACCATGGATACAGTTACCTCCATACTAAATGAACCATGGATACAGTTACCTTCATACTAAATGAACCATGTATACAGTTACCTTATACTTACTGAACCATGGATACAGTTACCTTCATACTAAATGAACCATGGATACAGTTACCTTCATACTAAATGAACCATGGATACAGTTACCTCTATACTAAATGAACCATGGATACAGTTACCTTCATACTAAATGAACCATGGATACAGTTAACTTAATACTAAATGAACCATGGATACAGTTACCTTCATACTAAATGAACCATGGATACAGTTACCTTCATACTAAATGAACCATGGATACAGTTACCTTCATACTAAATGAACCATGGATACAGTTACCTTCATACTAAATGAACCATGGATACAGTTACCTTCAAACTAAATGAACCATGTATACAGTTACCTTCATACTAAATGAACCATGGATACAGTTACCTTCATACTAAATGAACCATGTATACAGTTACCTTCATACTAAATGAACCATGGATACAGTTACCTTCATACTAAATGAACCATGGATACAGTTACCTTCATACTAAATGAACCATGTATACAGTTACCTCCATACTAAATGAACCATGGATACAGTTACCTTCATACTTACTGAACCATGGATACAGTTACCTTCATACTAAATGAACCATGTATACAGTTACCTTATACTTACTGAACCATGGATACAGTTACCTTCATACTAAATGAACCATGGATACAGTTACCTTCATACTAAATCAACCATGGATACAGTTACCTTCATACTTACTGAACCATGTATACAGTTACCTTCATACTAAATGAACCATGTATACAGTTACCTTCATACTAAATGAACCATGGATACAGTTACCTTCATACTAAATGAACCATGGATACAGTTACCTTCATACTAAATGAACCATGGATACAGTTACCTTCAAACTAAATGAACCATGTATACAGTTACCTTCATACTAAATGAACCATGGATACAGTTACCTTCATACTAAATGAACCATGGATACAGTTACCTTCATACTAAATGAACCATGGATACAGTTACCTTCATACTAAATGAACCATGTATACAGTTACCTTTATACTTACTAAGCTAAGAAGGTAGTACAAGATCAATATATATTGAAAAATCGTATATCACCTTTTGGAGACATGGAAAAAACAATTTGTCCAGAACACTAGTCGATTACATTATTCTTAAAAAAAGAATGTTGAGAAAGTCATTCCACAAAGATAAACAGATATAAATTATAAATAACAAAAATATGGCCAATCTTACATGGTGCCTGTGGTACAGGTCGTGAATCTGTTGGGACAGCCTCAAAGTCTCGACACTGGAGCAGTATTGGGTCAAACAGGTCTGGGTACTTGCACTCCCCCAGGTACGGAGGTCCAAGTGGTGAGCTGGGGTTGGAACAATTGTAGTATTGGGCTGAGCTGTTCAGGCTGGCTACTACAGCCGTAGGGTTGTATGAGCAGAAGTCCGGAATGTGAGCTGGTGAATAGTTGTACAAGGAATGTTATTATATTAAACATAATTGCTTTTTTTTTATGTAATACGATGTGTGAATCTAATTATTACAAGTTATAGAGATAAAATATATTGTTTGAGTGTTGCTGATTATGCTGATGTTAAAAGTGGCTAGAGTTCATTAAAGTATGAATTTTAAATATTCTTTGCAATTTAGAAAAAAAACTTTACATATAAGTCAATGATTTCTGTGAAGTTACATTTAATTCCTTGCTCTGATTGTATTGAATTTTAAGTCTTACTGACATCAATGTTCTTGTGTTTTGATAAGTGAAACATTTGTCAATTGCACATATTTTAATGGAATACTAATAAAACCTTATTTATTTTAGTCACACAGATTAACCAAAATCCATGGAACCACTGCAGCAGACCAAGAGTCTCCATTAAATCGTCTGACTGCTCGCCTCTCACCGCGTACATTTACACTCGATTCCTTTCATGGTGAAGGTCTGACTGCTTGCCTCTCACCGCATACATTTACACTCGATTCCTTTCATGGTAAAGTTCTGACTGCTCGCCTCTCACCGCATACATTTACACTCGATTCCTTTCATGGTAAAGTTCTGACTGCTCGCCTCTCACCGTGTACATTTACACTCGATTCCTTTCATGGTGAAGGTCTGACTGCTCGGCTCTCACCGAGTACATTTACACTCGATTCCTTTCATGGTGAAGGTCTGACTGCTCGCCTCTCACCGCGTACATTTACACTCGATTCCTTTCATGGTGAAGGTCTGACTGCTCGCCTCTCACCGTGTACATTTACACTCGATTCCTTTCATGTTAAAGGTCTGACTGCTCGCCTCTCACCGCGTACATTTACACTCGATTCCTTTCATGGTGAAGGTCTGACTGCTCACCTCTCACCGCGTACATTTACACTCGATTCCTTTCATGTTAAAGGTCTGACTGCTTGCCTCTCACCGCGTACATTTACACTCGATTCCTTTCATGGTGAAGGTCTGACTGCTCGCCTCTCACCGCGTACATTTACACTCGATTCCTTTCATGGTCCAGGTCTTCCAGCTTGTCTGCTGTGTGTCTGTGGTTCTACCCAGACATATGTCTTTGGTCATTCTCCACCAAACAAGCTGGAAGTGATGTATTAAAACCAAAACTCTACTGACCTCATAAACCCATAACAAAATACACGTCATACTACATATATAGAGATCGAGCCACGCAATATTGTCTTATCCACTGGTCCACTGCA
The DNA here is from genome assembly GCA_007844125.1 of Sinonovacula constricta. Lineage (NCBI taxonomy): Eukaryota > Metazoa > Mollusca > Bivalvia > Cardiida > Solecurtidae > Sinonovacula > Sinonovacula constricta. Next base: position 28,266,426 of record CM017560.1, on the reverse strand, counting down.
GATGGATTTTAAAGTAAGAGCAGAAAACACTGTGGACTTTCTGGTGCTATCCTCTGCGAGTCTGGCATGGCTTCCCTAAAATGTCTAGAATGGCTTTATTTTGTTTTTGTTTCATTTAATACAGTGACAAAAACAAAAAATGTGATCTTAGTGTAAGCAATTCAACAGCCATTTCATCAAATGTACATTGATGTATCAGGATTAATCAGGACAGAATGTATGGTGCAGGAAGTTGCAACAGTCTTGTTTAAGATCAATATAAAAGTACAGGAAGATTAAATACTAATGTTTCTTGTGTTTGTGCCATTCTGAAAATTATTTAACTATTGGTGCAATTAAAAATATTTTTCAACTTTTAATTTAGCTTGTTCATTCTAAAGCTAACTATGACATATTTTTACCACTAGAAATAAATATTCTTTTACATGATTAAAATTTAAATGTGTGAATTCGGTGGTATGACCTGAAGGTAAACTTAAAAGATACCTATGTATTCTTATTGACTAATTCTTTCCAGTAAAAAAGTTAAATTAATTGTAAATACATATTTAAAAAAATAGTTTTGTCTCATTAAATGTTGATTATTCTTTCTTCCCTTTTGTTTGATGATTCTCTTCAGTCACTGCCACATTTGGTAGGTGTCAATTCCAAATAATTTAAATTGGTACAAACATGTGTTCCACATTGTCAAGTTAGCAAACAATTGAGCCAATTAGTTCTCTGAATAAGCTGTTTGTAAAAAAAATGTTTTTTCTTGACCGACTTCATATAATTAGTCGACTAGTTTCAATATTTTGGCACAACCATTCACTCACTCTAACATTACACTTACATTTAATTGTATTGCATAATTTTAGGACAGGCAAACTGAGGAACAGATTTTGTAAGAAAATGAACAATTATAAAAGGTCTATTAGAGGATCTAAATGTTTTGTTTAAAATGCAGCACCTGTGTGATTATTGCAAACAAATCTATTAAGGTCATCAATTAAGCACTGCAATTAAGCTTCCCAGTTTGAAATGCCTTACCTGTCAGACTTGGAGTTTTATAATATAAACAAATAAAATCTTGTGTTATTTTTGTTTATTTTTATGAGAATTAACTGTCTGAATCTAATAAAAATGTTGCAATTGTAAAATTAAACCCCTCAGTAACAGGGCAAATGCTCTATGGACTAAGGAAACTGGGCTGCTTATGTGTTTCTTGTATCCCCCGGCTACATATATGTCATATAATATGACAGGATATTTAACAAAATACATTTAAGTAAATTGGAAAAATTAAATATATTGCAAAGTACATTTTAAAATGAATTGCTATTGTTTGTGGTGTACTGGGGCTTTTTTTAAAAGGTCATTCCTTTCTGAGCGTACATTCTCTTGTGAACATATTCTGCTGTTGTGACAAAAAATAGATAAAATTTGTTAACTATTACATGAAAATATTTCGAAATATGTTTGTAAATAAATTGTAAATAATTCAAATATTTTAATCCAAAGCTTCCTTTTTATGTCCAATACAATTCTAGAAAAAAAGGGTAAAACAAGAAAAAGGGGTTCCTACAATTGTTCAGTGAAGGCTTGTTACAACAAACTAACAAATCCAGTCTATTGATTTAATGCCCTACACGTGCAGCGGATTATGACACCCCAGCATAGAGCAGATGTTAAGTAAATGGCTTAATTGGCTATACGGGTTATATTAATGAATTAGATATAATATATACTACCTGGTACTTTAAATACATTTAGTTGCAGTGACAATAGACATAGATAGTTTATTCGGTACAATATGGGTCGACTGGCCTGTTGGTACAGGTTATGCAACAATAAAAATACTAAGGTATTTGGTTAATGGCAAAAATACAAAATGTATGCAAATATGTTTCAAACAGTACATGCTTGATATGTGTAGTAAAACAAATAAGTGGAGCAAATTATAGACAGAAATGGCTGCTACTCAAAATATTTTAAAACTTCTTATTTTCATTTAAAACATTTGTAAATGAATGTTGATAGCTTTCTTATAAGACAAATATTTTTTGTTTGCAACAGTTCTTTGAATTTAATTGCATTTAGATATTACAAATAATCAAGGGGGTTATACTTTGATTGATAATCATCATACATGGACCTTTCATTAATAGTCTAACTACTTTGTATACATGAGTATATTAAATCCTTACTTCGGAGGAAAGATTTTTTCTTTAGGGATAAGCTCATAAATGTTCTGTTAAACTGATTAGTTTTTAACACATGTCGAATAATATATACAATTACAGACATGTAAAAATCTGCACCTATTCAAGGATTTGGCGAGACTTTACCAAATCATCATTGTCAAGGTAGAAAATCCATGACTTGCTGCGCTAAAAAATCTGTGGTGATCAGGGAACATTGCCAAAATTGCGTGGTCCGATCTGCATAACTTATTGTATACTTTATACATACATGAATCAACATATTGGACACATTTCCTTTGCATTGGGTCGAACAGCTGTTTGGTGGGGCATCTTGACACGGCCATAGTACGATTATCGGCACACTGCATGTTCGTTGCGCTCCACAGATGGCCAGGGAAGCCATTAAGTCCATCTGGCTGGCGGACACAGCTGGGCAACCTCTGGGGGCATGGGACACAGCTGGAAGGCTGGCTGGGACATAGATTCTGACTGTATTCACCTGTAAGTACACTTTGTTCTCAATACATGTGCTTTGTTAGCCATTCAAATGATCTAATCAGTTGTCTTGAGATTAATATGTTGGATTCTGACTGCATATTAGCTATATTTCTCAAACAAGCGCCTCATGGGTGCAAATTTCTCGAACATGCACTACATACAATGCAGGGGTGCCATATATTTTATTGAAAAGGGGCCTCATTGGCATTTCTTTCATATTGTGCTTTTATTTTTTGAATATGCACTGAATGGGTATGTATTTCTTTAACCTATGTTATTTCAGAGTACCAGTTTTGACAATACGTCATTTGGCAGTATATTTCTCAAACAACTGTCATTTTGGCATATGTGTATCTTTAAATTGCTGTAATTACAGGGTGCCATGGGTTCGGGTCTGGATCCACATGCCACTGAGCGGAAATCCTGACAGCTGTGGGTGTCTGTAGAGTACAACTGGGGGTAGGGGCACTCCTGCTGGATTGGCCGCGCCATGCAATCAAAATAGCGAGCACAATCCCCGGCATCTGAGAACCGCCCTGTTGGGTTGTGGCTGCACACATCCGGGACGTTATCTACAAAGGAGAGGGCAGGCTCATCATTGAACGACACTTGCAACAAATTGTGATTAAACATAAGTTTTCTTAAAAATAAGTGTCCTAAACTGGCATTTTTACTGTGTAGGTGTTTAGTAATTAAGAGTGGTTGTAATAAATTTAAATTGTTTGGTCCCTTTAAACTGTTTAAGTAGAACATTGAAAATTCAAAACTTTCTTGGTAAGCACTGCCATTTGTCATAACTTTTATATAATGACAATGATAATAATAAAGATCAGGATTTTAAACAATTATATTAACTTTTTATCTTTCAATCAACGTTTATTAACCAATAACTGAATATTGGGAGTGATTTTATACCTTTGCAATGTAACTACATAGTCAGGTTTTGTTGTATTTAAATGACATGGTCACAGGTTTTAGTAGGTTCACAGGTTGTAGTAGGTACATAACACATCTACAAGATTTCACTTATTTTATATATATTTTATTCTAATTTTTGCACCACTATCATGCTTATCTATTTTTATTTATGACTGATGCGTGCATGTGACAAATGTTTCAGCATGCACCATTCCTGGATATACTATGTTGTAATAAGGGCTAAAGTTATTTGAAAAACATCACAATATATTTGATTCTTCCAACCTAAAGACCACACTGCCTTTTGCAGGAAATCATGTCCACATATAATACAATATTTTCTTTCTTTGTTAATTGTGGTTCAACAAAGCAATGCAGTTTAGAACAAAATTTAAAAAAAATATGCAATTTTGACCCATTCTGACCAAGTGTTACCTGTCTTTTGTATTGGTTAAATTAATTTTGTAACCACTTATGACTTACTAGCATTTATGAATGAGCGACATGATCGTGAAACGGGGTCAAAGATTCCGTCCCTGCACCTCTGTACTGTGACTGTCCTATTTTGGTCACATTCAACATACTGGTCTGTCCACAGTTGACTGCTCACGCCATTTATGCCATCCGGAAGGCCACGACAGGACGGCAGCCTCTGGTCACACGGAACACAAGTTATATCCCCAGGATGGCACTGGTTGGCTTCATACTCACCTAGACAAGTCAATAACTGTGTTCTTGAAATGAATTCTTTGTTAACAACTACTGGGCAAAAGATAATTGTATATTTATTAATTTTTAAAATATATTACATGTAATATAACTATTGTTTCAAATATCTCATTTTAATAACATATGCTTATTGCTCCAGAATTGTTCAGCTGGTCTCAAATGTAAAAAACTACAACAGTTGGATATAGATCAAACTCAAAGTTTGCAGACAGAATGAATTATTTTCTCAGAGATGTATAGATCTAAACCAGTTCATAAAAAATTTAGAATTTGCATTCTCATGGCCATAGATTAGAAAATGGCCATAAGCAAGAGATACACATCATTTTGTGTCAACACACCAATTGGTTTATTATGTTACCAAAACAGATCTGACAAAAATACTTATTAAGGTAAAACATATAATGGCATATCGGTAAATAACTTTTCAAAGTTAATGTTAATATTTGTTAACAAATAAAAATGCAAATGCATCAAACCGATAATAAAAAAAGTTTTCATTGTATTCCATTTTTACCATCCACATAATAAGTCGATACTCTTTAAACTGTACCATAGGGGCTGGCCACACCATATATGGGCACATAAATGTACTTACAAGGTGCCTGAGGTTCTGGGCGCTGGTTGCAGTAGACAGTATGGAAGGGCTGGCAGGACAGGGACGTGTCCGAGAAGAGTTGAGGGTAGGGACACTCCTGTCTGTAGCCCGGGGCACTACAGTTTATAGAGCGGGCACAGCTAGCAGTGTCAGCCATCACAGCAGTAGGGTTTGTGCGACAGAATGAGGCAACGTCCACTACAATGGGAATAAATGACATGTTTAAATATTAAAATGGACGCTTTAAGTCAAATGAGACAACATCCACTATAGCCGGAATGAGTTACAGTTATAAATATTAAAATGGACGCTTTAAGTCAAATGAGACAACATCCACTATAGCAGGAATGAGTGACAGGTTTAATCATTAAAATGGATGCTTTACGCAAAACAAGACAACATCTGCAACAATGGGAAATAAATATAATATAATAACAATGAATGCTATAATAAGAACAAGATATCCTCTACAAGGATGGGTATTGAGTGAGATGTGTGATACTAGTACAAGTAACGCTATGAACAAAATGAGGCAAAATCCACTACAGCAAGAATAAGTACCATGTTTGATGTTATAGGCATCGTTATTTTCAGGAAATATCCAACATACTGAGACTTGAAAAACTTAGTACGCATTTAAATGTTTATGCTAATCAGAATGAGGCAATGTTCACTATAACAGAACATGAGTACCAGATTAGTTTAGTTTTTACTATATTCAGACTGACTTAACATCCACAATAATCGTTTTGTTAAATGCAACAGTTAAAAACCCACTGGAGGACCACCTCCCTGAAAGATGTATACCAGTATCTACCTTCGACTTAAAATGGAAACTTTTTTTTCAGGACCCTTATTTCTTATGTATAGTACCTGAACCCTGAAAATGCTCTTTCCCAAATGGGACACACCTTTATCTTTTTAAAATGTATTAATCAACTAATTTATTGTCTTTCAATTACAAATACAATTGTTGTACTTATTATAGTTATTTATGAAATAAATTTTGGTCATTGGTGGGTTGTTAACTTTAACCACAACGACCACAGTCAAACTTTCTGACTTAAATTTTTTTTTTGATTGTTACATCACACCGACACAATAATGATCATATTGGTGACATCCAGCAATTATTGGTGGAGGAAGACCCCAAACTTATGTCTGTATATAACCACTGGTGCACAGCAGGTTAGCTGGAAAACCTTCCCACATGAAAGTTCTCGCAATGATCGGGTCTCAAACCCACGTGGTGAGGGGCTGAGGAGTTTCAAGACCTGATTTGATATGTACTGTAAGTAAGAATGTAAACATTCCAAAACCGTTTAACATGCCATGTTCATTCATTTATCAATGAATTAGCTGTGGACGGACGTGTATGCACAATGATTGGAACTGCTTTGATTTTTAAATGAGTGTAATCTATAAAGGCTTATTAAAATATATACACCACCTTTGTTTTTCTGTATGTTACATACTGGGAAACATGTTGAATTGTGTTATAATGTTTGGTAGATTTTAGTGTGTCTTTATGAAGGGAAAATAATGTGTGAGCAGGTGTGTTATGAAGGAAAAATGTATAAGCAGGTTAACTACCGAAGTGTATTTGTATGATATCAACCATTCTAAATGTTTTCTAAAATAATATTCATGTGTTCTAATTCTTTTTCATACATGTCACAGGTGCACTACATATTACATCCAACAGGTTAAATTTCAGCATATGCAAACTCCCAAATTGGTAATCTTATCAAACAACAACTCATGGAAACTTATTTCATAAGATTTAGTGACTTTCTACATAGGCTGCGGGCAAATGTTTATACACTATAGTAGCACATAGTACCTGGTGGTACGGACTCCACGCACTGCCTCAGGGAAGGATCAAAGAAGCCAGATGGACAGGTCAATGCTGCCAGGGTCCTCTGGTTGTCACAGACGACATATGTATGGGACCAGGGCTGGCCAGGTACCATGTTGTTACCATCAGGCAGTCCCACACAGCTGACCAGCCGCTTGCCGCATGGGACACACATGCTGTTATTTGTGCTACATATGTTTTGGAGGTAATCACCTATAATATAAAGATGTTTTTATTGACAGCAATCTGGTAGCATACATGGACTGGTGGCGAAGACATTTAGACTTTGAATCGGAGGGTCATGGATTCAAACTCCTGACCAACCAGTCATTGGGCAAGTCTATTTATTGTACAGTGATACAGGTAGTTACTGCCTGAGTACTGGTTCTACCCAGGACTTGTCAAGTCAGGAGGAATTAATGCTAGTTTAAGCATACGGTTGCAAAATGGACTATCAACAAATAGATTTAAACTAACTCTCGAGCAGTCCTTAGTTGGCAACGATTTTGTTTTGTTGCAAGACATTCATATACAGATTGCATGACATGCAAACATTGAAATCCACTAATAAATTGGTAAATATATCTAATTAGGAAAATATCATAAAAACAAGAATGGCAATTTAGCATGACAGCAGGAAAAGACGATGGGTGTACATTTGTTATGGGTAGACAAAATGGGTTATGTATTAAGGTTCTGAGTAAAAAAAAGGAGCTTCTGTTGCTGGTGGAAAAGAGAGGGGTGGTAATTTTTCCTGGACAAAAGATTGAGCAATGAGCTTTGTTTCCTGTGTGAATAGTGACATTAAACTTTTTTTACTTAGGCAAAAAATGAGGGGTAATTTTTTTTCTTGGCGAAAATATTAAAAGGTCAGCATTCATTTGCCCCAACTTTAAACAATGGATAACTTTTGTCCTGTAAGCTTCCAAGTCAAGATATACTTACAAGGTGACATAGGAACTGTTTTAGATCCACACTGTACTTCGTGAAAGTTGCGACACCTCATGGTCAGGGAGTCAAAGAGGAGAGGGTAGTCACACTCGACAAGGTAGTGGCCCCAGGGTGACTGGGCATGACTACAGTCAAAGTACTGCCCACAATTGGTAGGGTGAGGCACCACGGTGCTAGGGTTGGCATAACACAGGTCATTGATGTGATCTGCAGTACAGGGTAATGAGCCGAATTATATTAATAAATGTAAAGTAAATAAAGCTTAGAAATCAGTTTAGACTACATCCATGTCAAAATTTTCACTGATAAAATGTTGCATTGCAAAAACCTGCTAAGCATAATTTGCTATTAAAAATATAAAATAACTATAGTTCCTGGATTTTATCAATAGACCTGATAAAATCGCTTCAATGGACCATTGAATAAGCTGGCAATGCGACTGTTATATTAACAGTTTTTCCTTTATAAGCGTTTCTTATCCATTACCACCTTCATCATCACTAAACACGTTCTTTAGGGAATTTCTTACCATATACATGTATATGTCAGCTATAACATCACATATCATGAGTCACCTCTCACCAACTATTACATTTTAGATTGAATAAATACCAATAGTATATACTGTATGACATAAGCCATATAATATCAAAAATGTTACATACATACCTGGCCCCACTGTGTCACTACATCGTCTGATGTTGGGATCAAACACCCCAGAGAAACATCTCTTTACTTCCATAGTCCGGTTGCCCTTACAGACAACATAGTTCACAGACCACGGCATCCCTACCACTCCATTGTCACCGTCAGGCAGGCCGGTACAGTCCGGAAACCGCATACTACATGGGATACAGCCACTAGCGGTGTTGTTACATTTCAGATGGTCGTATTCACCTGTACATGCAGTGTATGGTCAGGTGTGGTCATGATATATTTCTGTTATCAATTTACGAAGAAAACCATTCAAAATATAAAATGGTGTGCTCACAAGTGTCATGTGGATTGTTATTCTAGGAATTTAATCATAGAAAGAAGTTTTATTTTCAATTCTGGGCTCTTTGGGTTCGTTCATCTATCCTAATATGAGTTCAGGATCCATTCGGCCAAAGCTTTTATATAAGAAGCATTGCCTCTGGTTTTAGGTCACATCAATTATTAAATCAGGGCATTAGGTCAACTGTTCTTTCAGCAATAACAGCTAGAAAAGGTCTTGTCAAATGAAGTGACCTACATTTAAACCGCTGGGGCAAGAGTTGCAGACATCAATAGCCTTGACTATTTGGGATGTCTGGGCATGCATTTCTGCATAGAGATAAAAGTTAAAATATGGATTGGAAAAGAGACTGGATTCCTAAGTAAATAACCTTTCAAAATAATAAAAAGAAAATTATCTGGTACTGCAAAATGTTGAAATACCTTGGTGTACAATACACCAACAAAATACTTGTACTTAAACAGGCTTACATGCATTTGTAGGCTCTCTTCTGTGGTCACAGTCCACCTTGTCAAAGTACTCGCACCGTTTGGTGACCATGGAGAACAGGTTTGGGTAGATGCACTGGGATGCCACAGCGCCGTATATGTTGACAGTGCTACATTGATAGTAGCGAGAACAATCAAAAGGATCAGGCAGCACTGCATATGGGTTAGCCTGACAGTAGTTCTTGTAGTCGGCTGGAACAAAGGAAAATTACATTGTGATAGTGGGGTTGTTAATTATACTGATGGTGTTAGTTATAGTGGGGTGGTTATGATGAGTTGTGGTTGTGTTGAAGATGGTCATGTATAAAAATAAGGAAACTGAAGTAAAAGTAAAAGAGATAATTATATTAATGGTGCTGAGATGAAAGTGGTTGTGGTGGTAGTAGTGTTAAAATAACGATAATGGTGATGATGGTGAAGCTGACAACAATGATGATGATGATGATAATAATGTTGATGATGATAAAGACAATGACAACTATGACAACGATGAAGATGATGTCACCATGATGATTATGATGATGCTAATGATGATGATTACTCACTTGTCTGCAGCCGTGAGATGTCCACACATAAGAGAGATGTTGGGTTAAACACAGTGCCACCCAGACACCTGAGTATGGTCTGTAACCTGCTTCCCTGGCACACAATGTACTGCTGCTGCCAGAGAGAGCCGGGATAGGGGTGGAAACCATCTGTCAGCTGGGAGCAGGATGGGAGGCGCTGGGTACATGGCTGACATGACACCTGCCCCGTGGGACACAGGTTTGCCTGGTACTCACCTGGCATAAATAGGAGATAAATAAGGCTTTATATGTAATCATATATGAAAAATATCTGGTATTAAATATTATGTAGTGATACATGTACGAAAGTGTTTATGATACAATGGTGTCAGGGGTGCATGTCTGACAGGATGTCAAGCAGAGAACTAGAATAGTACCTTCAGATGATATTCATGTTTTTTGTGTTTACCTTATCCACTATCACCCTGACGGCCAGGTATAAATTATTTAATACTTCAGTTATTACATGTGGATGTGATATTACAATAATTAGAGCTGAAAAAACTGTTATATTAAGAATGGGAAGTAGCATCTTAAATCACTATTTAAAAAAAAATCTTGCTGAAAACTTGTTATAAATTCATTTGAAGTTGTATGTTAGTCTACATTAAACAAGTTGTTCATTCCACAGTTTAGGCAAAAATTAAAAGTTTTTGAAATTATTCACATACAAGGGTCCTTAGGGACGTATTTTGCTCCACATTGTACCATGGTGTAGTTGCTACATGTTAGGGAGATGGCATCAAATAGGTCAGGGTAGGGACACTCCTTCAAGATGGCGGCCCCAAATGTGGCCCCTGCACAGTCATAGTACTGTGCGCAGTTTGTCTGATGGGGCAAGATGGTGGTCGGGTTGGACTGGCAGAAACTGGCCGCATCAACTGTAGTAGATACAATGAGGCAGACATTTGAATGAGTCAATGATGATTTTGTAATGTAGATGGTAGAGAGTTGTGTTCAAGAAATGAGTTATATGTTTTTAATGGTCAAATACTTGAAATAAAATTTTAACAACATTCATAATACAATTGTTTAAAGAGGTTTACCTCTTAACAAAAGACATCACAGAAATATTCTTCAATCCTATGAAGTCCCAACTTTTTAGAAGGGATATATACCACTGCATAGACTGATACACACACAATACTGCCATAAGCATTTTATCTTATAAAATGTATGTGTCTAGATAAGTAACTTTGCATTACACTTGTGGTACTTTTACCTTTATCAACAGTGTCTGTACACTTGTGCTGGGTGGGACTGAAGAATGAGTGCTGTGGACAGGTTCCTACATTCATTGTTCTATTGTTAGAGCATTCCAGGTACTTCGTCCCCCACAGATGGCCTCCAAACACATTAAAACCATCAGGCAGTCCAACACACGAGGGCAGTCTAGACTCACAGGATGTACAGGTAATGTTACCCACAGGACATCGGTTCTGATCATATTCACCTGCAAGTGCACCAGACAAGAGGTTTCATTATTGTATGTAGTTATAAAGATCCAGACATGTGATGTTTCCCGATTTCGCCGGGAGGCTCCCGATATCAGAGGTCTGTCTCACGCCTCACGCTGAGCACATCAATTCTCCCGCTTTGATGTTCCCGACAGACTTAATCTCATTCCTCCTAAAGACTGCCCCAGACAGTAGCTACCAGCCGATCATTTGATTACGCAATATATCCTACTGCAAGCGACCAGCATCTGCGTGTGTATGTGTGCAGCTAATCAGAACAGATCACTGCCAATCATTGAGCCTACCAAGTGTTAATTGGTCTTGACAATAATTTCGTGCCCGCCTCCTGGTGTTAAAAGGCAACCGCCACAAACTGTAAGCCCTTGATTGACACTATAACCACACCCATTTAGTGAACGGCGGAGATCATGCACAATCAGTGTCACATGTTCTATTTTCTTAGACAACTAATGGAAGCAATGCTTATCGCACGTGCGGACAAAGGCATAGGACTGAGCTTCGAAATTTTAAAATGTTCAATAACCCGTTAATAGGGTGATATGAGAATTAATTTGTATGTACCCAAACGCAGGCTTCGGATAATTAGACTGAACATCTTCAGTTTTTTCTTTATCAAGCCAAGGTAATGATTCCCAGCATTATTATTGCGATTGACAAACCTCCTGACTGCAAAAAAGTACTCTGATTTCCGTTTACTTCGGTACTCTAAATACATGACGTAAATCATGTAAATATGTAAAAAAAAGGACATGCATGCACTTGAATGTAGGCAAATTACCTGACAGAATAATTCAGAAACGTTTAACAACTGACCTGCCTACGTGCCTTACAAACAACAAACAAACTAGTGCTAATTATATGTGTGACGTCATCGCGTCATAGCGCCATTTTGTCAGCAGACTACCGCATATGTTGAAACTGATGCCTTCGTGTGTACTCATAAAACTTACTCTAGTAGTGATTTTCTTTTTCTAAAACTGAGACGATTGTGTATAGTTTTACTATCTTACGGTTAGTGTCTAAATGGGCGACTCATCCTGGAATTAAAAACCAAAGGAAGCGAACGAAGCGAGCGATCGTGGTTTCTTTTCCATGAATAAGAATTTATGACAAAGTCCAATGAGCATTGCAATATATACTAAAATTTGAAAACGCACACGACAAAGGAACTCACGTGCAAGCCTATTGTAAAAGTAAATAAGTGATGAGTCATTTAACAAAATGAGCAGACCCAAATCCAAATGGACCGACTGGAAGAATCACCAATTTAGATTCTAAACCTATACTAAGAACTTGTTGCATTTAATGGTTGGAAATAAACATTATGTTAAAGTAATAATGTGCATATGAAATTAACATAAAAACAAGTTTGCGTGAAAGAGATGAGTGTGTGAAACAATAACACTGCTGAATACACAGAGCTTGCAACATGTATATTTGTGCATTGTGCTACTAAAACAATCAATGATTTTAATTTGATACTTTGTGAGGCCTTTTGCTAACTGCATATTATTTAGGACATTATCGAAACTCACAAAACAACACATTGTGTAAGATATGCAGGCAAGCTTCTAGCTCTGAAATATGTCGAGGTAGGAATTAGGAGACAAATCTGCAAGGGTCACAGTAACATTGGAACATATCAAATCTAAGAAATGGTGATCATTTCCCAACATTATGTAAAGTTTACTTTGACTTTAGCTTTTTAAGAGGAGTAAACGTGTCTTTACTTTACAATAGTGTTGTTTCTATTTGAAAGAAAATTTGTCTTCTTCCTGCAAATATACATTTATCATAAAAGTAAATGGTTTTCGTGAGAGTTGACACAATTTCATTTTGTGCATGAACAGTAAATAAAATGCCAACCATAGACACTTTTAAAACATATTTTCCATTTCAGCTACTGGTAGTTCAAATCAGTTTACATCATAATTGTCAAAAGATGAATTCTTAAATTAATGTAAAATAATTTTAACTTTTTTGACATTTGTATGTGGTTTATATATATAAAAAAACGGACAGATATCTATTTACTACTTTGTCACAGAAAAACACCTGTTTGCTATTTATTCTTGATTAGTATAATGTCTTCATGTATTCTAAATTCATTTAACTTTGTTTAGAAAGTAATGGTATCAATGTGTCTACCACTAATATTTTAGAATTATCAAAACTCTTTTGTCACTAACTTACAAATTAAATAAACTAATTTTATGCTTGCATACTCATTATTTATTTGGAAACCTTTTTTCAATTCATAAGTAAGTGCTGTTGACACTTGACTTGTTTACACTATGTTTGGCTGTTGTTTTTGAAGGCCACATGCTTAAAACCAATGCGTATAATTTATGTCTAGATAGTGAACTAAAATATGCTTAATATATAAATATGATATATTCCAAAATTCATTTTAAAATATTGTAAAGAACATTTTTATCACTGAAATTACTATTATTATTAATAATAAAGACAAAAAATACTGTTTTACAAATAGAAATAAGCCACACAGTCAATTTAACGCGCATTCACGGAAATCTCCCTCCCTGGAACCCCAATCTCCCTCTCTGGGAGCCTAAGTCTCCCTCTTTGGGACCAAGGGAATATCACATGTCTGTAAATCTACAAAAGGGCACAATACTTTAATAACAAATCAGGAAGAAATTATACAAATCAATAGGAAAGCCGAAGATACTAACCACATAGTATTTTAATGTACATGTTACTGTAAAAAAAGCAGACAAAATGTTTATATTGTAAAAACTATTGTTTCAAAGAGATTGTCATAAGTAAATTTTCACTTAGTGACCAGATGACACAATACCAAAATCTGAATCATAATCAGACATAGATTACCCTTCCTCTTTACTTTAAGGGACAAACATTTTTTATCCCTCATCAATTTGCATTCACAGAAAATCACCCTTCCATATGCTTTTAATGCAAAGCAAAGCAAATGTACAATAAAGACACAAATACGCCAACTGAATTAATTTCCTTGCAGGCAGATTTTATGCAGGTTCAAAAACCTCCATGCGATGGTATGTTATTGCTCAACATGTAACTGACTGTCTATGACATATAAAAACTAAGAAAAACCACTGATAACTATTCTTGTAATATATTCCTAGACCTGCAGTCCCATGCAGGTCGTACAACAGCAAAACACTTTTGTGAGTTTGTGACTGGGTCCAGTAATGCCATCGTTCTGGGCTTTATATACTTACATGGAGCTTTTGGTTCATGTCTTTGTCCGCAGTCTACATTCTGGAAGGGTTCACATTGTAGTGTTACCACGGAGAACAGGTTGGGGTATGGACACTCGTCCCCTTTGTTGGTGTTGCCAACAATACGACTGCAGACGAAATATTTGGCACAAGACCCAGGATCAGGGATTACAGCCGTGACGTGGATCTGACAGTACGATATTATATCAACTGGAAGAAAGGGGAAATGGAGGTAAGTCAGTTTTGTCATAAACATTTTGAATTGCTGAAAAAAATATGGTTCATCATGCCAAGTATAATATAATTTGAATAAGCGGTTTTGATTATATTAGACTTTAAATATATCAGGTACCGTATTTGTTAATAAATTTGGTATGATGTATACAAGTAAAACCCTTTTAATAGGAAAAATAAAAATACATTTTTCTTTTCAATTTGATTGTAAGTGATAAACAAACAATAGATAAAAACTAAAATACTAATAGAAATATTTTGACCATTCTGGGGTTTTAACCCACAACCATCAGTTTACAGCAATCCTGGCATAATTTGTTGTCTTCATTTTGAGGTGTTTCCACTTCCTAAATATGAATAAAGTACAAACAACTATTTATCTTATAAAAAAGTAAGAATACACATATTTAAGTGATTCAATAAACAAAAAGTCTGTACTATATGCTTTTTTTTTGTTAATCATTGAAAACATTGCAGAAACAACTAAAATTCTTTTAGTTTAAATAAGTTAATGATAATTCCTTATAATACAAATGTAGCTTTTAAATAGTATGCTGAATATAAAATATGTGTTTTACTAAATTAGAAACAAAATATAAGGCCATGAATTAACAACAGGCTTTAAATGTCATATTTGATGAGTTCTGGTGTTAATATGTTTCAATAACAGTACACGCAATATGTTCAAATAACTTAAATTTCATGTCCAATCACATGGCAGTGTTGTTATACTATGTTAATTTTTATGGCTTATTTATTGATTGTTCAATATTGTTTCTACCGTGGCATGTTAGCAACAGCCTCCATAAAAGTACAAAAGTTGGATGAAGAAAATACAACATTATAAAGAAAATTAACTGGATTAATATATCTAGATGGATCAAGTTCTGCCAAATAAAGTTATATAATAATACCACCAAAATGCAACAATACTATGCTAGTTAGAAACATTTATAAAACATGAGTACTTCAAATAACATTGCGCTTGAGTACGCTATTATTAGATGCGGCGTAAGTACATTCTTACAATGCAAAATCAGCATCAGAATTATTTGCCAGATTAAACCAGCCTGTTCATGGTCAGTTGAAAAACATACAGTTATTTGTTTAATTTACATAATTCTGTTTCGGATGCCCATTCATTTCCTGGGTAGAACCAGTTCTGGGGTGATACCTACATGGAGCAGTGTGCAGTAAATAGTCTTGAGCAGGAATAACAACCCATGATTGGTGCAGGGATTGATCCCGAGATCCTCTGATTTAGAGTCTGGCATCCTACAATTACCTGTTGGGACAACCATTTCACAGCGGAGTGTCCTCGGATTGAAGTATCCGATGTTACATTTCTCTACAGACATGGTACGATTGTGGCTGCACACCACGTAGTCTTGGGACCACAATGCCCCAGGGTAAGGGTTGAATCCGTCTGGCCTTCCTGCACAGCTGGGGAATCTCTGGCTGCATGGCTGACAGCTGACGTCATTCGCAGAGCATAGGTTCTGTATATACTGGCCTGAAATAGCCGTTATTTTTTTACAAATATATATTTTGATTATTAATAAAAATAATTTATAAAGAAGAAACATATTTGACAGGCATTATGATAAAGCCACAGGTTTCAAAACATAGTTTCCTGTGCCTGTTAAAAACACTGAATATAATAGTTATCAAATATCAAATAATGGCAATACAATAAAAAAGGTTAAGTTGGCAAAGTAGGAACATTTTGGTAAAAGTGCAAAAAAGTGGTAAAGTAAGAGAGAAACTGAAATATGAAGTTTGCAATATGGAAAGAAAAAAAATGTAAAAATTTATAACTGGGAACATGGAATGTGTAGATTGGCAAAGTGGAAATAGAATAACAACAATGTTGAAAGTGACAGTATGAAAAAAAATGTCCACTTATCGAAACGGGAACAAACTGCTGTCACTTACAAGGAGAGACTGGGACAGGCCTATGCTGGCAATCAACATTCATGTAAGGGACACAATTCCTCAGTAATGTTGAGAACAGGTCCGGGTAGGAACACTCCCCCTGATAGGGACCAAGAGTTGAGGTGGGGTTGGAGCAGTTGAAATATCTGCCACAGCTGTCAGGGTCTGGCAGGATATCCAATGGATGAACCTGACAGTAGTCCCGGATGTCAACTGAGAGAAAAGAAGGAAGGGAAAAAATATATCCAACATATAAGGAACAAACAACAGTACCTAAAAAGGTTCCTAATTCTTGAGAGAATTTCTCTATGTGAGCTTTAATTGGAGAGGAACATAAAATCTTTGCAATAAAGTCTACTCCACATTTCTATTGCCAGAAAACTACTCTGATTTTTCATTCTTTATTTAAAATTAGACAACTTCTTTCACACAAATTTTGCTAGAGTGGTTGTCCCTACACCCACTTTTTATACATAAAACAATTTATCTAATACTTATAATCTTAGCACTACTTTTTTCAAATAATTTTGTGAAAGCAAGTGATTTATCCAGGTCATTTTCTTACAATCTTTATGTATTAAAAGCAACTTAATTCACTTAGCAGTAACATTATGGACAAGGACACATATAAACTGCTGCACATTTTCTTAAATGCAGGTGAAACATGGTTTGGATTTCTGAATGTATAAGATTCTATTCCTTCACCCTTTTTTTCAAAACCACGACGACTCTCATTTTCACAGCTCAACTTCCATAAGGGGATAATTCATATACATCTACTACTACACATCAACTCACTTTTTATAAAAACTGTTAAGACTGATTATACAGTAATGAAAACGCATTGTCAGTCTGTGACTATTTTGTGATGATTCACCTAATTCAGTTGCATTTCTGTCCGATTAGTTGACAGCATTTTAGCTTAGAACTTAATCCCATTAGCTTGACCTTATTGTTTCACCAGCACAAAATAATCTCATATCATCTCCTCATCAAAGTATTTTTGCTCCTTTAAAACAATTTGCAACACAGTCAAAGATACAACTTTATATCATTAAACTTGCTAAATAAATGTTATAAGAAAGTAAAGAAGGACCAACTTACATTTCGTCACAGTCCCTTCACATGTCTTGAGCTGAGGATGAAAGAAACCTGTGGCACACCTATGTGTGGAGACAGTTCTGTTCTGTTCACACGTGATGTAGTCTGGGCCCCATAGTTGGCCAGGTATCGGGTTCAAACCATCTGGCAGGCCAAGACAGGATGGAAGTCGCTGGCTACATGGTTTGCATGTGGAATCGTATGGGTCACATAAGTTCCTAAGGTAGTCACCTGGAGTTGAAAAAGCATGCATTGTACATGCTGTGGCAATATATCACACATTCAATAATGTTCCAATTAGCGAAACCTACAATTTTAAGATAACACACATTTCAAGAAAATGGTGGGTTCACTGTCTGAACTCTCTTCAGCCTTCAGTGGGATATTAGGCACATGTCATTTACACCCCTAAAGCAATCAGAATGGTGTCCAGATTGCATTGCAGAAATCATGTAGCTATGCACATCGAATTATTAAACATGAAACAACCACCTGCATTGGTGAATAGTGCACATATAGAAAATATAAGTACAACTGTAAGACATATAATACAAGATATACAATAAATCTTGCATTAATAAATGAAAATGTCATTTTGATAGCCTGCAAATTACTAAATCAGATTTAAATGAAACATGAACAACGATGGTTAGAGTCTTGAATAATTTACCAATTTCACCCTACAGTAAATTAGGAAAAGAGTTGTGAGTGTTTATTTTAAATAAGTACACATACATGGTGCTTGGGGCTCAAGCTTGGTACCACACTGGACAGTCCTGAAATCCGCACAGGTCAAGGTCGCTGAAGAGAACAGTCTTGGGTAGGGGCATTCGACCAGGAAGGGGCCTAGAGGGGAGGCGGGCTGGGAACAGTTGAAGTATTGTGCGCAGTTGTCAGGGTTTTCCTTCACCGTCCCATGATTGAAGGTACAGAATGACTGAATCTCATCTGTTGAGAGATTGGTGATAGAAGTAGTGAAAATAAATGCTAAGTTTGTATAAGGAGAAAAAGGATGAAAATGGTGGAATATCTAGAGTTATGTATTAACTAAGGGCAGAAGAATAAGCATATACATGTATGTTAATGTTGTTAACAATAAAATAAAACAAGCAAAAAATATATAATCTAAAGGTTTATAAAGGACACTTGGAAAATATCAAGTTGCATTCAAATAATTTCATTTAAAGAATGCAAAAAGTTAACACATCTACATGAACATTGCATAAATCAGCCTAAAATTATTCAGTAAATGATTGCTGTGTTCTAGAAAATTGCAGACAATAATCATATAAATTAGTAGATTGAAAAGCAATTTAACAATTCTTACTTTTATTAATTCTAGAGACACACGCTGACTGATACGGGTCAAAGATGGACCCTGCCGGACAGGTGTTCAGGCCAACCGTCCTGTTCTTGTAACATTCTATATAGTTAGACGTCCATTCCCGACCAGGAAACTGGTGTGGTCCATCTGTTTGTCCGACACAACTAGGAAGTCTCACCGGACAGGGGTCACAGGTCAAGTTACCCACTGTACACTGATTTTGTATATATGCACCTATAATAAGTGTGTCACATTAGAAATATACTATATACAGTAACAGCTGTATTTCACCATAAGCAAAATGATAAATGAAGACATTGCTTCAAAACTGCAAAAATTTCAGCATAATATGGCAAATAGGAAAACAGAGAAGATGTGAATAATGAGATTTCTTTGGAAGAGTTAACTTATTGCAAATGACAAATATTGACACAGTAGTGCAGTGGTTGAATATTAAATGCATTACACGATCAACAATGTAGTATAGTGAAAAATGTTAGTGAATATTGACCCACCACAAAATGTACATAATAAGTATTTGTCGAGGTGAGACAATTACTATCTATACACATATTTGCATAAAATACCAAACAAAGTGGCATCGATGTATGCATATCTCAAGTATGCAGACAGAGGAATTTGAATCTGCAATTTAATAAACCTATCAAAGCACTAATTTAAAATAAAAAAACCCTCATAACTAGAAAGCAAATGCTTCTAAAATGTCGAGCAATTTTGTTTACATACACATTTTTATCTAATCAGTGGCAGTTTATATCACATGGTGAACAGTTGGCCTACTTTGCACAGAAGAACACATGCTTTTTCATGATACTGTTAGTGTCCACATGGACCAGGTATGAACACATGGACCAGGTATGAACACATGGACCAGGTATGAACACATGGACCAGGTATGAACACATGGACCAGGTATAAACACATAGACCAGGTATGAACACATGGACCAGGTATGAACACATGGACCAGGTATGAACACATGGACCAGGTATGAACACATGGACCAGGTATGAACACATGGACCAGGTATAAACACATGGACCAGGTATGAACACATGGACCAGGTATGAACACATGGACCAGGTATGAACACATGGACCAGGTATGAACACATGGACCAGGTATAAACACATAGACCAGGTATGAACACATGGACCAGGTATGAACACATGGACCAGGTATGAACACATGGACCAGGTATGAACACATGGACCAGGTATGAACACATGGACCAGGTATGAAAAGAAAATGTTCTTATGAATGTGGGAGCTACATACAAATTGCAGACCTGAACCTTTAATTTTTTGCTATTTTTACAATCCTTTCCCAGTCTTAAATCTGATGTATGACTGTAAGACTTACACGGTGCCTGTGGCTCCAGTCTCACATCACAGTCCACGGTTGTAAAACTCTGACAGCTTGTCGTCAGGGGAGAGAAAAGATCCGGGTACATACATTCATCTGGTGTGATTACCCCTGATCTTACGGAGGAACAGTTTATATACTGTGCACAATTATCTGGATTGGGCAACACTGAGCTGGGGTGTGCACCACAGTAGGAAGGGATATCTCCTGCAAGAAAGATGTTAAACATAAACATTAATATTTACTTATCCGGTGTCCTGTTGTTAGCCTGGTTGGACATAAAGAATGAGGGGTCAATCACTATCGCGTTGTACTAACTACTTCTTATTTAAAGAAGTTTCTTGCATTATTTTTTTTTCAGAAGATATTATAGCTTTAAGTGTGTTTTATTAACTGGTTTATTCCAACCATCAAGTCCGCTGAGCTAATGTTGAATAAACTTTGCACACCCCATGCACTGTTTTGTGATAACTTATGTGGGACTTTACAACAGCATACAGTCTTTAATTAAAAACTGTCAAACTTTCAATAGGAATAAGAGTTATGTTTACATAGCAGAACCACCTATTTTCTATACATAACTTACGTGTTTGAACTTTTTCCACACAGGCATTAAGCTGGGGATGGAAGTATCCTGTGGCACACTGTTTTGTGTCAGTGGTCCGGTCTTTGTAGCAGGTGATAAAGTCTCCCATAAATTCACGGCCTGGGTATGGGTGGTCCCCATCTGATAGTCCCACACAGCTCGGCAGCCTCTGGTCACATGGTACACATCCTGTTTGGGTCGGGGCACACAGATTCTGTGTGTACTGACCTGATGGGCAGTAAGGAAAGAAATGCATAATCTGTTTTTAACCAAAATACAACATCCTTATAGCCTAAGGAGAAAAATATGTTTTGCAATATCTTGAACCATGACAATAAACTGAAATAATGAATATATGGAAAGGTTAAGAGGACCAGTTCCTTGAGAATTTTCAAATTTAAGCATAAAAGTAATGTCATAAAAATACCAAACATGACTCTACATAATGTAAATTAACATAAAATTAGTGATACTACCAGATAATCTTTATGGATTAATATAAATGATAAGTGTAACTCAACAATTTATCTTTCTTAGATTCATGTAGATATAATGGTAGGCAGTATCTTTCATGGTGCAATTTCATATACATAAATTTGTCCTATCAAAGCAGTGTAAACTATGTCATAAAACATTTTGGTATGCTTGGACTTGCAAGAATTTTCAGATCAACATATTTGTATCATTTTAAGTTTTCAGTAAAAGTTTACATCAACGTACAAGGTGCTTTTGGCTCTGGTCTATTTAAACAATTCACTGTATCGAACTTGGAGCACGAATGCGTGGTGATGTCAAAGAGGTCTGGGTAAGGGCATTCCACCTTGTACTGTGTTGATGGGGAGGAGCAGTTGAAATAGACAGCACAGTTGTCAGAGTTGGCCATGATGATCCCAGGATGTGTGCGACAATAGTCAGGAATATCAACTGAAACAATTACAATTTTTTATTTTAACTGAAAGACAAAACCTTGAGATCAATGGACCATTCTGACTATAAAGGTTATTTCTTTCTTCACATAAGATTACAAAAAATACAACACTTTATTGAAACAAGACTGCAACAAAATCCACCATGTTAATTAAATGTCAGAAAATAGTATAAAATTAGGTAGATATGCATAGAATACCACATACCAGGATCCACCTGTGACTGACAGCGCCTGTAACGTGAGTTGAAGTATTGTCCGGCAGGACAGGATCGAACCTCCATGGTGCGGTCCATGGAGCACATGATGTAGACACCATCCCAGGGATGGACAGGGTGCGGCTGAGGGCCGTCTGTCAGACCAACGCAGCTTGGCAACCGCTCCGGACACGGTGTACACGTGCTGTTTCCCTTCGGACACAAGTTCATCTCATACTGACCTGCGTGATGATACATAATTACAACTGAACTACACAAGGTTCAACCAATGTCTCGGATGTATCATACTGTAAACAAAGCCTTATGACAATTTAAAACTGTAGAGTTCCATCTTGGTAGCATGATCTTTAAAGACCCGTTATTTAACATTTTCAACAAGGCCAAATTAATTGCTAGTTGGGAATTCTATTAAGGTAGCCCTTTATTTATGCTGCTTTAGTTGTCCCATCTATGCAAGTGGTTACAAAACTTATTATTTTAACACATATCTGGAAATTGCCAAATGGCTATGAACTGTTTTGAGCAATAGAAAACCTCAAAAATAAAAACACTAAAGTTCAATCTACAAGACAGACAAACATAATTACATATCCCTACAAGGGGACATGAGCTGCATGCAAGTGCATGAGAGTGTAAATAGTCAAAAGACAATGAACATGTAGCTGTAAGTGCAAGTGGATTGGGTAACATGCAAGTGCAATGGGAAACATGCAAGTGCATTTGGTAACATACAAGTGCAGTTAGTAATATGCAAGTGCAATGGGTAACATGCAAGTGCATTGGGTAAAATGCAAGTGCAATGGGTAACATGTAAGTGCAATGGGTACCATTCAAGTACATAAGCATTTTTTCTGAGACAAATGTTAAAATATTAACAAGTCGCCATGACTGTGTAGCAATTATAACCACTTAAACTCCTAAAATATGAAAGACTCCCGAACAAGGTCCAAAAATATCAAAACATCCTAACAGAGAGCCATTAGCCCCATGCAAGTGCTTAAGGGTCTTTTTCCAAACAAGCTATCAAACATATCGACAGCTGGTGCCACTTTACCCCATCCATCCAGAACCATAATTCCCTGACAAAGTGCCAAGAAATTACCCCAAATATTACACATTTACAAATTGCCAAGATAAATATTTAAAATTATAACTCTTTACAAGGGGCCATGGGTTCCTTCCTGGTGTCACAAAGTGTTGTCCGGAAAGATTGGCAGGACATGGTGAAGCGAGAGAAGAGCCGAGGGTAGGGACATTCCATGACGTAGGCTCCTAAACTGCTGTTAGTCTCGGAACAGTTGTAGAACTGACCACAGTTGTCTTCTGCTGCGAGGATAGTGGTCGGGTGGGAGGGGCAGTAACTAGCCAGATCACCTGAGATAAGGAAAAGGATACGAGTGTATAAAACGTATGTGAGAAAAAAGCAAAACAGAGTGATTTTCTGTTATAGTTAAACAGTTTGAAAATATTAAATTTATGTTTGCATTAATATTGGTGTTTGTCATGAATAAGTCTCATTTATGTTTTTTTTTTATTAATTATTTACTACAATCATAAAATTGGCAAGCAAAGTTATGTACTGAACATACTATTCTGCCCTTTTATGAATTCTATCGACCATTAAAATATTTGAGCAGAACAGTAAAACAGTTTTTCTGATCCTAAGTTGCAAACAACGTCACAATAAGAATCACTCTACCATCAAACTTGACCTCTCATTCCACTATTCACAATTAAGCTTTTTAAAAAAACGTATATAATTAAACAATTTAAGAATCTATTTGATTTAGAATGTTTTGTATATTGATTTACCCTGATTAAGTAGTAGTGTGAATACATAAAAAAGCTGGTAAAGAAACATACATTAAAGTTTACCTTTATCAACATGATCTGTACATTTCCTTAGCAGTGGATGGAAGAATCCACTGCCACATTGTTTGACCTCCACCGAGCGGTTCTTGTAACATTTGATATAGTCTGGTTGCCAGAGGTGACGAGGGTCTGGATTGTCCCCATTTGCCTCACCCACACAGCTCGGGAATCTTTCATCGCATGGGAGACAACCTGCGTTGGTTCCATTACACATGTTCTGAAGGTACTCACCTGATGCGGAAAATTAGCAGAATTAATAATTTTAACATCATCTTATTAGAAACTAAAAATCCTTAAACAATGCAAAATATTTGTATCTCCTGGTAATTGTATATTTATTAAATTGTAATATAATGTACTTACAAGGAGCCTGTGGTTCATGCCTGGTTCCACATGGCACATTCTCGAACTGCTCACACTTCTGGGTTACCGTGGAGAACAGGTCTGGGTACGGGCATTCTTCTATATAGGGACCGAGCGGTGATGTGGGATTGGAGCAGTTATAGTACTGGGCGCAGTTGCCGGGATGTGGTTTGATAGCCAACGGATTGGCCTGACAGAACTGGGATATATCACCTGGAGTATATTTGTCAGCTATTGCTATACATGTATGTACATTAATTATAATACATGTATATATAAAGGTTTACAATTAAATGTGATCAAGAGTGAAAAACAATATTATGATTACTTAAAAGAAACTTAAAAAATGCCTACTTTCTATTTAAAGTAAATACTACAACATCTGTAATATTTCACATGCAAGCATACATGCGATTATTAACATATCAGAATACAATAAAACAGTGTAATATGAATTACCCAGTATGCAGTTAACTCTCTTGATAAAACAAATAAAATGATGGCATGACCAGTATAGTGTTAATCCAAAGGTCACAAAATACATTGTCAATGTTAATAACCTTATTTTGACCATCTTACCTGACCTCACGTTGGACACACAAATGAGTTGGTTTGGATCAAAGACTGCTCCTACTGGACAATGTTTTACAGCCATGGTCCTGTTCTTGTAGCACTGGACATATGTATCTGTCCACATATAGCCTGCAGCCACCTGGTCACCACTGGGTAGGCCCACACAGCTGGGCAATCGTCGGGGACATGGGTCACATGACACGTTCATGGGCTGACAAAGATTCTGGTCATACTCACCTAATTGGAATAATTTTATAATAAGCGTGCATGTCTCCGATTCTTTAAACATTGAACTTAAACTAAATAAAAAAGACAATAAGGGGGATAAAAATCAAACAATCAAGAATGTGTCGATCCTGAATTTGCTTTTGTAGATCTACAGTTACATAAACCCTTCATTAAAGATAGAAAGGAAATTAACTTATTAGCAGGTTTCTTTTCAATTCCGGGCTGGAGGTTCCTGGTGTATGCGTGAGTCACTAAATGTAGGATCAAGTATTGTTTAATAACATTAAGTGTATCCCAATCTTAATAGCTTTAATTTAGTATTAAATTTATATAGAACATGGTTTTTAGTTTAGTATAAACTTTATCTAGATAAAACACTAACACGGAGCTTGCGGCTCTGGCCTTGTGTCACACGAAACAGTGGTGAAGTCCTGACATGTCATTGCGATGGTTGAGAATAGGTCCGGGTAGGTACATTCCACTAGAGCCCCTGGCTCCCCGCGCAACAGTTGGCTACAGTCATAGTATCGGGCACAGTTTGTGCTGTCTGACAGAATCTGTCGTGGGTTTGACTGACAATATGGTGTAGAGTCATCTGAAATGAAAGGGATTTGATTTTAATATTCAACTGATACACATAATAAGTACTGTTTTTCAAGCAAATGTTTTGAATTTACAATTTGATATTGCTAATCATGCTAATAAAAGCAATTCCAGTCATTGAACTATTTTCTTGTGTTCTTGCTAATATCAAAAAGTTGCTTTAAACATTTATTATACCATAATATGATCATGCTCATAGATAGTTTCCGCATCAGTGAAGATCCCCTATCTTGGCAGCAGTCTTCCAGAGTTTTAATATTTAAAAGACTTCATAAAAGCTGTTAAATTTGATATAAAATTCAGTAAAATAGACTGAAAAATAAAAAAACACAGTGGTGAGTTTAATACAGCACATATTTTCAAATTTCGGCCTGCATTAGCTTCTGCCTTCAAAGATGGCTTTCTCAAAATGTCTTATCAGTACCTATGACATCACATGAAAACTATCTATTGTATTGAACTTGTGTTCTATGACATTCCACTTTCAAACTCCTTGCTCTAATCTTCAAATGATAATTATGTTTACTAAGTTTGCACAGATTTTTAGAGTTGAAAGTGACAGCAAACATTCCGTAAATTGTTTAGCAAACAAAGTAACTGAAAGCAAAAAGAAAAAAAGAACCTTAATGAAAAATCCAAGCACAAACATAGTAACTATTGTTACTTGACATACTGGTGGTAATGTGATCCCTGCATGTCTGTTCAATGGGATGGAAGAATCCTGGATTACAAGCCTTGATAGGCAGCAAGGTTCGGTTTGTGTCACAAGTTATATACTCTGGTTTCCAGAGCCGTGATGGGAAGGCGTGGTTCCCATCTGCCAGCCCCACACAGCTTGGATAAGTGTCAGGACACTGGGAGCAGCTCGGATCACGGGGGTCACACATCGTCATAGTGTACTCACCTGTGTACAAACACATAGGCATGCATTTTATTCTGTATATCAGCCGCACCAATACAATAGTAAAGCTCTGACCGCTTAGCCGCTCACTGCGTGGGTTTGAGTCCCATTCTGAATTCTTCGCTAATGACTTAATGTGGGAAGGTCTCCTAGATGACCTGCAGTGTGCCAGTGGTTCTATCCAGACATTTGTTTGGGGTCTTCCTCCACCAAAACAGCTGGACGTCGCTATGATGATAATAATTGGTTGCTGCGAGGTATTTAAAAAACAAAACAAACAATATTAAACACTTGAATGTTTCTCGACCCCATCCCCACTTTGAGGGGAGTTTCTAGTTGGTGATTTTACGTGTAGATTAAGCATTCGGTGCCCATTAATCCATTATGTTCATTAACAACTGGGGAGAAAGACTGAGGTTACAGGGATCACAAAACAAGTGGGAGCACATATATGTTATGCAAGAAAAGTTAACCATGACCTCTGAGCTGTGGCCTTTGGGCCAGTCTATCCGCGGTCGTTATTATTGCTCATCCAGCAGGAAAATAAAAAAATCACGTATGGCAGAGTTTTAAAGCGACACACTGAATAGGTATTCTTATGGGATATATTTAACTTTAATCTACCTCTGGACAAAGGCCAACGTGTAAAATATAAATGTGACAAAACACACAGACGAGACATAACACACTAAAAGAAAAAAAACATCAGTTAACGCATTGGAACGGTCAGTCGGCAAAAGGACCGACTGGTGTGCTTAAACCTGGTTTGTGGAGCGCTCCAACCTTGCACTTCCGGAAGGTTTTTCTATCAAACAAACAGTGTACATAAAATATCCCGTCAAAGTGAGACAACTAACAGTAAACACCTGCATCGGGAGTTAAAACAGATACAATGAACTTATATACACACATAATATCTAGTAATAAAATAAACTATCAACATATGTACAGTAGGTTAAAGCCTCGGCAATTTAAAAATTCCAAATGAGGGAGTAGTTTGAAATAAATAGCCCAAGCGCTGATATATTTTAAGAACAAATAAAACAGCCCAAGCGCTGATTTGTTATAAGATCAATTTAATGATAGAACAAATAAACAGCCCAAGCGCTAATATATAATTAGATCAATTTAAAGATGTCATATGCCAAAAGTGTAATGTAAAAAATATGAAAGAAATCACCGAATATTAGAAAACAACCTACACCAACAAAATAAAATGTATTGTTTAGAGTTAATAAGATTAAAAATAACATATCACAAAAAGCCGAGGATTAATCCGAAGTTGGCATATTATATAATAAAGGTACAAAAAATCCCGATGTTATACTTCTGTGCAATCAGACATAAAAAGCATGGAGACTGCTCAAGTTGTCCCACCTATATAGGGCACGACTGGAGAGATGAACAACAAGAAATCCAACAGTGACTGTCCAATTATTGCTTTAGGTCACTGTTTCATATAGTCTCAAAGACCTCTCCGGTCATCGTGTAATTTACAAGCGATGCAAGTTCTTCACTGTAAAAGGGTCAATTGCAAGCAATGCAGCACACCGAAGGATTTCCGGGTTGCAACCGTCAGCAATAAATTTTCTGATAAGTTTCGCTCATTTTCTTTAACTTATATAAAACATTTCCATAAAATGCAGGATGGCGTATGCCTTTCTGCATAAGTGTTTTCATACTGCTATTATACTTAGAAGCAATAAAATCATTGCGGTGAAAGAAATTTGAAAACGACTTTCTTAACTCGTGAAAACAAAAGCCTTGCTGTAACAGTTTAGAAGAAATAAACCGGTTTCTAGCATTGAAATCATCTACTTTAGTACAAACTCGTGCAAACCTTGTTAGATGTGATATGTAGATACCATAAGAGGTAGCACGAGGTGAATCAACGTCAAGGTATGGATAATTCACAATACTAAAGTTGAAATCATCTCTCTTGTCATAGATTTTAGTAGAGACGTTGTCATTTGAAATAGAGATCTCAATGTCTAGAAATGCTGCATTTAAATGTCAGTTATTTGTTTTATTAAGGGTAAGTTCTAGAAGGTAAATCAGATGGATCATTTGAGAAAAGAAAGGATTATCTATAGTTAGAATATCGCCAAGACAGCGTGACGTTAAATTGAAAGCCTTTATAATGTGGTGCAATTAATGGTGCACAGTCGATTCCTATAGGAATACCAATTACTTGTCTAAATAAAGTGTCACCGCATTTTATATAAATGTTATCTAAACATAGAGCTTCACAAATATCTGTGCAAGTCCACATAGTAAACGTTTCTAAGAAAGTGTTGGTAAAATGCATTATTTTCATGGCATGCTCTTGAGCAATTTTTTTTCTCAATAAGAGCAATCAATTTGGTCTTAATTAAATCATGAGGAAAAGAAGTGTACAGTGTAGGGAAATCGTTAGTATTTACCGCAGAGCAATAGAAGTTTGAAGTAAGAAACTTGTCTAAGACTTCTGAAGAACCCCTTTTTATTATATTTTTTTATGTTTGAAACTTGTTTTATTTAACATTAAATACATGTATTTTTGTTTGCATATTTCATATATTCCACGTGCATATTTAACAATATTTTTATATTATAATATTTTACAATATTTTGATTGTATTTTATTTTTCAAGTCATCATTTTACAAATCGCACTCGCTTGCTGTTCTGGTCTCAGAGTCAGCCATGTCAGTAGTAGAGCCTACTTCCTCCTAGCTGTAAACATCCACTAGTGAAATGACAAACTGGTTTAGCAGTCCAACGACCACTAGGTGTTATCTATTGTGATAACGTGGCCAATGCACTTATCCCATTTTGTTACTGATATGCGTTTCAGTTTGCCGTCAATAAGGCCTCACATATATAACATTTTAAACAAAGTAGTGCATTTCAGGGCACTCGAAACCATGACCAAAATCAAAATATGAGAATCTTTGCCGACTCAAACTTGACAACATGCATTATTTGCTAGCAGAAATTATTATCAGTGATACATTCCACCCCTTTTACATGGACCAAAAAAGATAAATTGTTTATTAATTACTGCATGGCTTAATGTTCGTGGTTAACCCATATAAGGGTATGAGGAAAACATAAAATATTTATCTTAGGTAAAATAGAAACTGACTAATAACAAACAATAGGAAACTGATTTCTGGTAATTATGTCAGTTTACATTGTTTCCACTGAGAAAGTTTTTGTTGAACATCTGCTTAAAATTAATAACACGGATCTAAAGGAATACCTTATTTATCACTACATTAACCTTCTGCTCCAGTATGTATAAACATCGACCATGCAAAGTAACTATGCCACTGAACATACTTGCTTAAAGAAAACATGTCCGTTTTAAGTTTACAAAAGAGAACGCTGCAATAGTCAATTTGGCCTACGGCTAATTTTGTCTTGGCCTAACTCATCTGGACCAGCTGGGCACACTGTAGTGTAGTCTGCAATGTTACATATAACGTTTCCAAATAACAAGGAAAAAAGTTAGACGTACAGGGAGCTTGAGGTTCTTTTCTGGTATCGCAGGTGACTGTTTTGAAGTTTTCGCAGGCCATGGCAGATGTTGAGAAGAGCTGAGGGTAGGGACATTCCTGTACTGGACTACTCCCCATACCATACACATACTGTGGGCAGTTGATAGACCGGGCACAATTGTCTGCCATCGCCACCACGGCGGTGGGGTTACTCTTGCAATAATCCTTGGCATCAGCTGAAAGTAAAACACAACAGTATGTTTTTGACATCGGTTGAAAGTAAAACACAACAGTATGTTTTTGACATCGGCTGAAAGTAAAACACAACAGTATGTTTTTGACATCGGCTGAAAGTAAAACACAACAGTATGTTTTTGACATCGGCTGAAAGTAAAACACAACAGCATGTTTTTGACATCGGCTGAAAGTAAAACATAACAGTATGTTTTTGACATCGGCTGAAAGTAAAACATAACAGTGTGTTTTTGACATCGGCTGAAAGTAAAACATAACAGTATGTTTTTGACATCGGCTGAAAGTAAAACATCGTACTATGTTTTTAACAACAGCTGGAAGTAAAACACCATGGTATATAATTAATATCGGCTAAAAGTATGTTTTGACATTGGCTAAAAGTAAATAATCGTAGTATGTATGTTAACCAATGATGTATTGATACAACAACAACAACAACAACACAGAAAGTCTCTGGTAATACTTTTTGTCTTGAACTGTATTCTTGTGACACTGTTCTGACAAGCAGAAAGCAGAGGGTAATCCAGCAGTAAATTATTGCAACAAAAGTAGGTAAAACATTTGAAATTCACTGACTTCCTCTAGAGTAAGGCAATAGTTAAACAATAAAAAGTGAAATATTATCCATTGGGATACGTCCTGATTCTATCGTCTTAAAGTACAACACACGTCTGAAAGTATTTCACACGCCTTAATGTACACCTTATGTCATAAAGTATTCAATTCGTCTTAAAATATGTCCCACGTCTTACATATATCTTACGTCATAAAGTATATCCTCCGTTTTAAAATATGTCATATATCTTAAAGTACATCATACGTCTTAAAATATAACTTACATCTTAAAGAATGGCATACATCTCAAATAAAAGCATATGTCTTAAGGTATAGCATATACATGTGTTTTGAAGTATGCCATACGTCTGAGAGTATAGAATACGTCTTAAAGTACATCATAACATTCAACAATTCTAACAAAACAACTTTACAAATAATCTTAAAAAAGAAAGTGGATATCTCCCAATAGACACTTTTCTTGGCATCGGCTAAAAAATAACGGTTGAAATTCAGTGGCTAACGTTTTGAAATCGTCTGAGCGTAAAACATTTGAAAATTCCTTGGCAAAACCCATTTGAATCGACAGAAAGTATAACATTACTGTTGCAATTCAATGATTAGTTGTTAAACACCTTCACATCGCCTTCAAGTAAATTATTACAGCCAAAATTTACTTGACATATGGCACAAAAGTAGATTACATGTAACATTTGCAATATCAAAGCAAGGATTCTTGTCATCTTGAAAAAACAACAACAACCCCAAAACCGAAGTAGTTAACATTCATATATACACATTTTGGATTTAATTGAACATTAAACAGAACACCTCCAACTCCCTGATAATAGATTTTAATATCGGAAGAAAACATTACAGTTAAGGTTCAATACTTATTCTTGTCATCGGTTGAATGTAGAAAGTTTCTAAACCAGTTAGATTTGTCTACAATACGTCTTAAAATTACGTTAGGGAAACAAACAACAACAACAACAACAAAACCCACAAAAAAACCCAACTGCTTTTGTAAATGTCATTGTTATTTAATTCAATTTTTGACAAAGGTGACTTGTAATTAATGAGAACAATTATTTTTATTTTATATATGACTTTTTCTCAAGCCTTTACATTATAATCTTGAAAACAGATCTGTCTTCAATATGTTATGCCTTTATAACATAGATGGTGTTAAAAGCTTACGTACGTTCACTAACCAATGTAGTGCACTGTTCCAAGATGGGATGGAAATATCCTGAGGTACATTTATCCGTGCCCATCGTCCGGTTCTTATAGCATGTGACAAATTCGGGTTTCCAGAGCTTCCCAGGGAAAGAATGGTTCCCATTGGCCAATCCTTGACAGCTGGGCAGTCGGTCCGGGCAGGGCATACATGGCGCGCCACCTGACGTCATGTTGCACAGATTTTGTAGGTAGTCACCTGGAAATAAAATTACGTGTAGGAATATATGACATGGTTCTGTACGAAAAACAACATTTCTGAATGTAATTTATGTGCACCATGTGTCACCATTATGGTCATGTTAACGACGACCATCTATTATTGGTAGAGAATGATCCAGGCAAGTGTATGGGTTTAACTACTTGCGCACTACAGGCCAGCTGAAAGATAAAATTGTTTGCTATGATCAGGAATCGAACCTGTGCGATGAGGGGCCGAGAAGTCGGATGGCGTACAAACCCTTCTTAAAGGGTCTTAAAACAACATAACTTAGGACAATGCATTTCATCACTCTATGTCGAACAAGTTCACAACAATATTCTTTTTACTTTGTAAAGAGTGAATTATCACCAACATATTTTATCATCATAATATATTTGCCTAGAGAAGAACTACATGTTCTTGGTGTATACCAAATAAAGCAACTTGACCTTCAGTTTTTTGTTCATTTATTCTTTTTAAATTTCAAAGAGGCGGGGTCAGTTGTGCCAACAGTAATATAAATCTGGAATGTGAAACGTTTCTCGGCCAGTAAAAACGTCTGATACGAAACAGCAATTTTAAGTTGCCATCATATGACAGGACATAAACATAAAAACCAAGAACATAAGAAATGTTAATATGAAAGCCTGACGCTTCTCACTCAACTTACATGGTGCCACCGGCTCCGGTCGTTTCTGACAATCGACTGTGTCAAAAGTGACACACTTCAACAAAGGAGCTGAAAACAGATCTGGGTACTGACACTCCTCTAGATGATGACCATATATGGAATTGTTGTCCGAGCAGTTGAAGTAACGAGCACAGTTCTCGGGATCAAGCTTGATGGTGGTAGGGTTGGCCTGGCAATAGCTGTCCATCTTATCTGAAAGTAGTAAAGCTGTGTTACTTTTGGAAACATTAAATACATCTTATCCATTCTATAAATCCAAAACTCATGTGAAAATCTAAATTGAAAAAACTACTCAGAAACTTAAACCAGGGTGTACATGAGAGGGCCAATTGTGGGAATTGTATCCGTTCAACCAATCTCACAATGGTTCTAGTCTCATTGGAAGCGACACACTACAGTTTGAGAATGTCTGCAAGCTGACTGGCGATGCATCTATCTGATCTACAAGACTGTGTTTTGTCATTCATTATGTTATTGAATTGTTTATGTATTGCACAGGAGTTTAATAACAAACCTCTTGGTACTGTGTCCACACAACCGCGAGCTATGGGGTCAAACACCGTCCCTTGTTGACAGGTCTTAATGGCGAGGGTCCTGTTTTTGTAGCACTCTATGTAGTCCTGGGTCCATAGGCGCCCGGTGAAGGCATGGGCGCCATCTACCATACCAATACAGCTGGGAAGCCTCTGGGGACATGGAGGACAGGTCATGTTACCAGCCGGACACAGGTTCTGATCATACTCGCCTGGAAATATGAACGTGATGAGACTCAAAGGAGGTATCCGACATTTTGCCTATGTTTAGTACATGTATAATTATCACAACCGTAACATTGTTTGTTGGAATGTCATGCTTTAGTCTAAACAACAGACAGAACTTATCGTGAAATCTAGTTCTAAATGTTCATTGTTTCAGGATCCATAAGAATTCCTGATGGGGATTTCTGCCAAAATATATCAGAGTGGATAGCCCGGGTGATGTTATAACGTGATCTCAAACGTAAGTGGTCACGTGTTTGTTTTTAAAAAAAATTTAAAATAGCTAACTGTGCAGCGTGACTCAGATAGGAAATACATTTTTGTATTCACAAGTGCTCTACTACTAACATAGACGTAAGAATTCAATAAACATCCTTTTTGCAGATCTTCCCGATAGCAAAAATGTTTACGAGTGTCAGATAAAATAATCTAATCCAGACTGTCGAAAACCACCTTTAAGGCGAAATGGGGAGAGGCAGAGGGTATGGGGGACCCCCGAGGAAAAGTACATTCCTAAGTGAGCCGGTGACATAATCATCATGTTTCGGGACTGTTTAACCCATGGCGGAGTATGAACATTTACACTGACGGAATAGGGTGATAAAAATAACTACAGAATGTATATCAGCATCTTAGATGACCATTTGCGGTTGATTTTTGCCACGAACATTGAAAATAAGACATGAGCATTTAGGTTGGGCGGAACTAAGCAGTCGAATATGCTACAAACTTGAATATAGGGTGGGAGAGTTAAACAAGCGGAGCAGAGTAGATGCGTCACGACATACGTTTGTTATATGAAAGAATAGCAAGGAGAATTTAGGCTGTTTGAAAGCAATAGACTGATTACAAAGTTTTAACCTGATATTTGCTTTAAATTGGCAACTTGGGTTCTATTGCGAATCAACGTTGATAAATTATACCCCCGACATCATTTAGACCTAAGACATACTTTACTGTATTGAACAAGTATTTTTGTCTTTCAGTAAGTCTGAATGTAAATTCACTGATACATGCACTGTTTGTAAAAGTTGTTAGGAACTTAACAGCAGCGACAAATATATAAACTGCTGACATAATCACGTTTATCTTAACCTATGACGTTAATGACCGAGGTCACGAGTACGTGTTTTATTGTAAAAAATATAAGGACATATAAATGTTCCGTTTGGCTTAAAACAGTGTTCTTAAATATAAAATGTATATCCAAAACACATGCTCATATTTTAAACTAGCTTGACGCTGTGAGGATATTTTGTATCTTTGTAACACACATACATGGCGCCTGCGGTTCTGGTCTCATGCTGCAACTAACAGTTAGGAAATCTTGGCACTGTTTGGTGATGGTCGAGAACAGGTCAGGGTAGGTGCACTCCTGTACCGGGTCAGAGGCCTGAGCCTTCATGGCGCTGCAGTTGATGAACTTGGCGCAGTTGTCTGGCACGGGGATAACGTCTGAAGGGTTGGCCTTGCAGTAGTCCGGGGCATCCGCTATGTTGTGAACAAGAGGAACGGCAATGACAGTAATGATAATGATAATGATGATAATTATCACAATCATCGCCGTCCTTCTCCTTCTCCTCCTCCTCCTCCTCCTCCTCATCATCATCATCATCACCATCATCATTATCATCATCGTCTTCATCAACACCACCATCAACATCATCATCACCATCACAACCACAACCAGCACCGACAACAGCAATTAATTATCAACAAAAATGATCATAATCATCACCGTCCTCCTCCTCCTCTTCATCGTCATCATCATCATCATCATCATCATCACACCACAACACCACCAACCAACAACAAGAGCAAAATCATCAAAATCATCATCCTAACAATAATAAATTACAGAACCAAATTCCGTATATTTACTCGGTGTCACAATGTCTGTACACTGCTTCGTCACAGGATGGAAGTAACCATGAGAACATCGCTGTGTGGGCAGCACTGTACGATCTTTATGACAGAGAACATAGTCAGCGGTCCACAGATGGCCGGAAAATGGCTCCCTTCCGTCGGTTAGGTTCACGCATGATGGTAACCGGTCTACACATGGGGTGCAGGATGTGTTTGTAGGGCTGCATTTATTCAAGTCATATTCGCCTGAGAGAAAAATGAAATGTGTTTCAACATATAATTCATTTAATGTTAGTAATGTTATAAAACTGTAATGCGAATATATTATTTTCAGTAAGTTTCCACATACTAAAACTGTATTTATGCAAATATTGTACCAGGATTTCTTATTTACAAATTTCAGAGGTAGTATCCAACAGTTTACCAATATAAAATACATGTAATATCTTCACACGTTTTTTTGTGTTAATTCGGGCAAAATTTCCAATATTTTAATTTAAGTAAACATTTTCAATACCACATCAATAATTAAACAGTACAAATCATTTCATAAATAATTCTAAATGTTCATTCTTTTCAAATCTATAAACAAGGACGATGGGAAGTTTCATTCCTAAACAGACACTGACGTATCATAAGCGCGGATTACACGGATGATGATATAACGTGATCTCAAACGAAAAAGGTCAAGTGGTTTTCTTGGTATAAAAGTTGCCACATGTGCAGCGAGGCTGCTCCACTTTTCGCACAGACTTAGAACATAAACAGCATTTGGTGGGGTCTCTTCAGGTAACAATATTTTAATTGTTGTTTTTTTAGAAAACAAAACATTGCCCAGACTGTCGGATAGCACCTTTACATGCAAGAGCTGGAACTTTAACACTTGTTAAAGATGATTAAAAAAACACTACAAAAAGGATGCCGTATTATTGGTTCTCTTTTACTGATACAACAAAACACGTCAAAATGAGTGACAGTTTCACTCAAAAGCATGTGTCTAATCATTTCTACAGCTCACCGATTTTGTAAACCTTATTTCCGACCGGACCTGGTAGCGCAATCAGTAGAGCGTCGGCTCCAGGTACGGGAAGCCCCGGGTTCGATCCCGGGCCGCGACATACCAATGTCGTTTAAATGGTAGTAGTATTGCTCCCTCGCTAACACTCAAGCAAATATGATGGTAGTTCCACAACTGGTTGGCCAGGTGTCTGGATAATATGACTGGGTGTGGTATCATGCCAGGTGTTCACGGCATGCTAAACACAGTGAAGGCAGAACTATATCTGCTTCAAGTGGACACTGTCTCCAGATAACTGAAATACTGTTGGTGGGATGGTAACTCCAATAAACAAACAAACGTTATTTTTTAAAATACACATACACTTAGCACCAAAACTTTTATACAATTCCACTTTCAGAAAACTGATAATCTTCTCTTTCAATAAAAGCCTATAAATACTTATGGCAACAAGTATAAATGTTTTTTTTGTGATTCTCTAAATAGGATAATATTTTGTGTAAAATGGGTAAAGAATGTATTACATGGAGCCTTCGGTTCTAGCCTTTTATCACAGGCGACAGTCTCAAAATTCTGGCAAGACATGCTTGTTGGGGAGAACAGGTCGGGATAGTGGCATTCCGCATGATGGCTGCCTAGAAGTGAGTTGGTGTCCGAACAGTTGTAGAACTTGGCACAGTTCTGCTCATCAATGAACACCATAGCAGGGTTAGCGGCACACACGTCCTTCACTTCGGCTGGAAGTAATATTTTAACACAGGTGTTCTCACAATGAAATTTAAAAGGTAAAGTTTTGGTGATAATATATTTTTAAGTAAATGGTTTGTACATGTTTTTGTTTTATACCCAGATACCCCAAAATACAAACTGTTATTATTGAGCCTGAAAAGTTATTATTGTGTTTAATTCAAAACTGTGCTTTATTTAGATAATTATTATCATTCCTGTTATTAGTATCTATTATTACAAATGTACTATCGATGTTATTACATAGCAAAATAAATAACATAACAAAACATGTACAGATAAGTATGTCGCAAAAAGAGATTGCATCAAAATAGTGTAATAACTTATTTGTTCGACCATCAATTTATATGTCAAAACATATTTTTATTGCATGTGCTGGGTATTTCTTTCACTTCTACTCTTACTTGGTTTAACTTTATTCGTGCAATTCTTGTGAACTGGATGGAAGAATTGACCACGTGGACACTGAGTCTGGGATATAGTTCGGTTAAGGTAACATTCCACATAGTCCGGACCCCATGTCTTCCCTGGAAATGGCTGGACACCGTCTGTTTTACCTCTACAGGAAGGGGAGATAGATATGTGATTAGAAGAATGCAAACGTTGGGGTACGTATAAAATATTCATTTGTTTAGAAATAAATCAGTCAGTTTTAACCAACTATTCAATATTATACACCCTCCACTAAACCGAAATTATTATTCTACATTTTTATTTGCAAATGTTTGAACAGAAAATTACCCACTAAAACCAGACGACAACAAATTTATTTGTCTGCAAATAAATCGATAATATACGATAGTTCTTTTTGGTAGCAATGACCTCTATATACGCATGTTCCGAAAAATACTCATTATTTCTACAGCAATTAATACAGCGTATTAATTAAAAGCCAATTTCATTTTGTCAATGAAATGCGACGGTAACAGACCGGACGATCTTCTCTCTGAGACGATGTTCTTACGTTTAGACTGAGACAGGGGTCCTAAAGGTTTGTTTGTACTTTACCCTGAATGGGCAGATAAAGCGATCTGGGTTATGTCTTAATAAGTTTGTATATTCTATATCCTAAGCTGCAACGTCTTTGAAATACCAGTGAAACAATCAATGCAACCATTTTAAACAACAACATAATGGTCTAGATACCTACCTGCAGTCAGCGTGTACAGTCGGACAGGCGGGGCAGGTTGTATTCTGGGGATCGCACTTGTACTGGTCGTACTCGCCTGCCATGAGTAATAGAGTATATTACATGAACTAGTGCCCCGCCCCTTTTTACCAATGCAACTCACTAAAATTGCCATTACTTACTTAAAACATGACTGACGTTTTCACTAGTTAACAGTCATAAGGCACCTCTCAATGTTTGGTTTGGTTAGGCTCAAGAGGTGGGGTTCAAATTTCCCGTGCCAGAGTAATGTGTTCAAAATAAGCCCATCTTCTTCTATTAATTTATAGTGAATCTGTGTAAGCAATTAAACCTAAGCATGAATAGAAAATTTGAAAATATCCATGGAGAGGGGCGGGAGAGTTACATATGAACTGCGGAACCTTTCAAATGAAGCATACCTTGGAGTCTGAGAACACTACTCGGACGTGTGGGATGTGATCTGCCCCTAATGTGTGAAATATACAATTAAAAGGAACATAATACCTTTCACCCGTCACAGCATCGTCGGTACCCACAGTAAATATTCTGTTATCCCATTAACATATGCATGAAGCATTTGATTGGTCCCGTGTCCAAAACTGCACGGACATTCAGCCAATGAAATGATTATAATTTGTAAAGAGCCGGTGTAACGCGCATTTTGATTGGACCAATGATTGCTATGGGTGAACGTATGTTCCGATAGTGGTGTTAATCAACCATGTTCCTGCAGAAGCACTTTCAGACTTCGGATAAAGTCACCAGAAAGTGAAAGCAACAGGAATGCTTTTAGTATATATTCTGTGTCATAATGCTCATTTAACTATACCAACTGTTTTCATGCCTTATGAATACCAACACTTTACCTATTATTTTACAGACTTGTGAATATGAGCAAGTTAACACATTACCACATTCAGGCAGATTTTGTTTAGTGTGAGGAAAACTCAGTAAAATAATTTGCATTGTTATTAGTTTAACTTCCATTGTAACATTTGGTCGCTTTGTCAATTATCCAAACGTTTGCTTACAGAAGTAATTTGTTAAACAAAAATAAATACTAGATTGATGCTACGCTGGTCGCTAATTTTTGAGTACAATATTGTCTTTTCATTTCAAAATGGTGTTTCCAATAGTTTGGAAGATTTAGAGGCGTCATAGCGATGATGTGCTGCACTGTTATTATTTCTATAGTGCGCTTGCGCGAAATCACGTCCCTCGTATACTTCACTTATTAACAGTAAGCATATTTGCTTAAAACAGTTATTATTCAGTAAGGCAGTGCAATTTTGCAATCAGGTTTACACAAAATACTACAATACAACTTCTTACAAGGTGCCTGAGGCTCTGGTCTGTGAGTGTTTGGACAATTCACGGTCGTGAAATTCTCACAGTGACCGGTGACGGTGGAAAAGAGATCCGGGTACTTGCACTCGTCGGTTTTGGCACCTAGCGTGGTACCGGCTTTGGAACAGTTGTAGTACTTAGCACAGTCTAACGGCGTAGCCGTCAGTTCAGTCGGGTGGGCACGGCAGTAGAACGACAGGGTCCCTGTACAAAACGAGGCAGGCTAACATTGAAGTTTTCTTTAAAGGCGGTATCCGACAGTTTGCCAATACCAAATATCTTACACCACCAGCTCTGGAGAATGTGTGCATAACTGTGGCATAAACTTTAGCCTGAGTGAAGATTGTTAATTACATTACAACGTAAAACATCTCGCTTAAAATGTCCATTAATTCCAAATCTTTAAAAAATGGATTTAGGCTTAAAACAGACGACACAGCTGATTACATGATGATCATATAACGTGATCTCAAAAGTAGGCCTTAGTGGTCACGTGGTTTTCTTAGTTTGATAATAGCTATCTGTGCGGCGTGGCCCGGATAAAAAAATCATTTTGGTAATGACACGCGGGGTTTTATGCTTTTCTTTTCATAGTACTTTACACCAATCGGAACACCTCGGACAATTCACGAATCATCTCTCGGATGTACGTAGGTAGTCGGATGACCTAATGGGACTACTTTTGAGACATACGTCAAAACAAAATGGCAGCTCAGGTGACAGCTCATGACAATACTATGCCTGTAAAACTTCAATTTGTGGCTGCTTCAAATTTCAGTCATCCAAGTTCAATTTTCCCGGTGCAGCAAAGCCACAGCTGTCAAACGACGCCAGTGTTTATGTTTTGTGAGAACTACATTTTAAGCATATATTTCCGACTTCCGGCGAACAAAAAGATCGTGATTTCTGTAAGTATCATTGCACCAGATATATCCGTGGGATGATTGTCCCGAGGACGGAATTACCCGAGGAGTTCCTATTGTACTTTACACATGGATGTAGGGCACCAATTAACAGTACTTCGCGGGACCTTTTCAGGTAATAATAGTTTGGTTGCGTGGGAGAAGAAATGTCCAACCTGTCGGATAAAACCTTTAAATACTATTTTATAATCACAGCAACTTGTGTGATATAAATCATTACAGTATCCCGTTAAATGAAAACAATAAATTGTTCGTATTACTATTTTACTAGTTATTTTTCGCATTAAATTAATATATATATATATATATATATATATATATATATATATATATATATATATATATATATATATATATATATATATATATTACCTAAGTTGTCACTATTTCAGAAGTACATTATATTTTGTAAAAGTGTTTTACTGACCAAACTGCGTTTAACGTATCAATTTGATACTTTTTTCATATATGACAGGATGCGTTGTGCCAGGAAGCGTTGTGGCCAAAACAGTTGATTCAATTTAAATGAATTGAATGTCAAAACTTTCCCATAGTACTTATACATTAAATAACTGAACCATCAATAAAGATAAACAAACTTTAAACAGTACTGTAAAAGAGACTGCCTGATACAAATGAGAAAATGATTTATCCAAAGTGGATGTACTTTCTAAATAAATACGATTAACCAAACAAGACACCTTCAACCCTTGCTTACAGCATACTTTATATTAATTATATTAAAACAAGCATATAGAATCCGAAAACACACGTCATTAACATTCTGATTACAAGCTGACAAAATACACAACACAGCATCTTTTTCACATTCCTTCGGCAGCAAGCAACATCGTGGCAGATGTAATGATCTCGCAGTGTTTGTTTTAAAATGTGTATAGATTAAATTAAATACTATTCGCAAATAAAATAAATTGCAATGGCAAAAAACAACAGAACCGAGGATCATGTCATACCAAACCATGAACGAAAGGGCTAAACACTTACCAATGTTATGAGGTATACATCTGTGTGCCTGCGGATTGAAGTATCCAATATCACACTTTCCCTCGGACATGGTGCGGTTTTGTTTGCATTCCTTGTACTCTGGCATTAGTACATTGACGGGCTGTGTCCCATCCGGGTCTCCTACACAGGAATGGTGGCGCTGGTCACAGGGTACACACGTCACGTTGCCAGGACTGCACTGGTTCTGGAGGTAGTCGCCTGTAACACCAAGGTCCGACTTTATGACTCTTTTAGACGTACCAAACACTTTCTTATACTTAGATCTTTGGACTTTGTGCCTTTATATACGATTATTTAATAAAACTTCACTCTCTTGTTTAATGTTTTCCAAGCAGAAAATCATGATATACAATGGGAGAAGATAATGGCGTCAAATATTATATGCAAAAAAAAAAAATCGTCAGTATTTCGTAGTTCGAATCTGAATGAGTAAAGAAGAAAAGGTCCTATCAAAATAACCACAGATATTTAAATCTGAACTACGTCTAGAAACTACCTCTAGACCAAGGCAAACAGCTTAAATGTAAATGTGTCAAAAACACAGAGACAAGACATAACACACACAAAAGAAAAAACAGCAGTTGCCGCCTAACAATTCCTAAGCATCTATTGATCAGGTTCATTTTCACTGGAATAAGTAAAAAAAGTGGATAATAATTATCAATGAATATCCGACGTAATAACTCGTTTAGTTTAAGTGTTAACATTCCTAAGCATTGTCTTGGTTGGATTTCAAATATTCAAATCTGGCCAATCAGAGTACTTAGATTTCCCGCAGACTAAAGCTCGATGTATTACAAAAATGTTGTTCTGTGGTAAATACAATATAAGTTTGCTTGTTATATTAATACAAATGCAGATGTCAGAATGCAAAGAAAAAACAACAACAAAAAAAAACAAAAAAAAAACGTACAGGGCGCCATTGGTTCCCGTCTTCTATCACACGTGACTGTGTTAAAATCTGCACATCGGAGGGTGGCGTTGTCGAACAGTTCTGGGTAGGGGCACTCAAACAGATGCAGCTGTCCCAGAGGGGAGGTTCGGGAACAGTCAAAATATTGGGCACAGTTCAGGGGGTTGGGGACAATCGCACGACTGTTGGCAGCACACAAGGCTACCACGTCGACTGAAATGATTTATAAAGGTATTAAACTTTAAAACCTGAAAAAACTAAACATGTCTCGCGAAACTCATAATTGAAACAAAAAACAAGCCAGTTGGTAGCATACAGATGTGTGGCATGTCTATTGGACTGTAATTGCATTTTACATAAAC
This sequence comes from Sinonovacula constricta, assembly GCA_007844125.1. Classification (NCBI taxonomy): domain Eukaryota; kingdom Metazoa; phylum Mollusca; class Bivalvia; order Cardiida; family Solecurtidae; genus Sinonovacula; species Sinonovacula constricta. The sequence goes on along the minus strand of CM017560.1, from coordinate 28,223,156 downwards.
ACTGAAGGTGCATTTCAGCATAAAACTTAAGATCGATTAAAAGACGAAAGATATTCCGGTCTTGCGATCACTCCTAAGTGCGTTTCAAGAAATTGTCGTAAGTGTAATTGGTAACAAATTGATAAAAAATCACTCTTAAGATTTAATTGCGATTTCGCACTGAGAGCGATTTCCAAAATATTAATGAAACGCTCTTTAGACGGAAACCCATTCTTAAGAGAAAAAACGATCTTAAGATTTATGATGAAACGTACCCGTATTTCCTTAAGTGAAAATATATACACTGAATGCCATAATCTGGAGTGTATTTAATGACAAAGGTTAAGAAATTAATGACCCGGTGGTTTGATTATATGATTTTATTTGATATCTGGGATGTATTCAATAATGCTATCATAGTAAAGACATTTTTTTCAAGGCAAGTTTGGCTAATAAACAAATAAAATAACAGCGTTAAAATCCATGCCTACCAGGACAGAGTTGCCCGGCGTAGCAGGCCTTTTGCTCATTGTCTATCCCTGTACAGTTAAGGCCCCCGAACTTCGGCTTTGGAGAGTCGCAAGCCCTAGTCCTGGTCCTCATACCATCACCACAGGTGACAGAACACGCGGTGCCCCACGGACCCCAGTTACCCCAGAGGCCATCGACTGGAATGGTAATACAACACAACTTAAGAAATTTGCTTATTTAATCCATCGCTATAAGTTGAAAATGGCATAGAGTTTATGTCTTTATGCCATTTGAAATGTCGGGCCTTTGGGGAAAAAAAATCTCACTTTTTTCAGATTGTATTTTGTCTTATCTTTTCTTACCATAACTCAATTTATTTTTTGCCAAAACACTATACTGACATAAATAAAAAAGTGTTTGCCAATCTTTGTTTATTATATGGTGGCACCGAAAAAAAGAAAGCAAACAATAGCGTTTATTTAACACGTCTCATCTACATAAAGTTTATGGAAAGTTAGTACCATATATTCTGTCGTTTGTATCTCATACTTTGTTCACTGAATGTTGTTGTTCATTTAAATGTTGTTTGCATTCTTATATATAATAACATGAATTTGTCACAAGTTGTACAAAGGCGAAACTCAAAAATGTGTCTGCCTGCCAGAAAACAAACGCTATTGACATACTTTACCCTTATCCTTCCACGTCGATATTTCTTTTCTTTATTTATATCGTAATGCTTTGAACAAACTCGTGGCAAAACTAAATAATCCATTAAACCATTTTATTTCTTTTAAGTATAGGATCTGATAATGCTTGTATTATCATAATGTCCACCTAAGTTCTAATAATTATTAGCAAGTCATGTCGCAACGTTTGATAAATGGAGCACGCACTTGGCTTAGGTTTCACACAATCTTCGTCATGTTTGCCGTCACCATCGTCATCTAAAGGAGAGAAGAAAATAAAATAAGATCATGTCATGCTCAGTTGTTCATTTGTTTAAGTCTTGTATCGTTTAATAATATTGTTATGCAGAAACTTATAAAGAAGTAGTATTCAAAGTTTCAAAGATTCGCGTAAGAAGAATATGTTTGTTTATTTATTGGGTTTATCATCCCATCAACAGTATTTCTGTTATCTAGAGACGGCGTGCACTCGAAGCAGATATAGTGCTGCCTTCACCGCTGGCACGACACCACACTCAGTCACAACCAGACGTGGAACTACCCTTATATTTGCTTGAGTGTTAGCAAGGAAGCTTTATCACTACCATTTTTAACGACTTTGTCGAACCCGGGGCCTTCCGTGCCTGGAGTCGACGCTCTACCGATTGCGCTACCACATGAATATATGTGCATACCTTAACAACATTCGCAGAATTAACATGCTGTTATTGTACACGTCGCCTTTCCTCGAATAAACAGAATTATATTTGAAGAACACGAAAATGAAACAAAAGTGAGCTATTTTTCAGGTAAATCATAAACTCTTCTATCACAAAGTTTGTTTACAAAACAAAACGAACACATTAAAAACAACAACAAACGAAATCGTATTTATGTTCACAACGAAGAAATGCCGTTTTTCAGCTATCGATGATCTGTTGCTTGTAGCATTAATCTTCGTGGTGTCTCAATTCTTTGTCATTTATCACCGGTAAGATTCCCATTTGAAGTCACCGGAGGCTGTACTGTACCTTTGTTAAGATTGTCTGGTGTGCATAGTTCCTCGTCTATCCTGTTATCACAGTCGTTATCAATACCGTCCCCTGGCGTACCCTGTGTAACTGTGCAATTCTGATAAGGACAAAAATATAACAAGAAAACCATTAATAATTCAGGCTACCATGAAAATGATGCCATGCATGCTTATTAACACTTTCAATCAATCAATCAATCAAAATAAGTAAATAAAAATAAAAATAAATAAATGCACAAATAAATAAAATTAAATATATAAATTAAATAAATAAATAAATAAATAGACAATCAAACCAACCAAACAAATAAATAAATAAAATAGAAAAATAGGTTCAAAACTGGTTTATATGTCTTTTATGAATAAACATATTGCCATGTACCTTTTACTTACATATCAGTGTGCATCGATACATTTGATTGTAACATTGAATGTTATATAAATCCCAGCCGTCATATTTTTAAGACAAAAGAACGCAGCCAATTATCAGCCAAATAATTCAAATACTTAAATTAGTACATATACTTACTGGCAAAGGATATCTATGAAGCATATACTTTATTTTCGAAAATACGTTTTTAGCCAGAAGAGTCACACAAATAAAAACCTTAATGTTATGTAAGAGACTAATATTACTCGCCATCTTACCCCATATATGGGTGCCAGCCTCATGCCGGTGGGGAACCCGTAGGATTCTCGGAACGCATGTCCATAAAGATAACCACCGAAGGTGGACAGTGGGTCGGAGTGTCGCACTGTATGGGCTCCCTTCGTTAGTGTGATAAAGGATCCCACAAGGTTCGAACCTGGGATGTCATGCCAGGTGGTGGCAGGGAATGGCTTCCCGTCCAACAGAAGACCGCCGATGTCGGATTTGTCCGCCACAATCATGAACTCGTTCTGGTACCTTAAGGAACAGTAGGAATGCATAAACTGTATCCAATACTGACAACAGAAAAAAAAAACAACGTTTCCCACGTTGTATATAACATATTTTTTTATCTAAATCGTTAATATTATGTTAAAGGTTTATCAAATTATATAACTCGAATTCGAAAATGTTTTCCGCCTCATGTTTACAAGAGGGCAATCGGAACACCTCGGATAATTCACAAATCATCTCTCGGATGTATGTAGGTAGTTGGATCACATCGGTCATTTCCCTAAATGGGACTACTTTTGTGACAGACGTCAAAACAAAGCTGGCAGCTCGGATGTCTCACTACATAAGGAACTTTAATTTGTGACAGCTTCAAATTTAAACCATCCAATTTTTATTTACCCAGCGCAGCAGACACGCAGCTGTCAAACGACGCCAATGTTTTTTTTTTTTCGAACAACATTTTATGCACATTCTTCTTCCGACTTTCGGTGAACAAAACGATCATTGCACCAGATACCTCCGAGGGATGATTGTCCCGAGGACGGAATTACCTGACGAGTTCCGATTGTACAACAGGAGTTAAAATACCAAGCTACATTACGTTACATCGTCTATAATGCAATAGCCTGCTGGGAAGATGAATCTCTATTTGTGTGCATACAAAAGGCGCTTTAATGACATAACGGTAAGCTTAATAGTATCGAAGCCGGGATTGAATTTACATATAAAAGTATCTGGCATTTTTGGTAGCTTTTAGAGATGCTAACCAATATTCAGGGACTTAATCATGGTAGAAGAGAACTCGCAAAAACATTTAGAAACTTTAATAACATATCTATTGTTTACTTGATTGAACACGTGTTTTCTTTTTATTCTATCACGCCCTCTGATTTCCTTACTTGAGCAAAATTACTGTTTAGTGAACATATAGGCTCAGTTACTTCGACATTTCATGTATTTCTGACAAAACATGATTACTTAAAATTTCTTATTCATTTTTGAGCACTAGAGCTCTTTGCTATTTGTATATACCGTTGCTGATTCTAAATGTACTAGGGTATGTGAAAATTAACCAAATCGAGATTCGAATCGATCAGGCCCTTACATTGGAGTATTGAAATCAGTAAACTGGTACTCGATAGAAGTATGGCATGAAATAATACATAACATAGATAGTAACGTCAATCGTACCTGTAAATAGACGAATTTCCGTAGTCTTGTCGTGAATACTCTGGCGTTGAGAACGTGTAGTCTGAACCGAACTGTTCAAATGGCGGCACTATCATCATTGACGGATCCGCCGGCTCGTTACCGCTCTGCTGGCTTTTGACAAATTGAACCAACATTACTGGCTTGTCGGAGGTCAAGGAGGTGTACTGGTTGGAGGGAAGCTCGAACTCTCGCACCTCACCTTTATTAAGAGTTATTGGCGGCATCCCTGGCACCGTAACATGAGTGTTGTCCTCCTTCGCTAAGACTTTGAACACGTCTCCAACGGTTCTGTACGGGATAGAAGCCGTAACGAACTTCTGACCCCATCGATCGGATGGTGTGAGTTGCTCCACTAAGTGGTCTGAAGTGTTTCCTTGGCCGATATTCGTCTTGATGTTGCCACTAAATGCGGCAACTGGGTTGGTGGATTCTATGTGTGCCCCTTTCAATTACAATGCGAATTGCGTTAGTTATTAACGACTAAAGAGATTATAGTCGCTGACAAGTGAAGATTAAAAATATGAGAATTGCAGCATGGCCCAAGGATATCGTGTTAAGCTGGAACACGGCTTCCAATTCTGACTGTATAGGTTAACTTTGCATGCTGGATTTCCAGTGCTCAACAACACGTGATCACTTACTTTTGAGATCCCATTATATAGTCATGCGGATAATCCACTCTGATGTCGGTATCTATTTATAAGCAGAGACCACTATCGCACTTTTTATACTGTTGGCAAGAATACAAATTCAGAGTGATGCTTTTTCGCGTTTAGTTCTGTCTATAGTGTTCAAATCGTATTTAGACCAAAGTATGGGTTTATACAAAAATATGTTCAAATTTCCCAAAGCAGTGGTTCGATATTGTTGTATGTATTTCAGGGGCGTTTCTGCCATTACGCACCTCCGTTCAAAATATCGAAAATCTAAAAGTACCAAAACAAGAACAACAACAACAACAACAACAATAAACAACACTAAGAAAGAAAATGCCTAACCCGGGTTAGGAATTATATATTTTATTTTCGTAGTTTCTATGTTATAAAATCTTATTACCACACCAATCAAAGTGGAAAGGTTTGAATGATTAAACTTATACACGCAGGATTTTAGGCGTTCATTTTTTGCGTTAAATCCCTCGCAGGTACGCATTTTACCTATTATTCATTAGAAAAGAACCAAACACATTCCAAAGAATTACTACAAAGATTATTTCCCTTCTAATTGTACATAACTTAAAAAAAAAAACCACAAAAAAACGGCCAAGATACGCGCCTGTATTTGATATAGGCAAATGTCGGATAATTACATTGAATAGTTAAACTATTTAAACAATTAAGCTGCCTGCTTGTTATACCTATTTCTAAGCTTTTTTTTACATGCTATTATATTGTCGTTAATAACTGACTATGATTTTTGATATTTTTACGTGAAACATTGTCGATTTATCATATTAAATCCATGTTCTGTTGCAAGAATCTAGAATATTACATCCTTGCATTTGTGAACCATTTAGACATAACATGATTGTGCTGTTCGCGATATCTTAATCGATGATGTCATTTATGATATCTTCTTTTTTCTAATTAAAAACTTAAAAATAATTTAAAGTTTGTGAAATTTTAAAATGTGTGTGAAAAATAACATGGTGGGGTCATTTGGATGCAGTAACACGTATCTGATTAGATAACATGACAGATATTTATACCTCTTTTTGGAAAAGATAACATTTAAAACGGTCCAAAATGGCCCCACCCAATCCTTGGACAACGGTGATGATTAGATTGAAAAAAGGGCGAGAAAGAACAGTAAATGTTTAAACATATCAGCTGCTTACCTGAAATATCGCCAGACGTCTGCAACTGAAGCGTCTCAAACTTGGCTAGAGATACAGTAATGGTGTCCCCGGCGTGGTAAGTGACGCCTTTGAACGTAACGTCACCGCCAGTAGCAGGTAACGTCACCTTCACTTGCGTATTATCTTGCGTCGAAGCTATTCCTAGCTCACATTTGAGTAGCGGAGGATTCTGACACACGGCAAAGTAGTCCGTACCTAAGGCATCGACAGGGAGCCCGAGAAAAACGTCATTGGAAAGTGACTCTTTATTAGCACCGTAACACGCCACTTCGGCGTTAGCAGTTATGAGTATACCTTTAGTATCAATACCACTCCCACTCATGCGGAATGCACCGTCTATAATAACTTTGTGCACCTGACCATCAGATACGGTAAACGTCTCATCCACATGCGGTGACGTTGACCCTGGTGACGTTACGTGAACTGTGACGGGAGTAGTTTCTTGTGTCGTAACGTAGAGCTCAAGTGGAAACGTAACGGAACCATACTTGTCGTTCTCCATGAACATCAGTATGAACTCATTTCCTCGGTTATCAGGAGGGGAGGCGCCTTCATTACAGAAAAAGAAACGTAATAATAAAAATATTAACATTTTTTAAAGATGCTTTAAAGTTGTTTAAGTCAAAATGGCGAAACCAGTATTAAAACTAAGAACTGAACAATAACACTTCTCAGTTCGTTAAATCGAGAGTTTGCTGAAGGATATAAGGTGTCTAAATCACAAGGACTTTAAATAAAGGGACTTTACTCTAACAATCAAAACATTACATTCTTACCTCCCTTGTGGGTAGGTAGTTGGTATTTAGTTTAAAACTGCAGAAAACTTCAGATATTTCCAATTTTTAAACTTTTGATAAACACTTAAAACTGAGGCATGCGCATGAAAATGCATTTTAATGGTTGAAAGAATAAATATTAAAACGGTTGAGCGCTTTTCTAAAAATATGAAAATTAACAATTAAATTTATTATATTTCTTATATAAAGTATATGTAAATACCTTCTCACAAGGGAGATAACTGAAACATTTCTTTCATTTCGAAAATAGCGAATATATCAGATGTGTTTCAGACGGTAGCCTATGTATGGCGAACACGTGTACGAAAGATTCAGACATTTCCCCAAACTAATAATCATGTGTTTCTCATATATCACTTTTGCGACAAAATGAAAATGTCACATGATTTCAAATGGCTTTATTCACCATTCTGATCAGCAATTCACATTAAACGTTACTACCCGCAATAAAATTAATAACTCAGTCTGGTGCCATAGTTATCTCACGATGCGTTTTTAATGTTTGTTTTTTAACAGCTAGACCTTGATGAAATTACACCCTTTACAATTTAAGTCTGTGAAAACCCAATTTAAAGAAGCTTTAAAAAATCACATTTCCTTGTCCGTTCATATAAACCACACTTGTGACAAGTTCATTTGGTGTCGCTTGTTAAGGTGCAAAGGTAAGTCAGTAAGCGCTTATAAAAAGTTTAATAGTGTTACAAGCGTCCACCAAACCAGACGTAATCAGTAGATCCACAACTGGCCCTGTCTGTGATTTCTCTCTTTCAGATGCGGGTATAATTACTGTAAATTGAAACCCATGTTCGTTATTTTTACAAATTATTTGCTCGGAATTAGAAAATATGTATTACATCCCACGGCGGGTGATAGCTCGCATTGCCAACAATCGGTATGGTATTGACTTGGCTATCGAATTAAGCCGAATCTTGGATTGACAATACGTGTTATCACCCCCGGTGAGATGTTATATTATATAATGATACTGCAGGGGTGTAGTGGTAGTACGCTTGGTCTTTAATGAAAAGGCCCGTGGTTCGATTCCCGGCTATAGTGGTTGTTTTCCATGTTATTATGGTTGTATGTAGTTCGAAATCACAATGATAAATGAAACGATGCTCAATGGACATCACACAACCACCATTAGACTTAGAGGACACCACAGATGTACTCACAATTGTCATCCTAAATTAAAAGAAAACTCCGATCGGAACGTTGACAAAATGTGTACACAGTAGGGATGGCAAAATTCACTCAATGCAGCATTCGAATGTTCGGATCATTTTTATCCGAAAGTTCGAACGTTCGAACGTTCGAAAGAAGATCTTTTTTTAATAGATCATACAAAACAAAGTTAAGCTGATATGGTACTACACAGGATTCCGGTTAGTGGTCGTCCGAAGTAATCCGAATGAAGTTGATATTAACTTACCAAAGACAGTAATGTGAAGTAGACACGTGACCAACAAGCGGCAATATGCCGTAGGCTTCATTGTTTCTGTCCTTTTTCAATGTTTTAGGACAATATGTTGTAAACTGAAATAAGAAATATCATCAATACGAGAATGGGCATTTGTAATAACACATTGAGACTGACTCATTTATATGAAAACATATCTGCGTACTGCTAACCATGGGCGGATCCAGAAAATGTTGGTGTATGTGTGTGTGTGTGTGTGGGGGGGGGAAAGTGGTATGAATCAAGATCCATTACTTTAATAGTCTATTGATTGCTTAGGTCGAAGTTAGGGTCCCTGCAGTCAAATATATAACGGCGAAATTTTCAGTGCCAAACCACAGTGTTCAGTTGATTTAAAAACCACTTTGAGTTAATCGCGAATAGTGAAAATCCCTCTATTCTCCCTGTTAAACCCATATTCGAATAATGAAAAGTCACATTTTTCGGTTAAACCATCGTGTTTAATTATTAAACAGGCAATGGAATAACAAAAAAGCCAAATTTTATGCGGTAAACATATCTCGAATAATTAAAAAGCAATACTTGTAGTGTTAATCCTTTTGTTCGAATAATAAAAAAAAGCCCCATTACGCTAATACGATGGAAAGTCACGTTTCCAGTGTTAAAGCCGTGTGTTTAAATGATAGGAAGCCATATTTCCAGTGTTAAAGCCATGTGTTTAAATGATAGGAAGCCATATTTCCAGTGTTAAAGCCATGTGTTTAAATGATAAGAATTCATATTTCCAGTGTTAAAGCCATGTGTTTAAATGAATAAAAGCCATATTTCCGGTGTTAAAGCCGTGTGTTTAAATGAATAAAAGCCATATTTCTGGTGTTAAAGCTATGTGTTCAAATAATAAAAAGCAATATTTCCGGTTTTAAAGCCATGTGTTTTAATGATGGGAAGCCATATTTCCAGTGTTAAAGTCATGTGTTTAAATGATAGGAAGCCATATTTCCAGTGTTGAAGTCATGTGTTTAAATTATAAGAAGTCATATTTCCAGTGTTAAAGCCATGTGTTTAAATGTTAAGAAGCCATATTTCCAGTGTTAAAGCCATGTGTTTCAATGATAAGAAGCCATATTTCCAGTGGTAAAGCCATGTGTTTAAATGAATAAAAGCCATATTTCCGGTGTTAAAGCCATGTGTTTAAATGATAAGAATTCATATTTCCAGTGTTAAAGCCATGTGTTTAAATGAATAAAAGCCATATTTCCGGTGTTAAAGCTATGTGTTCAAATAATAAAAAGCAATATTTCCGGTTTTAAAGCCATGTGTTTTAATGATGGGAAGCCATATTTCCAGTGTTAAAGTCATGTGTTTAAATGATAGGAAGCCATATTTCCAGTGTTGAAGTCATGTGTTTAAATTATAAGAAGTCATATTTCCAGTGTTAAAGTCATGTGTTTAAATGATAGGAAGCCATATTTCCAGTGTTGAAGTCATGTGTTTAAATTATAAGAAGTCATATTTCCAGTGTTAAAGCCATGTGTTTTAATGATGGGAAGCCATATTTCCAGTGTTAAAGTCATGTGTTTAAATGATAGGAAGCCATATTTCCAGTGTTGAAGTCATGTGTTTAAATTATAAGAAGCCATATTTCCAGTGTTAAAGCCTTGTGTTTAAATGTTAAGAAGCCATATTTCCAGTGTTAAAGCCATGTGTTTAAATGTTAAGAAGCCATATTTCCAGTGTTAAAGCCATGTGTTTCAATGTTAAGAAGCCATATTTCCAGTGTAAGCCATGTATTTAAATGATAAGAAGTCTTATTTCCAGTGTTAAAGCCCTGTGACTACATGATAAGAAGCCACATTTCCAGTATTAAAGTCATGTGGTCCACTAACGTTAAGTCACATGAGCGGACATGTATTCTAAAAAATATTTCTTCTTTGTCAGTGGAGTCCCCTTGTGGCTAAAAGCCATTATTCCCATGGTAGACCCATGGTGTTCAAAGCATGAAAGGCATTTTCGCTGTCTTAAACTCATGTCCATCACTGTTGAAAACAGTATTTTCAGAACCCATATGTTCTAGAGGGAAACAACTATACTTTCAGTAACAAACCTTTGTCTTCAAATAAGGAACTATATTTTTTTCAGCGTTTAAATCTCAGTGTTCCAATGATGAAAAGCCACATACTCAGTAATTAAATTCCATTGTTGATGCTAAGTAATATTTTTTCAGTTTAAAAGAATTTAATTTAAATTTAGCTGGCGACTAACTGCTACTTAATATTTATATTCTGTACAATTTTGTCATGTTGTTTTGACATGACAATATGTGGTAAAGTTTAAATGTTGGATCTAAAATGAAAGTACAGTTTTGTTAAGTATTTACTAATATGCTGTATAAAGATATTGTTTATCTATGTCTATTGCGTCTTCTCTTGGGACGCAAGCATATACTAGGGAAAAAAGAAACGCAGCTATCTACACGCAATTATTTCCTGACGTAAGTAGCCCTGCAAGTGCAGCACGTGCATTTCGAAATTCTGTTTCTGGTGGCTCTGTGCATGCTTTTCTCGGACACTGTTAAGCGTATCATATTTCCTAGTGATTGTGACTCATATTTTAGCAGAGGTTTTGCACAGTTAAAATAAAATAAACTTTATTTATATCAACTCAAAAGTTGTGTTTCTTTTTTCCCCTAGTATATTTTCTATCTATGACATGCAGACCAGTTCTTAACAGTTTGGTGAACAGATGAGTTAAGACAGAAGATAATACCTTGCTTAAAGACACCTCTTATCAATACAACTCAATATGTTAAGATCATTTGCTGGGCTAGGTATAAAGATTATTGATAATCTATTGTGAACTAATAGATACAGGTGTCGAAGTGCTTGATGTCCTAAAATTGGTTGCTTTGTTTATGAGGTGGGGCAAGCAATAATAGCTTTGGTAGATATTTAAACAGAATGTTCTAGAATGTCGAAATTGTAAAATGTGTAAAAAAATAAACAGAAAAATGACTACGTTTTTTAAAAGATAGATATATTTTATTAAATTTGTGATAAATATGTAAAATCTATCACTTAATTTGTTGTTAATGTCAATACAAATGTTGATTTTTATTTAAAAAGTATTCGTAAATCGTTGATCATATGCTAGGTAATAACATTGTATGCGTCATGGTGGTGTATGGTATTTATGAAATTTAAAGTGGACATTTTATCTGTGCAGCCCATTAAAATAAATTTCAAAAGTTAGATTGTGTTAGATATTATCCATATACTTCTATAATTAACTTTCAATCTTAAAAAAAAAAACACTTTAATAAACAGTATAATAACTTTCCAGTCCAGTTTTGTCATAACCCATGTAACCCTTGAACAAATTGTCATTGTTACGTGTCTGTAATGTTGTTACTAGATATATGGAATAAATGTTCCTGAGAAAATATATAAAAAACAAATCCAATGCATAAGTTGTATTCAACTTTTAAACGTTAACAAGATTTTTTAGCGCATTAAGTATGCGTCTATATTGGACAAAAATGTGTTTTTCAATTTTTACAGTTTTTTTCCGCTTCACTGGGTATAGGCGTTGATGGAGTAATCTTTGGACACACACATTTTAGTTTTAGCACTGATAGTTTTGCTATACCTGCGTAGAAACATGATTGCTTCTTAAAATGCGTTGTCTTCTGTTTTGCGAGTATGTTGATTTCACAACAAGCGCTTAAGAAGTGACCTACTTAAATATGCTCTGAATGTGTTGTAACTTGAACTTTGTAAATGCGATATAATATTTACTCTGTTTATTTGTTGTTTTTTTCTCCATAAATTGTTTCGATATGAGTAGCTTAAAAGTCAGTTAGAAACCATTTGTTAACGGTTATTCCTGTGTTGTCACGATTAGGTGCTTAAAAGCGATATATATAACGTACACGTTTATTTCTTTTTTAAGAGATAACTGACTTTTTAAGTAATCTCAAAAATTGATTTAATAATTTAAATAATTATTTAAAATGGTGATTTAATTGTATACGTTCACAAAAACTACCTACTTCATTGACAGAATTCACTATCAATATTTGTATATCCACAAGAGTATCAACAGCTTTCAATAAAACATACCAATAAACTCCTTGTTAATCCAGATCTACTGTTATCGGGAACATGTCTGTCGGGATTTTGGATGGTCTGATATTAAACCTACACTGGTCAATGTCGCGATGATAAGGCACAAATTTGATAACAAATGTCCCCTTCCTGACCGAAACGGTAGAAAAATAAACATCCATAGCTGGGTAGAGGAATCAGTCGTGAGATTCCAGCGAGGCCCCTCCGGGGTTTGGTAACAGGAATGCCCAGAGGGCACTGTGAGTTGAGTGTTGCCATGTAGGTCTACTGCTACTTTTGTTTACGATTACCTTGTAAACTTTTAGCTTTGGCATATCATCCATGTCGTGCGGGAAATGGCTCGATATTTATCCCCAGTTCGCACTTATAAATATTAAATATACGCTTTATGCAATATCACGTAAGCTTTATAAATCTAGACTCAACGAATCTTCGTTGGGCGAAAACTTTAATGTGTAGAAGTCTTTCAACAGACTTGCAGTGTGCGGATATTTCTTTCCTGGCATTTGTCTATGGTCTTATTTTGCAATTTAAAGCTTGACCAAAATAGTCTTAAATATACGTTGAAAACATAAACATTGACATTTTACTTTAATGTTATTATGAGGTCGAATCGAAATATTTGTTGATGTTTTTTTTTCAAATTTAAAACCTTGGGAAACAATTTATTTGCAAAGTGAAAGTTTTTTAAGCGCCACTATCATATTTGGTCAAAACAACTAGTTTTACTTAATTTGTATTGTACAGAAAATATGTTATATTTTTGGATGAGAGAAAACATGCCTTTAAATGGTCGGAAGTCCAAATTCTACGACAAAATAACACGTTAGTAGCGTTTTCTTTTATAATTCATGCGAGTGTTTGTTAAAAGCTATGCTTAGTACAAACGGACATTTTTTGTACTTTGACGTTTAACAGTAACATGTTCAATAATTTCCAGAATCAAATTTGCATTATAATTTTATAAAACTTAAAGCAGATTAAATAGAGTATGAATAATTCTGATATATTTTAAGGGTGTAGCGATTTCATGACATCAACGCTTTCACACTTAAGGCCACACTCCCGCGAGAGGTTGGTAACGTTCGAATATTCCAGGTTAAGGTTCTATGAAAGCGTTCTAAGCAATACCGCTCCCACCTTCTTCCAGTCCTGCCTGGTAATATATAATATACACATTTTCCCTACGAGGAAGACATAATGAGCGAGGGACATCTGAAAGAGAGGGTCATCTGAAAGCGAGGGTCATCTGAAAGCGATGGTCATCTGAAAGCGATGGTCATCTGAAAGTGTTCAACGCTTCCAGTCGTCCTCTGTAAACGTTTTAACCTTTTCGGAGAAGGAAAGCTAATTTGTAGAAGGGGATTTGGAAATGTTGTTATGTTTCTGAATGGGGTGGGAGTGAAATTGTTAGACTTATATATGTTTTTCTAATACTTTAAGCGACAAACGAAAATATTAGTTTTATAAGCATACATTATTATTAGTTTTTTTCGTTTCATTTAAACCACGTAAACTACTCTAAGCAATATAATCGATAAGGGATTGATATGAAAGCTTAAGCTTATCATGTTAAATATGATATAAGTGGACTTTTCTCAACGCATTGCCGACTGGACTTGCAAGGCCGTGGCTAATTATTTAACATGAATCTATCCTAGGATGTAGCACTGATATTTTTATTTTATGTTTATTGAATTAATATTTTATGATTTTACATTATTTAAATGGATATGTGGATCTATTTACAGAGAATGTCGAGACCTTAAACAATCTAAGGCGGATATTTATGTCTAGAGGGGTTGGTTAGCCAAATCCTTTAAAATCCACAAACATGCCCGTTTTATCTCTCTCTTAAAACTAAGTAAATAAATAGCACCAATTAATGACACGTTCTGCTGTTAAACGAACGGGCTACAAACAGAGAACGTATTACTTAAGTGTTTGATATAGGGGCTTGACAATATTAGCTGATTATTGATGATAATGCCAGGGGAATCTTTCCCATTTCCCGTCAGGAGGAACGTCAGGTGTACTGCCGTTGCTATGTGCCTGCGGAAGGGTGAACATTTTATCACTTCTGTCATATATGCACGTGCTATTTGTGAGCCTTAAATAGCGACAACACACAACTATGGGGTATAATAATCTGTAGATATAAACTTACTGTCACCGATATTACCATATTGTGTCAAACTTTTAAATAAAAGCGGAGAGTTGGTGCTTTGATACAAATGGCACATCACGGTTACATGGCAAGTTTAATTAAAGCAGATAGATTCAGCAATGTAATTGAATTTTACATTTTGTTGTGAGACATACACGTATAGAAGGGAGGAAGGGGTGGCGGATTTGCTTAAATAAACTAAAACTGAATATTGAAGGTGGCGCTGACTGCACCCTGTCGCAACTGAGTACGTTTTACTGGAATATGTTCAATTCAAATGAAAAACAACAACAACAACGGCCCATTTGCTTTCTGTTGTTTTTGAAGTGCAGCACGAACTATTGCATTCTCTTTAAATGTGTTTAAATATGTTTAGATTTTACAGCAGATATTTATAAAGCATTTGTGATGGTGTATTTTATGTTTAGGGTTTAAAGTTCGCCTACAGCTAATGTTACCTGGTGATTATTATTCTAGAAGTTGAAGAAATCGAAGACTGTTTTACAGTGATCATTCTAATGTCGGATGATTCATGAATGCATTTCCTTTAAGTTGGACGTTTTGTTTTGGGCTGAACATATTTTGCACTTTAAATTGTGACGACATACATTAAGTATCCCACGTGTCGGAAATAACCAAATAAAGTTAATCCAACTGACAACGTAATCCCTTGTTATTGGCGTTATCTTGCTATGGGATTAAAATGCTGACAATGCGTTCTCACCTGCGGTCATGTACTTATAAACCTTTCACCCATTCACAATGTAACAGTATCTTAGAAAAAAACTAGAACAACATGGAAAAAATATAAATATAACATTGTACGGCAAATTTAGACTGTTTATGCCAAAAAGGTAAATACAAGAAGTCAGATAAATTGGCTAACATCACTACAAAAAACTGATTAAAATATTTTCCCTAAAAAGAATAACTATTAGAGAAATTTACTAGTTTGAAAACTAAACACGATGCGAGCACTTGTCCTCGGCAACATATTTAGTAACATATTTTAACGTTTGCATTTTTTTCACTTTTCATACAACAATGCAATCTGCCTATGCGCCGTTGCGCCAACTTAAACGAAACTGTTTAAAGTCTACAGAGCCAAAATGCTGACCACGTTATACTCATGGACGGATCCAGGGGAGGGGGATGGGGGATGCATCCTCCACCAACCAAGTAAATGAGTAGAGTTGTGAAAGCACATATATGTAAGTTTTATACAATGCTAAGCTTTTAAAGTAAATTGTGTCTGTTGACTGCTCAGGCCAAATTTAAGGTCCTTAACTGTGTATATTTATGATTATAATTCATTCCTACACACCGCGCCCCCCCCCCAATTTTCTGCATCCGCCCCTGGTTTTACTAGGTTCAATCTAGAAATAATAGTGGAGTGTGCAATGTTATCAGTGTAGTTCAAATAACAACATTCACAAACAGCTTACAGAGTTTAAAGTTTACAGTTCTATAGTTAATGTTTATTATTTAGCAGTGCCCATTGTCTACATTCTAATGTTTATAGTGTTCATGTCACAATACATGTAGTACTTATTCAAACGTCCCTACAAGCACAATTTTCCATGTCACAGGAGGTATCCGAGGTGTGCGTATATTGTCATTGTTACATCAGTGATATCCGAGGTATGTGTATATTGTCATTGTTACACCAGTGGTATCCGAGGTATGTGTATATTGTCATTGTTACATCAGTGGTATCCGAGGTGTGTGTATATTGTCATTGTTATATCAGTGATATCCGAGGTATGTGTATATTGTCATTGTTACATCAGTGATATCCGAGGTGTGTGTATATTGTCATTGTTACATCAGTGATATCCGAGGTGTGTGTATATTGTCATTGTTACATCAGTGGTATCCGAGGTATGTGTATATTGTCGTTATTACATCAGTGGTATCCGAGGTATGTGTATATTGTCATTGTTACATCAGTGATATCCGAGGTGTGTGTATATTGTCATTGTTACATCAGTGGTATCCGAGGTATGTGTATATTGTCATTGTTACATCAGTGATATCCGAGGTGTGTGTATATTGTCATTGTTACATCAGTGATATCCGAGGTGTGTGTATATTGTCATTGTTACATCAGTGATATCCGAGGTGTGTGTATATTGTCATTGTTACATCAGTGGTATCCGAGGTATGTGTATATTGTCATTGTTACATCAGTGGTATCCGAGGTGTGTGTATATTGTCATTGTTACATCAGTGATATCCGAGGTGTGTGTATATTGTCATTGTTACATCAGTGATATCCGAGGTGTGTGTATATTGTCATTGTTACATCAGCGATATCCGAGGTGTGTGTATATTGTCATTGTTACATCAGTGGTATCCGAGGTGTGTGTATATTGTCATTGTTACATCAGTGATATCCGAGATGTGTGTATATTGTCATTGTTACATCTGTGGTATCCGAGGTGTGTGTATATTGTCATTGTTACATCAGTGGTATCCGAGGTGTGTGTATATTGTCATTGTTATATCAGTGGTATCCGAGGTGTGTGTATATTGTCATTGTTACATCAGTGGTATCCGAGGTGTGTGTATATTGTCATTGTTACATCAGTGGTATCCGAGGTGTGTGTATATTGTCATTGTTACATCAGTGATATCCGAGGTGTGTGTATATTGTCATTGTTACATCAGTGATATCCGAGGTGTGTGTATATTGTCATTGTTACATCAGTGATATCCGAGGTGTGTGTATATTGTCATTGTTACATCAGTGGTATCCGAGGTGTGTGTATATTGTCATTGTTACATCAGTGGTATCCGAGGTATGTGTATATTGTCATTGTTACATCTGTGGTATCCGAGGTGTGTGTATATTGTCATTGTTACATCAGTGATATCCGAGGTGTGTGTATATTGTCATTGTTATATTAGTGATATCCGAGGTATGTGTATATTGTCATTGTTACATCAGTGATATCCGAGGTGTGTGTATATTGTCATTGTTACATCAGTGATATCCGAGGTGTGTGTATATTGTCATTGTTACATCAGTGGTATCCGAGGTATGTGTATATTGTCGTTATTACATCAGTGGTATCCGAGGTATGTGTATATTGTCATTGTTACATCAGTGATATCCGAGGTGTGTGTATATTGTCATTGTTACATCAGTGGTATCCGAGGTATGTGTATATTGTCATTGTTACATCAGTGATATCCGAGGTGTGTGTATATTGTCATTGTTACATCAGGGATATCCGAGGTGTGTGTATATTGTCATTGTTACATCAGTGATATCCGAGGTGTGTGTATATTGTCATTGTTACATCAGTGGTATCCGAGGTATGTGTATATTGTCATTGTTACATCAGTGGTATCCGAGGTGTGTGTATATTGTCATTGTTACATCAGTGATATCCGAGGTGTGTGTATATTGTCATTGTTACATCAGTGATATCCGAGGTGTGTGTATATTGTCATTGTTACATCAGCGATATCCGAGGTGTGTGTATATTGTCATTGTTACATCAGTGGTATCCGAGGTGTGTGTATATTGTCATTGTTACATCAGTGATATCCGAGATGTGTGTATATTGTCATTGTTACATCTGTGGTATCCGAGGTGTGTGTATATTGTCATTGTTACATCAGTGGTATCCGAGGTGTGTGTATATTGTCATTGTTATATCAGTGGTATCCGAGGTGTGTGTATATTGTCATTGTTACATCAGTGGTATCCGAGGTGTGTGTATATTGTCATTGTTACATCAGTGGTATCCGAGGTGTGTGTATATTGTCATTGTTACATCAGTGATATCCGAGGTGTGTGTATATTGTCATTGTTACATCAGTGATATCCGAGGTGTGTGTATATTGTCATTGTTACATCAGTGATATCCGAGGTGTGTGTATATTGTCATTGTTACATCAGTGGTATCCGAGGTGTGTGTATATTGTCATTGTTACATCAGTGGTATCCGAGGTATGTGTATATTGTCATTGTTACATCTGTGGTATCCGAGGTGTGTGTATATTGTCATTGTTACATCAGTGATATCCGAGGTGTGTGTATATTGTCATTGTTATATCAGTGATATCCGAGGTATGTGTATATTGTCATTGTTACATCAGTGATATCCGAGGTGTGTGTATATTGTCATTGTTACATCAGTGATATCCGAGGTGTGTGTATATTGTCATTGTTACATCAGTGGTATCCGAGGTATGTGTATATTGTCGTTATTACATCAGTGGTATCCGAGGTATGTGTATATTGTCATTGTTACATCAGTGATATCCGAGGTGTGTGTATATTGTCATTGTTACATCAGTGGTATCCGAGGTATGTGTATATTGTCATTGTTACATCAGTGATATCCGAGGTGTGTGTATATTGTCATTGTTACATCAGTGATATCCGAGGTGTGTGTATATTGTCATTGTTACATCAGTGATATCCGAGGTGTGTGTATATTGTCATTGTTACATCAGTGGTATCCGAGGTATGTGTATATTGTCATTGTTACATCAGTGGTATCCGAGGTGTGTGTATATTGTCATTGTTACATCAGTGATATCCGAGGTGTGTGTATATTGTCATTGTTACATCAGTGATATCCGAGGTGTGTGTATATTGTCATTGTTACATCAGCGATATCCGAGGTGTGTGTATATTGTCATTGTTACATCAGTGGTATCCGAGGTGTGTGTATATTGTCATTGTTACATCAGTGATATCCGAGATGTGTGTATATTGTCATTGTTACATCTGTGGTATCCGAGGTGTGTGTATATTGTCATTGTTACATCAGTGGTATCCGAGGTGTGTGTATATTGTCATTGTTATATCAGTGGTATCCGAGGTGTGTGTATATTGTCATAGTTACATCAGTGGTATCCGAGGTGTGTGTATATTGTCATTGTTACATCAGTGGTATCCGAGGTGTGTGTATATTGTCATTGTTACATCAGTGATATCCGAGGTGTGTGTATATTGTCATTGTTACATCAGTGATATCCGAGGTGTGTGTATATTGTCATTGTTACATCAGTGATATCCGAGGTGTGTGTATATTGTCATTGTTACATCAGTGGTATCCGAGGTGTGTGTATATTGTCATTGTTACATCAGTGGTATCCGAGGTGTGTGTATATTGTCATTGTTACATCAGTGGTATCCGAGGTGTGTGTATATTGTCATTGTTACATCAGTGATATCCGAGGTGTGTGTATATTGTCATTGTTACATCAGTGGTATCCGAGGTGTGTGTATATTGTCATTGTTACATCAGTGATATCCGAGGTGTGTGTATATTGTCATTGTTATATCAGCGGTATCCGAGGTGTGTGTATATTGTCATTGTTACATCAGTGGTATCCGAGGTGTGTGTATATTGTCATTGTTACATCAGCGGTATCCGAGGTAGGTGTATATTGTCATTGTTACATCAGTGATATCCGAGGTGTGTGTATATTGTCATTGTTACATCAGTGATATCCGAGGTGTGTGTATATTGTCATTGTTACATCAGTGATATCCGAGGTGTGTGTATATTGTCATTGTTACATCAGTGGTATCCGAGGTGTGTGTATATTGTCATTGTTATATCTGTGGTATCCGAGGTGTGTGTATATTGTCATTGTTACATCAGCGGTATCCGAGGTAGGTGTATATTGTCATTGTTACATCAGTGATATCCGAGGTGTGTGTATATTGTCATTGTTACATCAGTGATATCCGAGGTGTGTGTATATTGTCATTGTTACATCAGTGATATCCGAGGTGTGTGTATATTGTCATTGTTACATCAGTGGTATCCGAGGTGTGTGTATATTGTCATTGTTATATCTGTGGTATCCGAGGTATGTGTATATTGTCATTGTTACATCAGCGGTATCCAAGGTGTGTGTATATTGTCATTGTTACATCAGCGTTATCCGAGGTGTGTGTATATTGTCATTGTTATATCTGTGGTATCCGAGGTGTGTGTATATTGTCATTGTTATATCTGTGGTATCCGAGGTGTGTGTATATTGTCATTGTTACATCAGTGATATCCGAGGTGTGTGTATATTGTCATTGTTATATCTGTGGTATCCGAGGTGTGTGTATATTGTCATTGTTACATCAGCGGTATCCGAGGTGTGTGTATATTGTCATTGTTACATCAGTGGTATCCAATGTGTGTGTATATTGTCATTGTTATATCTGTGGTATCCGAGGTGTGTGTATATTGTCATTGTTACATCAGTGATATCCGAGGTGTATGTATATTGTCATTGTTACATCAGTGGTATCCGAGGTGTGTGTATATTGTCATTGTTACATCAGTGGTATCCGAGGTATGTGTATATTGTCATTGTTACATCAGTGGTATCCGAGGTGTGTGTATATTGTCATTGTTACATCAGCGGTATCCGACGTATGTGTATATTGTCATTGTTACATCAGCGGTATCCGAGGTATGTGTATATTGTCATTGTTACATCAGCGGTATCCGAGGTGTGTGTATATTGTCATTGTTACATCAGCGGTATCCGAGGTGTGTGTATATTGTCATTGTTACATCAGCGGTATCCGAGGTATGTGTATATTGTCATTGTTATATCTGTGGTATCCGAGGTGTGTATATTGTCATTGTTACATCAGTGGTATCCGAGGTATGTGTATATTGTCATTGTTACATCAGCGGTATCCGAGGTGTGTGTATATTGTCATTGTTACATCAGCGGTATCCGAGGTGTGTGTATATTGTCATTGTTTCATCAGCGGTATCCGAGGTGTGTGTATATTGTCATTGTTATATAAGCGGTATCCGAGGTGTGTGTATATTGTCATTGTTATATCTGTCGTATCCGAGGTGTGTGTATATTGTCATTGTTATATCTGTCGTATCCGAGGTGTGTGTATATTGTCATTGTTACATCAGCGGTATCCGAGGTGTGTGTATATTGTCATTGTTACATCAGTGGTATCCGAGGTGTGTGTATATTGTCATTGTTATATCAGCGGTATCCGAGGTGTGTGTATATTGTCATTGTTACATCAGTGGTATTCGAGGTGTGTGTATATTGTCATTGTTACATCAGTGATATCCGAGGTGTGTGTATATTGTCATTGTTACATCAGTGATATCCGAGGTGTGTGTATATTGTCATTGTTACATCAGCGGTATCCGAGGTGTGTGTTTATTGTCATTGTTACATCAGCGGTATCCGAGGTGTGTGTATATTGTCATTGTTATATCTGTCGTATCCGAGGTGTGTGTATATTTTCATTGTTACATCAGCGGCATCCGAGGTGTGTGTATATTGTCATTGTTACATCAGCGGTATCCGAGGTGTGTGTATATTGTCATTGTTACATCGGCGGTATCCGAGGTGTGTGTATATTGTCATTGTTACATCTGTGGTATCCGAGGTGTGTGTATATTGTCATTGTAACATCAGCGGTATCCGAGGTGTGTGTATATTGTCATTGTTACATCAGTGGTATCCGAGGTGTGTGTATATTGTCATTGTTACATCAGTGGTATCCGAGGTGTGTGTATATTGTCATTGTTACATCAGCGGTATCCGAGGTGTGTGTATATTGCCATTGTTACATCAGCGGTATCCGAGGTGTGTGTATATTGTCATTGTTACATCAGTGGTATCCGAGGTGTGTGTATATTGCCATTGTTACATCAGCGGTATCCGAGGTGTGTGTATATTGTCATTGTTACATCAGTGGTATCCGAGGTGTGTGTATATTGCCATTGTTACATCAGCGGTATCCGAGGTATGTGTATATTGTCATTGTTACATCAGCGGTATCCGAGGTGTGTGTATATTGTCATTGTTACATCAGTCTTACGCCATCTGACATTCAAATGTTTTGTCATATGTTTTCTACGCTAACTGGTGTTGTCTTCTAATCCGCTCTCATTTTTGTCTACGCCAGCTGTTTTTCTATTTAATTTTCTGCGCCATTGTTCCACAACCAGGTATTTACATATCCGCCATTTGTTGTTTCTAATCTACGTCAATTTATAATTTTGACCACGCCATCTGGTGCTTTTATCCAGGCTAACTTTTGTGTTCATCTCCTTCTGTTTTCAGTCTAGGCCAGCTGTGTTCCAAGTTCGGCCAACTCCTCAATGACGAAGTCAATGTCGGTCTGGTTGATGACGGGGTTAGAGAAGGCGACCCGGAAGAAGTTTGGCAGATCTCCCAGTGGTTGGTACTGGATCATCATCGATCCCTTCTCCATCATTAGACCCTTCAGCTTCGGTGCCACCTGCGTCAGCAATTAATACATTACATATTTATGATGAAAACAAAAAGATCGGATTGCCAGATTTATCGCTTAACATGCCTTATTTGCAAAAAGAAATAAATAAACATGCTCAATTCTGTTTTTGAATTGTCGATCATAGAAAAAAAAATCGACAAAAATATCAGATACAGAAGACAGGTTTTAGCAAATTGTGCAGTTAAAATACATTATGTAAAGATATGTAGTATATTGAAAGATATATTTTTATACGGGAGCCAGACAATTGATCCCATGGACATTTGGTCCCATGCCATTTTTTGACAGGGTGGACAAATGGACCCATCTCATTTTTGACAGGGTTGACAATTGGTCCCATCTAGTTTTGCCAGACTGGACAATAGGTCCCATCCCATTTTTGACAGGGTGGACAATTGGTCCCATCCCATTTTTGACAGGGTGGACAATTGGTCCCATCCCATTTTTGACAGGGTGGACAATTGGTCCCATCTAGTTTTGCCAGACTGGACAATAGGTCCCATCCCATTTTTGACAGGGTGGACAATTGGTCCCATCCCATTTTTGACAGGGTGGACAATTGGTCCCATCTCATTTTTGACAGGGTGGACAATTGGTCCCATCCCATTTTTGACAGGGTGGACAATTGGTCCCATCTAGTTTTGCCAGACTGGACAATAGGTCCCATCCCATTTTTGACAGGGTGGACAATTGGTCCCATCCCATTTTTGACAGGGTGGACAATTGGTCCCATCTCATTTTATCCCATCTCAATTTGTAAGGGGTGGACATTTGATCCCATGTGTATATAACTCATATACTGGGCATAAGAGAAAGTCACGATTTATATACTCTATATATTCTATACAAGTATATAAGAATATGGAAGGAGTTGTAGAGACGCGTACCATATGTTTAGAACTTTGAGCCAGAAGTGACTTGGAATAGTAACTTCTATTCAGTATCCATTATTATTACATATAATAAGGATATGTATCATGTGCCACATTTATTTTTAAAATAAATAATCATTTGATATATGCGTAATATAATTTACACATACGTATGTACCAGAAAAAGTTACAATAAAGTTTTATGTAACAAAAACAACAACAACAACACTTCCAATGACAAAAATGTACACATGCACTAGAAATTTTTGTTTTGTTTTTTGAAATACATCGCAGCAACCAATTTTGATCATTATAGCGACGTCCAGCTATTTTTATGGAGGAAGACCCCAAATAAATGTCTGAGTAGAATCACCGGTGCACCGCAAGTCAGCTGGAAGACTTCCCACATTAAGTCATTTCGCCCCGAACGGGACTCGAACCCACGCGGTGAGAGGATAGCGGTGAGAGGAGTTGTAAAATCGGCGTCTCTACCACTACGCCACGGGCGGTTATTTACTAGTTGCAGCTTTTACTTGAAGTATACTTGGGTTTACATTTTTCAGAACAATCTATAAAAAGTTTTTTTTCTATTTATAAGGATGATAAGTTCTTAGTTTTCAAACGCTTGTATGCATATGTGAACATGTTCTCAGATAACGCCTAAGTAGCAAATATTGCAGATTCTGAACAGACAGCTACCAGTGTGAGTAGGCTGGCCTAGATCTACACGTTTTACTTCCTGGTCAATTTGTGACAGGATGAGAGATAACCATATAGAGAACATTTGTCGATTTCGGTGTATGATCGTTTTTTTTTTTATTTCACAAGTGGTTATAGAAGGAAGTTATAGTTGTCCCTAATTACTTCCCTTGGGACGAGGCGTGAAACTGATAGTGCTCTTATTTCCCTGTGAGCCAGAGTGAAATGATACGGTTTACTGTCACTGGGTTTTCTCACTCTTTCACACAAAAACTTGAAATAATATTTTAGTTATCTGCTAAAGGAAGGAAAGATTGAAAAGCGGTAGAACTAACTAACTAAATAATAAGTAATACAAAGCTATTGACACTGACATGGAGAATGCAACATTACTTTATGACAAGTTATACATGTAGTGAGAGGTCCGGTTTCAGGTTTTACTACATATAAGTATAATGTGACAATAAATCATGTACAAAACTTGTAACATAAACAGCTTTTTTTCATTTTGAAAATTATTTCTGCAATAAAATTCTTGTTTTCCATAGAAACGTATTTTAGTTGTTAAAATGATAAATGAGATCTATGTT